>JAIUJO010000404.1:0-87500 GCA_023846275.1 Vanilla planifolia | reverse complement strand
TAAGAAGAGGAGAAATAAGAAGATGAGGAAGGAGAAGAAGGGAATAAAACGAAGAAGAAGAAGACGAAGATGAAGAAAAAGAAGAAGAAGAAGAGGAAGAAGAAAAATAAGATGAAGAAGAAGAAGTGGATGAAAAGATGTTGAAGAAGAGGAAGAAGAACAATAAGAAGAGGAAGAAGAAAAAGAAAAACAAGAAGAAGAAGAAAAAGAAGAAGTGGAGGAAGTAGAAGAAGAAGAAAAAGAAGAAGAAGAAGAAGAAGATGGGGAAGGAGAAGAAGAAGAAGAAGAAGAAGAAGGGGAAGAAGAATATGAAGAAGATAAAGAAGAAGAAGAAGAAGAAGAAGTGAAAAAAGAAGAGGGAGAAGAACAAGCAAAAGAAGAGGGAGAAGTGCAAGAAGAAGAAGAAGAAGTAGAAGAACCGAACAAGAAGAAGAAGAAGAAGGCAAAGAAGAAGAAGAAGAAGAAGAAGAAGATAATGATGATGAAGAAGAAGAAGCAGAAGAGGCAGTAGCAAAAAAGTAAGAAGAAGATGAAGAAGAAGAAGAAGAAGAAGAAGAACTACAAGAAGAAGCAGAAGAAGAAGAAGAATTAGTAGAAGCAGTTATAGAAGAAGAAGAACAGAAAAAAGAGGAAGAAAAAGAAGAAGAGATAGATGAAGAAGAAGATGAAGAAGGAAAAAAAAAGAAGAGGAAGAAGAAGAAGAAGAACGAAAAAGAAGAAGAAGAAGAAGAAGTAGAAGTAGAAGAAGAAGAAGAAGAAGTAGATGTAGAAGAAGAAGAAGAAGAAGAAAGAAGAAGAAAAAGAAGTGAAAGAAAAAGAAGAAGAAGAAGAGGAGGAGGAAGAAGAAGAAGAAGAAGGAGAAGAAGAAGGAGAAGTGTATAAAGAAGAAGGAGAAGAAGAAGAAGTTGAGGAAGTTGAAGAGGCAGAATAAGAGGAAGAGGAAGAAGAAGAGGAAGAAGAATAGGAAAAGGAAGAACAGGAAGAGGAAGAAGAAGAAGATGAATAAGAAGAAGAAGAAGAACAAGAGGAAAAGGAAAAGAATAAGATGAAGAAAAAGAAGAAGAAGATGAATAAGATGAAGAAAAAGAAGAATAAGAAGAAATAGAAGAAGAAGATGATGAAGAAGAAGGAGAAGAAGAAGAAGAAGAAGATGGAGAAGGAGAAGAAGAAGAAGAAAAAGAAGAAGAAGAGGTAGAGCTAGAAAAGAAGAAGAGGAAGAAGAAGAAGAAAAAGAAGAAGTAGAATTAAAAGAAGAAGAAGAGGAGGAAGAAGAAGAAAAAGAAGAAGAGGAAGATGAGCAAGGTGATGAAGAAGAGGACAAGGAAGAAGAAGAAAAAGAGGAAGAGGAAGAAGAAGAAGTATAAGAAGAAGAGGAAGAAGAAGAAGAAGAAGAAGAAAAATGAAAAAAGGAAGAAGAGACAGAAAAATATGAAGAAGATGAAGAAGTACAACTCGAAGAAGATGAGGAGGAAGAAGACGAAGAAGAAGATGTAGAAAAGAAGAGGAAGAGGAGATGAATTATGGATTAAGGATTAGGGGTTAGGGATTTAGGAAAGAAGGATTTGGGATCCAAGACTATGGGTTAAAAGTTAGGGAGATGGGGGTTAAAGGGTTAGGGTTTAGGCATTTGGTATTAGGGATTAGGGACTTGGGAGTTAGCAATTAGGGATTAGGGTTTAGGTGTTATGGAATAGAGATTAGGGATTAGGGAGTAAGTAATAGGGATTAGTGATTAAAGATTATGTAATAGGGATTAGAGATTAGGAATTAAGAATTAAAATGTTAATTATTAAGAATTAAGGATTAGAAACTAAGGACTTAAGGCCAAGGTTTAAGAATTAGGAAATAAAGATTTGGAATTAAGGATTTTAAATTAGAGATTAAGGATGCAAGATTAAAGATTATAGACTAAATGATTAAGATTAGGATTATTGATTAGGGATTAGGGTTTAAGGATTAGCCATTAATGATTAAGGGTTAGAGATTAGATATTAAGGATTAAGGATAATAAATTATAGATTAAGGATTGAGGAGTAGGGATTAGGTATTAAGGATTAGAGTTTAGGGATTAGAGATTAGAGGTTAAAGATTAAATATTAAGGATTAGACATTAAGAATGGATTAGGGATTAAGGATTAGAGATTAAGGATTAGGCATTTGAGAGAAGGAATAAGGAAGAAGGGAGAGAAAGGAAGAAAGAGTATGGCAGAAGGAAGAAGGAAGAAGAAAGAATGAAGAAAAAGGAGAGGAGGAAGAAGATGAAAAAGAAGAAGTTGAAGAAGAAGAGGAAGAAGAAGAGGAATAATAAAGAAGAAAGAAGGAAGAAGAAAAAAGGAAGAAGGAAGAAGGAAAGAGGAAGGAAGAAGGAAGAAAGAAGGAAGGAGAAAGAAGAAAGTAGAAAGTAGAAAGAAGAAATGAGAATGAAGAAAGAAGAAGAAGAAGAAGGAGAATTAGAAAGAGAAGGAAGATGAGGAGAAGAAGAAGGAGAAGGAGAAAGAGAAGGAGAAGGTGAAGGAGATGGAGAAGGAGAAAGAGATGGATAAGTAGTAATAGAAGGAAAAGGAGAAGGAGAAGGAGAAAGAGAAGGAGAAAGACAAGGAGAAGAAGAAGAAGAAGACAAAGAAGAAGAAAAAGAAGAAGAAGAAAAAGAAATGGAAGAAGAAGAAGAGGAAGATGAAGAAGAAGAAGAGGAAAAGGAAGAAGAAGAAGAAGAAGAAGAAGAAGAAAAGAAGAAGAAGATGTAGAAGAAGAAGAAGAAATAAAGGAAGAAGAAGAAGAAGAGGAAGAGGAAGATGAGCAAGAAGAGGAAGAGGAGGAAGAAGAAGAAAATAAGGAGGAAGAAGAAGAAGAAGAGGAAGAAGAAGAAGAAGAGGAGGACGAAGAAGAAGAGGAAGAAGAAGAAGAAGAAGAAGAAGAGGAAGACAAAGAGGAGGAATAAGAAGAAGAGGAAGAGGAGATGGATTAGGGATTAGGGATTAGGGGTTAAGGATTAAGAATTAAGAATTAAGGAGGAGGTTTAGAGATTAGAGAATATAGATTATAGAATAGGGAGGGAGGGATTGAGGATTAGAAATTAGGTATTGGGGATTATGGATAAGGTATTAAAGAGGGTGATTAGGTATTTGAATTTGGAAATAGGGATTATGGATAACGAATTAGGGATTTGGGTGCAGGGATTAAAGATTATTAATTAGGGAGTAGGCATTAGAGAATAGGTAATAAGGAAGGGGTTACATATTATAGGTGAGGGATGAAGGGATTAATGATTAGGTATTAAGAATTATGGATTATAGATTAAGGGATTAATCATTGAAGATTAGGGATTTAGGATTAGAAATTACAAATTAGGGAATAGGGATTAGGAATTAGAGGTTCATGATTAAGGACTTAGGATTTAAAATTAGGTATTAGAGATTAGAGATTAGGAATTAGAGGTTAAGGGATTAGGATTAGCGTTAGGGATTACTGATTATTGTTTAGAGATTAGGCATTTGTGATTAAGGACTAGGGATTATGGATTAAATATTAGAGATTAGGGTTTCTAGATTATATATTGTAGATTAAGGATTACAGATTAGAAATTAGGTATTAGGGCTTAAAGATTAGAGATTAGAGTTTAAGAAATAGAGATTAGGGAATAAGGTTTAGATTTTAGAGATTAAGGATGGATTAAAGATTAAGCATTAGGTATTAGGGATTAGGCATTAGAGAATAAGGTGAAGGAAGAAAGAAGAAGGAAAAAGGTAGAAGAAGAAGAAAGAAAGAAACATGAAGAAGGAAGAAAAAAGAAGGAAAAAGAAAGAAAAAGAAGAAAAGTAGAAAAGGAAGAAGAAGAAGAAGAAGAAGAAGAAAAAGAAAAGGAAGATGAAGTGGAAGAATGAAGAAGATAAATGAATGAAGAAAGAAAAAAAGAAGAAGAAAGAAAAAAAGAAGAAGCAAGAAAGAATAAGGAAGAAGGAAGGTGGAAGGAAAAGGAAGAAAGAAGAAGGAAGAAGAATAAAGAATGAAGAAAGTATAAAGAAGAAAGAAGAAGGAAGAAGAAGAAGAAGAAGAAGAAGAAAGAGAAGGAGGAGGACATGGAGAAGGAGGAGGGGAAGGAGAAGGAGAACAAGAAAGAGCAGGAAAAGGAGATGCATAAGAAGAAGGAGAAGGAGGAGAAAAAAGAGAAGGAGAAGGAGAAATATAAGGGGAAGGAGAATGAGAAGAAGAAGGAGTAGAAGGAGAAGGAGAAGAAGAAGAAGAAGAAGAAGAAGAATAGGAAGAAGTAGTAGAAGAAGAAGAAGAAGAAGAAGTAGAAGTACAAAAAGAAGGAGAAGAAGAAAAAAAGAAAAAGAAGAGGTAAAAGAAGAAATAGAAGAAGATGATGATGATTAAAAGAAGAAAATGAAGAAGAAGAGGAAGAAGTAGAAGGAAAAAGAAAGAAGAAGAGGAAAAAGAGGAAAAGAAAGAAGAAGATGAATAACAAGAAGAAGAAAAGGAAGACAAAAAAGGAAAAATAAAGAAGAAAGATTAAAGAAGAAAGAAAAAAGAAGAAGACAAAATGAACAAGGAAGAAGGAAGGTGGAAGGAAGAAGGGAGAAGGAAGAAGGAAGAAGAATAAAGAATGAAGAAAGTACACAAAAGAAAGAAGAAGGTAGAAGAAGAAGAATAATAAGAAGTAGGAGAAGGACGTGGAGAAGGTGGAGGGGAAGGAGAAGGAGAAGGAGAAGTAGATGCATAAGAAGCAGGAGAAGGAGAAGGAAAAGAAGAAAAAGAAGGAGAAGGAGAAAGATGAGGGAAAGGAGAATGAGAAGAAGAAGTAGTAGAAGGAGAAGAAGAAAAAGAAGAAGAAGAGGAAAAAGAAGAAGAAGAAGAACAATAAGAAGAAGAAGAGGAAAAAGAAAAATAAGAAAAGAAGAATAATGAGAAAAAGAACAATGAAGGAAAAAAGAAGTGGAAGAAGAAGAACTAGAAGAAGAACTAGAAAAAGAAGAAGAAGAAGACGAAGCAATTAGAGATTAAGGTTTTGGGATTAAGGATTATGGATTAGGGAATAGGTACTGAGGAATAAGTAATAGGGATTAAGGATTAGGGATTATGGATTAGTTATTAAAAGATTAATGATCAATAATTAAATATTAGAGATTAAGGGTTAACTACTAAAGGTTATGGATTAGCAGTTTAGGAATAGGGATTACAAATTAAAGAATATGGATAAGGGGTTTAGGATTAGTGATTATTGATTAGGGATTTTAGATGTAGGGTTAAGAATTAAAGATTAAGGATTAAATATTAAAGATTAAGCAATTATAATTAAGATTAAAGACTAGGAATTAGGGATTTGAGATTACGGAGGGGGACTAAGGATTTGGGAATATAGATTATAGATTAGGGAGAGAGGGATTGGATATTTGAGATTAGGTGTTGGGGATTAGGGATTAGGTATTAGGGATTTGTTATGAAGTATTAGGGATTAGGGATTAGGGAGTAAGTATTAGGGATTTGTTATTTAGCATTAGGGATTAGGGGTTAATATTATGGATTAAGGATTACAGATTAGAGATTAGAGATTATGGATTACCAATTAGGGATTAAAGTTTAAGGATTAAAGATTATAGATTAGGAAGTGGGGATTATAGAATAAGTAATAAGGATTAGGGATTAAGTATTAAGGATTAGGGTTAGGGATTAAGGATTAGTGATGCTGGGTTAATGATTAAGGATTATGGATTAAAGATTGAGAGATTATTTATTAAAGATTAGAGATTTAAGATTGAGGATTATGGATTAGGGAATAAGGACGAGGGATTAGGGATTAGAGATTAGTTATTAATGATCTAAGATTTAGGATTAGATATTAGAGATTAGGGATTAGGATGACAGTTAAGGATTAGAGAATAGGGATTTAAGATTAAGGACTAGTGATTAAGGATTAGAGATTAATTGTTAAGGATTACATATTAGGGATTAGGTATTTTGATTTGTAGATTAAGTATTAGGAATAAGGTATTAGGGATTAAGTTTTAGAGAATAGATATTAAAAAATAGAGATTAGGGATTAAGGATTAAAGATGGATTAGAGATTAAAGATTAAGAATTAAGAATTACGAATGAGGGATTAAAGATTAGGGCATAGGGATTAGAGATTAGGGAATACGGATTACGAATTTAGGAGGGAGGGATTGAAGATTAGAGATTAGGTATTAGGGATTATGGATTAAGGATTATGGAGAGAGGGATTAGGTATTTGGCATTAGGGATTAAGGATTATGGATAAGCAAATAGAGATCAGGGTTTAGGGATTAAGGATTACTGATTAAGTAATAGGCATCAGGGAATAAGTAATAAGGATTAGGGATTATGGATTAAGGATTAGGGATGAGGGATTAGAGATGATAGGATTAATGATTAGGAATTAAGAATTGATTATTAAAGATTAAGGATTTAGAATTAGGGATTATGGATTCAAGAATGTGGATTAGAGATTAAGGATTATATATTAGTGAATAAGGATTCGAGATTTAGGATTTGGTATTAGAGATTAGAGATTGGGGATTAGAGATTAAGGGATTAAGATTAGGGATATAGATTAGAGATTAGGGATTATGGATTAGAGATTAGTGGTTAAGGATTAAAGATTAGAGATTAAGGATTAAAGATTAGGGATTAGGGATTATAGATTTGGGAGTAAGGATTAGGAATTAAGTGTTAAGGATTAAGGATTAAAGATTAGAGTTTAAAGAATTGAATTTAGAGATTAAGCATGTTGTATTAAGGATTAAGAATGAACTAGGGATTAAGAATTAAAGATTAGGGATTAGAGATTAGGGAATAAAGAGAAGAAAGAAGGAAGAAAGGAGAAGAAGAAAGAATAAAGAAGAAGAAGGAAGAAGAAAGAAGAAAGAATGAAGAAGTAGAAGAACAAGAGGAAGAAGAAAAGGAAAAAGAAGAAGAAGAAGAAAAAAGGAAGAAGAAGAGGAATAATAAAGAAGAAAGACGAAACAAGAAAGAAGAAAGAGGAAAGAAAGAAAAAGGAAGAAGGAAGAAGGAATGTGGAAGGAAGGAGGGAGAAGGATGAAGAAAGAAGAAAGAGGAATGAAGAATGAAGAAAGAAGATTAAGGAGAAGTAAAAGGAGAAGGAGGACAGGGAGAACGAGCAAGAGAAGGAGAAGGAGAAGGAGATGGAGAAGGAGATGGAGAAAGAGTAGGAGAAGGAGAAGGAGAAGGAGGTGGAGAAAGACAAGGAGAAGGAGAAGGAGAAGAAGAAGGAGAAAGAGAAAAAGAAGAAGAAGAAGAAGAAGAAGAAGAAGAAAAAGATGATGATAAAGAAGAAGAAGAAATATAAGAAGTAGAAGTAGGAGAAGGAGAAGAAGAAGAAAAAGAAGAAGAAGGAGAAGGGGAAGAACAAGAGGAAGAAGAAGAACAAGAAAAGAAGGAGAAAATGTTGAAGAATAAGAAGAAGAGAAAGAAGAAGAAGAAGAAGAAGAGGAAGAGGAAGATGAGGATGAAGCAAAAGAAGAGGAAGAAAATGATGAAATAGAAAAAGAAGAAGAGGAAGAAGAGGAAAAAGAAGAAGGGGAAGAAGATGAAGAAGAAGAAGAAGAAGGAGATATGGAAAAAGAATTAAGGATTAGGGGTTAGGGATTTGGGTTTTGGGATTAGGGATTAAGGAGAGAGGGATTAGGTATTAGGTGTTAGGGATTAAGGATTAAGTTTTAGAGATTAGAGCTTATGGATTAATAATTAGGGATTAGGGTTAGGAATTAACGATTATGGATTTGGGAGCATGGATTATGGAATAAGTAATAGGGATTATGGATTAAGGATTAAGAATTAAAGATTAGTGATGAAGGATTAGGGATGAAGGATTAATGGATTAATTACTAAGGGTTGCAAAATAGTGATTTAGCACTATGAATTATTAATTAAGGATTAGGGATTAAGGGTTTGAGATTCAAGATTAAACAACTATAATTTAGATTGGGGATTAGGGATTTGGGATTTGGCATTGAGGCGGGAGGGATTATGAATTTTGGAATACAGATTATGGGTTAGGAAGGTAGGGTTTGGGGATTTGAGATTAGGTATTAGGGAATAGGGATTAAGAAAGGAGGGATTAAGTATTAGGTATTAATAGTTAGTGATTAATGATTAAGGATTAAAGATTAAGTATTATTGATTTGTAACTAGGGATTAGGGTTTAAGGATTAAGGATTATGGATTAAGGAGTAGGGATTAAGGAATAAGTAATATGGAATTGGGATTAAGGATTAAGAATTAGAGACTAAGGATGAAAGGATTAATGATTACGGATTTGGGATTATGGATTAATGATTAAGGGGTTAATTATTAAAGATTAGGAGTTAGGATTAGGGATTACAGATTAAGGAATATAGATTAGGAATGAGGGATTAGAGATTAGTGATTAGGGATTTGGTATTCAAGATTAGGTATTAGAGACTAGAGATTAGGGATAATAGATTAAAAATTACTATTAAGATTAGTGATTAGAGAGTAATAAATTGGGATTAGAGATTAAGGATTAGAGATTAAGGATTAGATATTAGGGATTAGATTTTATGGATTATAGGTTAAAGATTAAGGATTAGGAATTAGGTATTGAGAATTAAGGTTTAGAGAGTAGAGATTAAGGATTAAAGATTAGGGATTAGGGATTAAGGTTGGATTATAGATTAACGATTAAGGATTAGGATTATTGATTTAGGAAATCAGAGAAGGAAGAAGGAAGAAGGAAGAAAGAAGAAGAAGGAAGAAAGAAGAGGGAAGAAGGAAGTAAGAATAATGAAGAAGGAAGAAGAAGATTAGTATGAAGAGGAAGAGGAAAAAGAGGAAGAAGAAGAAGAGGAGGAAGGAGAAGAAGAAGAATAAAGAAGAAACAAGAAAGAAGATAGAAGGAAGAAATAGAAAGGAAGAGGGAAGAGGGAAGAAGGAAGGTGGAAGGTTGAAGGAAGAAGGAAGAAGAAAGAAGAAAGAAGAAAGAAGAAAGAAGAAAGAAAAAGGAAGAAAGAAGAAGAAGAAGAAGAAGAAGAAGTTAAAGGAAAAACAGGAGGACATGGTGGAGGTGGTGGAGAAGGAGAAGGAGAACGAGAGGAAAAGGGAGGAGGAGATGGAGAAGGAGAAGGAGAAGTAGAAGGAGGAGATGGAGGAGTTGGACAAGGAGAAGGAGAACGAGAAAGACAAGGGTAACGAGAAGGAGAAGAAGACGGAGGAGTAAAAGAAGAAGGTGGAGAAGAAGAAAATAAAGAAATAGAAGAAGAAGAAGAAGAAGAAGAAGAAGACGAAGAAAAGGAAGAAGAAGAAGAAAAGGAAGAAGAAGAAGAAGATGAAGAAGTAAAGGAAGAAGAAGAACAAGAAAAGGAGAAGAAGGAGGAAAATAAGAAGAAGAAGGGGAAGAAGAAGAAGAGGATGAAGAAGAAGTAATAGAAGAAGAAGAAGAAGAAGAAGAAGAACAATAAGAAGAAGAAGAGGAAGATAAGGAACAACATTATGAATTTGGGATGTAGGATTTATGGATTAGAGAATAAGGATAAAGGATTAAGGATTAGAGATTATTAATTAGGGATTTGGGATGTAGGATTATGGATTAGAGATTAAGGATTAAGTATTAGAGGTTAAGGAGTATAGATTTGTGATTGAGGGAGGGAGAAGAATAAGAAGGAGATGAATTCGAGAAAGAAGAGCAAGAAGAAGGAGAAGAAGATGAGGAAGAAGAAGAACAAGAAGAAGAGCAGGAAGAAGAAGATGAAGAAGAAGAAGAAGAAGAGATGGATTAGAGATTATGGATTCGGGGTTATGGATTAAGGATTAAGGATTGAGGAGGGAGTGATTATGGATTAGGTGTTAGGGATTAAAGATTAGGGATTAGGGATTAGGGAGTAATGATTAGTAATTAAAGATTAGGGATTAGAGATTAAGGATTAGGGATTATAAAGTATGAATTAAGGAGTAAGTAATTAGGATTAGGAATTAAGAATTTAATTAATAGGATTAATGATTAAGGATTAAAAACTAAAGTTTAAGGGATTAATTACTAAGGATTATAGATAAGGTATTTAAGATTAGGGATTATGGATTAGGAAATAGGGATTAGAGATGAAGGATTAGTGATTTGTGATTAAGGATTCAGGATTAAGGATTACAAATTAGAGATTAGGGATTAGGGATTAGAGATTATGTGATTATAGTTAGGATTAGGGACTAGAGATGAATGACTAGGGATTAAGGAGTAAGGGATTAAAGATCTGGTAATACAAATTACAAATTAGGGGGAGAGGGATTGTGGATTATGGATTCAAGATTAGGTATTTGAGATTAGGGATTAGGGAGGGAGAGATTAAGTATTAGGCATTAAGGAATAAGGAAGAGACTAGAGATTTGAAAATATGGATTAATAATTAACGATTAAGGTTTAGGGATTAAGTATAGATTAGGGAGTAGGTTTAGGGATGAAAAAATTAACGATTAGGGATTATGGATTAGTAATTAATGATTTAGGTTTAGAGATTAAGGACTACAAATAAGGGAGTAAAGATTAAGGAATAAGTAATAGGGATTATGGATTAAGGATTAAGGATTAGGGATTAGGTATGAAGGGATTAATAATTAAGGATTATGTTTTATGGATTAATGTTTATGGATTAGGAATTAAGGATTAGGGTTAAGAGATTAAGGATTATGGACCTGAGAGAAGTGATTAGGGAATAAGTAATAAGGAATAAGGATTAGGGATGAAGTTATTAATGATTAAGGATTAAGGATTAAAAATTAAGGGATTAATTATTAAATATTAGTGATTTAGGATTATGGATTAGGGATTTGGGATTCAAGATTAATATTAGATATTTGGGATTAAGGATTAGGGATTAGAGATTAAGCGACTAAGATTAGGATTAGGGATTAGTGATTAATTATTAGTGATTAAAGTAAGAGATTATGGATTCGAAATTAGGGAATACATATTATGGATTATAGATTAAGGATTAGGGATTAGGAATTAGGTATTAGGTATTAGAGGTTAGAGTTTCGAGATTAGGAAATAGAGATTAGGTATTAACGATTTAGGCTTAGGGATTAAGAATGGATTAGGGTTTTAGGATAAAGGATTAAGGATTACAGATTAGGGATTAAGGAAAAGCTAGAATGAAGAAGGAACAAGAAGGAAAAAAAGAAGGAAGAAGGAAGAAGAAATAAGGAAGAAGATGAATAAAAAGAAGAAGAAGAAGAAGAAGTCGAAGACAAAGAAGAGGAAGAATAAAGAAGAAAGAAGAAAGATGAAAGATGAAAGATGAAAGAAGAAAGAAGAAAGAAGAAAGAAGAAGGAAGAAAGAAGGATGAAGGAAGAAGGAAGGTGGATAGATGAAAGAAGAAGGAAGAATGAAGAACAAAGAAGAAGAACAAAGAAGAAAGAAGAAAAAGGAAAGAAGAAAGAAGAAAGAAGAAGAAGAATAAGAAGAAGAAGAAGACAAAGAAGAAGAAGAAGGAGAAAGAGGAGGACATGGAGAAGGAGTAGGAGAACAAGAAGAAGATGGAGAAGGAAAGGAAGAAGGAAAAGGAGAAGGAGAATGACAAAGAGATGATTAAGCAGGAGAAGAAGAAGGAGAAGGAGAAGAAGAAGAAGAAGAAGAACAAGAAGAAGAGAAAGAGGAAGAAGAAGAAAATTAAGAAGATGAAGAAGAAATGGAAGAAGGAGAGGAAGAAGAAGAATAAGAAAAGTAGAAAAAAATGTAGAGGAAGGAGAAGAAGAAGTGGAAGAAGAAGAAGGAGTGGAAGTTGAGGAAGAAGAGGAGAAAAAAGAAGAAGATGATTAAGAAGAAGAAGAAGAAGACGAGGAGGAAGAAGAAGAAGAAGAGGAAGAAGAAGAGGAAGAAGAACAAAAGGAAGAGGAAGAAGAGATGGATTAGGGATTAAGGGTTAGGAATTTAGGATTAAGGAGGGAGGGATTATAGAGTGGGTGTTGGAGTTAAAGATTAAGGATTAGAGTTTAAAGATTAGAGATTAGGGATTATGGATTAGTAATGAGGGATTAAGGTTTAGAGATTAAGGTATAGGGATTAGAGAGTTGGGATTAAGGAATAAGTAATTTGTATTATGGATTAAGGAATAAAGAAAAAGAGATTATTAATTAAGGATTAGGGATTAGAGATCAGTGATTAGGGAATTGGGATTTACCATTGGGGATTAGGAATTTGAAATTAGGGATTCAAGATTAAGCGATTATAATTATCATTAGGGATTAAGGAATAGAGATTAGGGAGGGAGGGGTTAGGGATTTGGGAATTTAGATTAAAGATTAGGGAGAGAAGGATTGGGATTCAAGATTAGGTATTAGTGACTAAAGAGGGACAGATTAAATGTTAGGCATTTTAAATTAAAGATTAAAGACTATGGATTAGGGATTTGGGATTAAGGATTAAGGATTAGAGATTAGCGATTAGGGATTTAGGATTTGGGGTTTGATATTAGAGATTAGAAATTAGAGATTAGAGATTAAGCAATCAAGATTAGAATTAGGATTAAAGATTAGGGATTAGAGATTATTATTATTGATTACAAATTAAGGATTAGGTATTATAGATTATAAACCAAAAATTAAGGATTAGAAATTACGTATTAGGATTAAGGTTTAGAGATTAGAGATTAGAGAATAGAGATTAGGGATTAAGGATTTGGAATTAGGGATTAAGGATTAAGAATAAATTAGGGATTAGGAATTATGGATTAAGGAAAATGGAGAAGGAAGAAGAAGAAGAAGGAAGAAAGAAGAAGAGGAAAAAAAGAAGTGAAAGAAGAAGTCAAAGAAGAGAAGAAGAAGAAGAAGAAGAAGAAGAAAGAAAAAGATGAAGAAGAACAAAGAAAGAAGAAGAAAGAAATAAGAAATAGAAAAGAACAAGAAAGAAAGAAGAAAAAGAAAAGAACAAGAAAGAAGAAGAAAGGAGAAAGAAGAAAGAATAAGGAAGTAGGAAGAACGAAGAAAGAAGAAGCAAGAAAGAAAGAAGAAGAAGGAAGAAGGAAAATGGAAGAAGAAGGGAGGAAAAAAGAAGAAAGAAGGAAGGAGGAAGGAAAAAGAAATAAGAAAGAAGAAATATCCAAGTAAGATGAAGAAAAAGAAGGAGAAGGAGAAGGAGGAGGAGATGGAGGAGAAGGAGAAGGAGAAGGAGGGGTAGGAGAAGGTAATGGAGATGGATAAGGAGACGGAGATGGAGGAGCAGGAGCAGAACAAGGAGAAGAAGAAGTGGAAGAAGAGGAAGAAGATGAAGTAGAAGAAGAAGAAGAAGTAATAAAAGGAGAGGAAGAAGAAGAAGAAGTACAAGAGGAGGAAGAAGTAGTAGAAGAACAAGAAGAACAATAAGAACGAAAAGAAGCACCAGAAGAAGAAGAACTAGAAGTAGAAGAAGAAGAAGAAGAGAAAGAAAAATATGTGTGAGATGAAATAGTATTAGTAGAAGAAGAAGAAGAAGAAGGAGTAGAAGAAGAAGAAGAAGAAGAATAAGAAGAAGAAGAAATAAAAGAGGAGAACAAAGAAGAAGAAGAAGGAGAAGAAATAAGGAAGAAGACGAATAGAAAGAAGAAGAAGAAGAAGAAGATGGCAAAGAAGATGTAGAATAAAGAAGAAAGAAGAAAGAAGAAAGAAGAAAGAAGAAAGAAGAAGGAAGAAAGAAGGATGAAGGAAGAAGGAAGGTGGAAGGAGGATAGAAGAAGGAAGAAGGAAGAACAAAGAAGAAAGAAGAAAAAGGAAAGAAGAAAGAAGAAAGAAGAAAAAGAGAAAGAAGAAGAAGACAAAGAAGAAGAAGACGAAGAAGGAGAAAGAGGAGGACATGGAGAAGGAGGAGAAGGAGAACAAGAAGAAGATGGAGAAGGAAAGGAAGAAGGAGAAGAAGAAGGAGAATGACAAAGAGATGTTTAAGGAGAAGAAGAAGAAAGAGAAGGAGGAGAAGAAGAAGAAGAAGAACAAGAAGAAGAGAAAGAGGAAGAAGAAGAAAATTAAGAAGTTGAAGAAGAAGAGGAAGAAGGAGAGGAAGAAGAAGAACAAGAAAAGTAGAAAACAATGTAGAGGAAGGTGAAGAAGAAGTAGAAGTGGGAGAAGAAGAAGAAGAAGTGGAAGTTGAGGTAGAAGAGAAGAAAAAAAAGAAGATGATTAGGAAGAAGAAGAAGAAGAGGAGGAAGAAGAAGAAGAAGAAAAGGTAGAAGAAGAGGAAGAAGAAGAAAAAGAAGAGTAAGAAGAGATGGATTAAGGATTAAGGGTTAGGAATTTAGGATTAAGGGGGGAGGGATTATAGAGTAGGTATCAGAGATTAAAGATTAGGGATTAGAGTTTAGAGATTAGAGATTATAGATTAGGGATTATGGATTAGTAATAAGGGATTAGGGTTTAGAGATTAAGGATTAGGGATTAGAGAGTTGGGATTAAGAAATAAGTAATTGAGATTATGGATTAAGGATTAAACATGAAGAGATTATTAATAAGGATTAGGGATTTGAGATTAGTGATTAGGGAATTGGGATTTATCATAGGGGATTAGGAATTCAAAATTAGGGATTCAAGATTAAGCGATTATAATTATCATTAAGGATTAAGGAATAGGAATTAAGGTGGGAGGGATTAGGGATTTCGGAATGTAGATTAAAGATTAGGGAGGGAGGGATTGGGATTCAAGATTAGGTATTAGTGACTAAAGAGGGATAGATTAAATGTTAGGCATTTTACATTAAGGATTAAAGATTAGGGATTAGGGATTTGGGATTAAGGATTAAGGATTAGAGATTAGCGATTAGGGATTTGGGATTTAGGGTTAGATATTAGAGATTAGAAATTAGAGATTAGAGATTAAGCAATCAAGATTATGATTAGGATTAGATATTTGCTATTATGGATTACAAATTAAGGATTAGATATTATAGATTATAAACCAAAAATTAAGGATTAGAAATTAGGTATTGGGATTAAGGTTTAGAGATTAGAGATTAGAGAGTAGAGATTAGGGATTAAGGATTTGGAATTAGGGATTAAGGATTAAGGATAAATTAAGGATTAGGGATTATGGATTAAGGAAAAGGGAGAAGGAAGAAGAAGAAGAAGAAAGAAGAAGAGGAAAAAAAGAAGAAGTGGAAGAAGAAGACAAAGAAGAGAAGAAGAAGAAGAAGAAGAAGAAGAAAGAAAAGATGAAGAAGAACAAAGAAAGAAGAAGAAAGGAATAAGAAAAAGAAAAGAACAAGAAAGAAGAAGAATGAAGAAAGAAGAAAGAAGAAAGAATATGGAAGAAGGAAGAATGAAGAAAGAAGAAGCAAGAAAGAAAAAAGAAGAAGGAAGAAGGAAAATGGAAGAAGAAGGGCAGAAAAAAGAAGAAATAAGGAAGGAGGAAGGAAAAGGAAATAAGAAAGAAGAAATATCCAAGTAAGATGAAGAAAAAGAAGGAGAAGGAGAAGGAGGAGGAGATGGAGGAGAAGGAGAAGGAGAAGGAGAAGGAGGGGTAGGAGAAGGTAATGGAGATGGAGGAGTAGGAGCAGAAGAAAGAGAAGAAGAAGAGGAAGAAGAAGAAGAAGAAGAAGTAATAGAAGCAGAGGAAGAAGAAGAAGTATAAGAGGAGGAAGAAGTAGTAGAAGAGAAAGAACAAGAAGAACAATAAGAATGAAAAGAAGCACCAGAAGAAGAAGAACTAGAAGTAGAAGAAGAATAAGAAGAGAAAGAAGAATAAGTAGTAAATGAAAAAGTATTAGTAGAAGACGAAGAAGGAAAAGGAGTAAAAGAAGAAGAATAGGAAGAATAAGAAGAAGAAGAAATAAAAGAGGAGGACGAAGAAGAAGAAGAAGGAGAAGAAGCAGAAGAAAAAAAGGGAAAGAAGAGGAAGAAAAGGAAGAACAAAAATAAGTACAGGAAGAATAAGAGGAAGAAGAAGAAGAAGAATAATAAGAAGAAGAATAAGAAGAAAAGAAGTAGAAGAAGAAGAAGAAGAGGAAATAGAAGATGATGAAGAAGAAGAAGTCATAGTAGTAGTAGTAGTAATAGTAAAAGAAGAAGAAGAGGAAGAAGATGAAGATGAACAAGACGAAGAAGAGGAAGAAGAAGAAGAAGAAGAAGAAGAAGAAGAAAAAGTGAAAGATGAAGAAGAAGAAGAAGAAGAAGAAGCAAAAGATTAGGAAGAAGAGGAACAAGAAGTAAAGAAAGATGAGAAAGAAAAAGAAGAAGAAAACATTGATAAAGAAGAGGTAGAAGAGATGGATTAGAGATTAGAGATTAGAGGTTAGGGATTAGGGATTAAGGAAGTAAGGATTGGGGATTAGATATATGGGAATATGGATTAAGAATTTAGGAGGGTGGGATTCAGGATTAAAGATTGGCGATTAAGGATTAATGATTCGGGAGTTAGCAATTAGGGATTAAGGTTTAGTGAGTAGGGATTATGGATTAAGCATTACTGATTAGAGTTTAAAGACCAAGGATTAAGGGATTAATGATTAGGGATTACAGATTAGGCATTTAGAATTAAGAGAATAATTATTAAGGATTAGGAATTAGAGATTAGGATTTTAGGGTTAGGGATTAAGGACTAGAGAAAGGATTAGGTATTAAAGATTAAAGATTAGAGATTAGTGATGTAAGATTTAGGATTACTTTTAGGGATTATAGATTAGGGATTAAGATTAGTATTAAAGATTATGGATTATGGATTAAGGATTAGTCATTAATGGTTAAGGGTTGAGATTAGGGATTATGGATTATAGATTAGGAATTAGGGATTAGTGTTTTTGGATTACCATTTAAAGATTAGAAATTAATGATAAGTGTTTAGTGGTTAAAGATTAAGGATGGATTAGTAATTAAAGATTAAGGATTAGGGATTAAGGATTAGGGACTAAGGAGATGGAGGAATCGAGAAGGAAAAAAGAAGAAAGATGAAAGAAAAAAGAAGAAGAGGAGGAGGAAGAAGAAAAGGAAGAAGAAGAAGAAAAGAAGAAGAAGAAGAATAATAAGAAGAGGAAGAGGGAGAAGAAGAGAAAGAATAAAGAAGATGGAAGATGGAGGAAGGAAGAAGGAAGAAGGAAGAAAAAAGAAGAAAGAAGAAAGAAAGAAAGAAAGAAAGAAAGAAAGAAGAAGAAGAAGAAGAAAAAGTAGAAGTTAGAGAAGGAGAAGGAGGATAAGGAGAAGGAGGGGGAGAAGGAGAAGGAGAAGGAGAAGGAGAAGGAGAAGTGAAGGAGAAGGAGATGGAGAAGGAGATGGAGAAGGAGAAGTAGAAGGACAAGGAGAAGGAGAAAGACTAAGAGTAATAGAAGGAGAGGAAGAAGTAGAAGGAGAAGGAGAAGAAGAAGAAGAAGAAGAAAAGGAAGAAGTAGAGCAATAAAATGAACAAGAAACGAAGAAGAAGAAGAAGAAGAAGAAGAAGAAGAAGAAAATAAGAGTTAGAAGAGATGGGTTAGGGATTAAGGATAAAAAGTTAAGGTTTAGGGATTAGGGACTAAGGAATGAAGGATTAGAGATAAGGTATCAAAGAATACAGATTAAAGATTCGAGATGGATAGAGTAAGGATTAGGGATTAAAGATTTAGGAGTTAGCAATTAGGGATTTAGAATTTAGGGATTTAGTATTAAGAATTTGAGAGTAAGGATTAAGGAATAAGTAATAGGGATTAGAGATTAGAGATTAGGGTTTATGGATTAGGAATAAGGGATTAAAAGAAAGGATTAATAATTAGGTATTAGAGATTAGGAATTGGGAGTTTGAGGATTAATTATTAAAGATTAGGGTTTAAGGATTGGAGTTTAAGGAATAGGGATAAAGGATTAAGTATTAGAGATTTGTGATTAGGGATGTAGGTTTTAGGTTTAGAGATTAGAGATTAAGGATTAAAGATTATTGGAATAGCATTAGCATTAGAGGTTAAGGATTAGGGATTTCTGATTAAGATTAGTGATTAAGAATTAGGATTTAAGGATTAGGGATTAAATTTTAAGGATTAGAGATTAGGGACTAAAGGTTAGAGATTAAAGATTAAGAAATTAAGATTACTTATAGACTAATGATTTGGGTTTAAGGATAATGGATTAGGGATTAAGGATTAGGGAGAGAGAAGAAGGAAGGAGAAAGAAGGATGCAAGAAGAAGAAAGGAGAAGAAAAATAGGAAAAAGAAGAGGAAGAAGAAGATGATGAAGAAGAGGAAGAAGAAGAGGAAGAAAAAAGAAGAAGGAAGAAGTAAGAGGGAAGAAGGAAAGCAGAAGGAAGAAGATAGAAGGAAGAAGGAAGGATGATGGAAGAATGAAGAAGGAAGAAGGAAGAAGAAAAAAGAAAGAAGAAAGAAGAAAGAAGAATGAAGAAAGAAGAAAAAAGAAAGAAGATGATAAAGAAGAACAAGAAGAAAAGGAGAAGCAGAAGGATAAGAAGGATGAGGAGAAGAAGGATTAGAAGGAGGAGGAGAAGGAGATGGAGAAGGAGAAGAAGAAGCAGATAGAGAAGGAGAAGGACAGGTAGATGGAGAATGAGTAAGAGTAGGAGAAAGGGAAGAAGAAAGCGAAGGAGAAAGATAAAGAGAAGAAGAAGAAGAAGAAGAAGAAGAAGAAGAAGAAGAAGAAGCTGAAGAAGAAGAAGAAGAAGAAAAAGAAATAGAAGAAGATGAAGATGATGATGATGATGATGAAGAAGAAGAAGAGGAAGAAGAACAAGAGGAAGAAGAAAAGGAATAAGAAGAATAAGAAAAGAAGAAGGAGAAGAAGAAAAAGAAGAAGAAGAAATTAAAGAAGAAGAAGGAGAAGAAGAAGAAGAAGAGGAAGACGAAGAAGAAAATGAAGAAGGAGAAGAACAACAAGAAAAAGAAATACATGAAGAAGAAGAAGAAGAGGAACTAGAGGAAGAAAGAAGAAAGAAGAAGAGAAGGGTTAGGGATTACAAATTAAGGATGGAAGGATTAGGGATTATAGGTTATAGATTAGGAGGGAGGGATTAGGGATTAGATTTAGGTATTAGGGATTTAGGATTAGGGAGCCAAGGATTCGGTATTAGGCATTAGGGTTATGGATTAATGATTAGGGATTTGCAATTAGGGATTAGGGTTTAGGGATTAAGGATTATAGATTAGGAAGTTAGAATTAGGGAATAAGTAACATGAATTAGGGACTAAGGATTAAGAATTAGGGATTAAGGATGAAAGGATTAATGATTAAGGGTTATAGATTTGTGATTAAGGATTAAAAGATTAATTATTAAAGATTAGAGATGTAGAATTAAAGATTATGGATTAAAGAATAGGCATTTGGGATTATATATTAATGATTGGGGATTTAAGATTAAGGGTTAGGTTGACATTAGGGATGAGGGATTAGAGAATATGGATTAGTTATTAAAGGTTAGGGATTAGAGATTGAGGATTGGAGATTAAGGATTAGGGATTATGGATTATTAATTATGGAAGAAGGAAGAAAGAATTAAAGAGGAATGAAGGTGGAAGGAAGAAGGATGATGGAAGAAGAAAGAAGAAAGAGGAAAGAAGAAAGAAGTAGTAGTAGTAGTAGTAGAAGAAGAAGAAGGAGAAGAAGAAGAAGTAGGAGGGGGAGGAGGAGGAGAAGGAGATGAAGAACAAGAAGGAGAAGTGGAAGGAGAAGGAGAAGACTAAAGATAAGGAGAAGGAGAAGAAGAAGAAGGAGAAAGAAAAGGAGAAGGAAGAATAAGAATAATAAGAAGAAAAAGATGAAGAAATAAAATAATAATAATATTAATAGTAAGAAGAAGAAGAAGAAGAGAAAGAAGAAGAGGAAGAAGAAAAACAAGAAAAGAAGAAATTGGAGAAAAAGAACAGCAAGGAGAAGAAGAAGAGAAGGAAGAAGAAGTAGAAGAAGAAGATAAAGAAGAAGAGGAAGATTAAAAGGAAGAAGAAGAAGAAAAAGAAGAAGAGGAGAAAGAAGTAGTAGAAGAAGAAGAAGGAGAAGAGGAAGAAGAAGAAGAGGAAGATTAGGAAGATGAGGAAGAAGAAGAATAAGAGGAAGAAGAAGTAAATGAAAAAGAAGAGGAAGAAGAAGTGATTAAGGATTGAAGGTTAGGGATTGGGGATTAAGGATTAAGGTAGGAGGGATATAAGATTAGGTTTAGGGATTAAGGATTATAAATCAAGGATCAAGGGTTAGGGATTAAGGATTAGGAATTAAGGATTAGGAATTAAGGATTAGGGATTGAGGAATAAGTAAAAGGAATTCGGGATTAAGGATTAGGGATTAGAGATTAGGGTTAAGGATTTTGGCTGAAGAGATTAAAAATTAGGGATCAGGAATTAAGGGATTACATGATAAGGATAAAGTATTAATAATTTAGGATTAGGGATTACAAATTAGAGAATAGAGATTATGGATTAAAGATTAGAGATTAATGATTAGAGATTAATGATTAGAGATTTGGATTCAATATATGAATTAGAGATTAAGGATTAGGAATTGAAGATTAAGTGATTATCATTAGGATGAGGGATTAGTGATTAGGGATTAAGAATTAGAGATTAAGGATTAGAGGTTTGTGATTAGGGATTATGGATTACAGATTAGTTATTAGGTATTAGGGATGAAGGTTTAAGGATTAAAGATTAAGGATTAAGGATTATATATTTGGGATTAATGATGAATTAGGGATTAGAGGTTAAGGATCAGGGATTATGAATTATGCTAAAGGATTGGAGATTAGGGATTAGGGACTAGTGGTTAAGAAAGGATGGATTAAGGATTACATATTAAATATTTCTAATAAAAGATAAGGTTGGGAGGGATTAAGGTGTAGGGATTAAGAAATAGGGATTAAGTATTATGAAGAACAAGAAGGAGAAGAAGAAGAAGAAGAAGAAGAAAGAGAAGAACAAGGAGAAGAAGGATCAGAGGAAGTAGAAGAAGAAGAAGAAGAAGTTCAAGAAGAATAAGAAGGAGAAGAGGAAGAAGAAGATGGTAAGGAGAAGGACAAGAAGGAAGAGGACGACGAGGAGGAGAAGAAGATAAAAAGAAGAAGAAGAACAAGAACAAGAAGAAGAAGTACAAGAAGAAGAAAAAGAAGAGGAAGAGGAAGAAGAGGAAAAAGAAGAAGAAGAAGAAGAAGAGAAGAAGAAGAAGAAGAAGAAAATGAAAAAGAAGAGGAAGAAGAAGTAGAAGAATAAGAGAAGAAGAAGAAGAAGAAGAAGAGGTAGAAGATAGAAAAGAAGAAAAAAGAAAGAGTAGAAGAAGAATAATAATAAGAAGAAGAAGTAGAAGAAGAAGAAGCAGAAGAATATGAATAAGAAGTAAAAGAAGAAAAAAATAGTTTATGAATAAGGGAGGAATAGCTTAAAGATCTTGTATTATGGATTTATGATTTGGGATTAAAGATGTATTAGGAATTTGAGGTCAAGTATTAGGGATTAAGGTTTAGAGTTGAGGAATTATTTATTTAGGATTAGCTATTCATTTTAGGGTTATAGATTAGGGACTAGTGCTTAGGGATTAGTGATTAAAGAATAAGGCTTAAGGAATAGAGTCTAGGGATTAAGAATTAGGGATTAAGGATTTTGGATAAAGGATTAAAGGAATAGGGAATATAGATCATGGATTTAGGATTAATGGCTAAGGATTAAGGATTAGGGATAAGGGATTATGCATTAGGGATTATGGATTAGAGATTTGGGATTAAAGATTAGAGATCAGAGATTAGTGATTCAAGATATGGGATTTTAGATTAGAGATTATGAGGATAGGTAATTATGATTAAGGAGTATGGATTAAGAATTAGGGAGTAGATATTATAGATTAGGGATCAAGAATTAGAGATTAGGGATTAGGTATTAAGGATTAAGGATTAGCGATTAAGGATTATGAATTAGTGATTAAGGAATAGGGACAAGACATTAGGGTTTTGAGATTAGGGATTATGAATTATGGAATAAGGATAGATGTGGTATTAAAGGTTTGGGCTTTGAGATTTGGTAATTAGGGACTACAGATTTGGGCTTAGAGATTAGGCCTTATAGATTAAACATTAATTAGGGAGAGATTATGGATTACAAATAAGGGATTAGGGATGAATGGGATGAGAGATTAAGGATTAAGTTGAAGTAGGAGAAGAAGAAGAAGAAGAAGAAGAAGAAGAAGAAAGAAGAAGAAGAAGAAGGAGAAAGAAAGATGAAAAAAGAAAGAAGATGAAGCAAGAAAAAAGAAAAAAGAAAGTAGAAAGAAGAAAGAAGAAAGAGGAAAAAAGAAGGAAAAAGGAACAACGAAGAAGGAACAAGGATGGAGGAAGAACGAAGAAGGAAGGAAGAAGGAAGAGGGAAGAAGGAAGAAGGAAGGAGGAATGAAGAAGAAAGAAGGAAGAAGAAATAAGAAAGAAGAAATAAGAAAGAAGGAAGAAGAAGAAGATGATGATGATGGAGGAGGAGGAAGACGAGGAGGAAGAAGAAGAAGAAGAAGATGATGATGATGATGAAGAAGAGGAAGAAGATGAAGATGAAGAGGAAGAAGAAGAAGAGGAAGAAGAAGAGGAGGAGGAAGAAGAAGAAGAAGAAGAGGAGGAGGAAAAAGAGGAAGAAGAAGAAGAAGAAGAAGAAGAAGAGTAAGAAGAAGAATAAGAAGAAGAAGAAGAGGCCAAAGATGGAGAGGAAGAAGAGGAAAAAGAGGATGAAGAAGTAGAAGAAGACGAAGAGGTAGAAGGAAGAGGAAGAGGAAAAAGAAGAAAAGGAAGAAGAGGAAGAAGAGGGAGTAGAAGACGAGGAAGAAGAAGAAGAAGAAGAAGATGATGATGAAGATGATGAAGAAGAAGAAAAATAAGAAGAAGAAGGATAAGAAGAAGAAGATATAGAAGAAGAAGAAGTAGTAGAAGATGAATAAGAACAAAAAGAAGAAGAAAAAGAAGAAGAAAAAGAAGAAGAAGAAGAAGAAGAAGAAGAAGAAGATAAGAAGCAGAAGAGGAAAGGAAAGAAGAGGAAGAAGAAGAGGAATTGAGGATTAAGGATTAAAAATTGAGGTTTATAGATTAAGAAATAGGAATTAGGGTTATGGTAAAAGGATTCGAGATAAAGGATGAAGGATGAGGGATTTGGGAATAAGGCTAGTAGAATAGGGTTTTGGGACAAGGGATTAGAAAATAAGGATTAGGGACTAATGATTTGAGATATAAGGGATTACAGATTGCAAGAATTAAGGATTTGTGAATAGGGATTAGGGAGTACGAATTAGAGATTAGAGATTAGTTATTAGGAATTATAGATTAACGATTAAGTATTATAGATTCAAGATAAGGGATTAGAGATTAATAGATTAAGTAATAAAGATTAGGGATTATGGATTAAGGATTAAGGATAAGGCATTAAGGATTAAGGGCTATGGATTACGGATAGGGGATAAAAGAATAGGGATTAGAGATTAGGGATTATTGTTTAAGGATTAGGGATTACAAATTATAGTTTAACAATTAGGAGTTAAGGATTAACGATTAGGCATTACGGATTAAGGATTTATATTTAGAGATTAAGGATTTGGGATTAGGGTATAGGGATTTCAGATTAGGGTATAGGGATTAATGGAATAACGATTAGCGAGGGAAGAATGAGGGATTATAGATTAAGGATTAGGTATTTGGGATTATTGATTAGGGATTAAAGATTAAAAAGAAGAAAAAGAAGAAAGGGAAGAAGTAGAAGGAGAAGAAGAAGAAGAAGAACAAGAAGAAGAAGGATAAGACGAAGAAGAAGAAGAAGAAGCTAATGAAGAAGAAGAAGAAGAAGAGGAAGAAGAAGGAGGAGAGGAGACGAAGAAGAAGGAGGAGGAAGAGAAGAAGAAGAAGAAGAAGAAAAAGAAGAACAAGAACAAGAAGAAGAAGAAAAAAAAGAAGAACAAGAACAAGAAGAAGAAGAACAAGATGAAGAAGACAAAGAAGAAGAAGAGGAAGAAGAAGAAGAAGAAGAAGAGGAAGAACAAGAAGAAGAAGAGGAAGAAAAAGAAAAGAAAAGGAAGTAGAATAAGTAAAAGAATAAGAGAAGAAGAAGAAGAAGAAGTAGAAGAAGAAGAAGAAGAAGAAGAAGAAGAAGAAGAAATAGAAGTAGAAGAGGAAGAAGAAAGAAAAGAAGAAAAACGAGAAGTAGAAGAAGAACAACAACAACAAGAAGAAAAAGCAGAAGAAGATGTAGAAGAATATGAATAAGAAGCATAAGAAGAAGAAGAAGAAGAAAGAAGAAAATAGATTATGAATTAGGGAGGGATGGCTTAAAGATTATGTATTATGGATTTATGATTAGGGATTAAAGATGGATTAAGAATTTGGGGTTAAGGAATAGAGATTAGGGATTATGGTTTAAGGTTATGGAGTTATTGATTTGGGATTAGTGATTAGTTTTAGGGTTTATGGATTAGGGATTAGTGCTTAGGGATTAAGGATTAAGGAATATGCTCACAGAATAGAGTCTAAGGATGAAGAATTAGGCATTAAGGATTAAGGGATTAAGGAATATAGATCATGGATTAAGGATTAACAGCTAAGGATTAAGAATTAAGGATAAGGGATTATGCATTAGGGATTACGGACTGCGGATTTAGGATTAAAGATTAGAGATCAGAGATTAGCAATTTAGGATACAGGATTTTAGATTAGAGATTAGGGATTAAAGATTATGAGGACATGTATTTATGATTAATGATTATGGATTAAGGATTAGGTAATAAGGTTTAATGATTAGGGATTAGGAATTAGGGATTAGGTATTAGGGAATAGGGATTAGAGAGATTACAAATTATAGATTAAAAATTGAGGAATAATGATAAGACATTAAGGTTTAGGTATTAGGCATCATGGATTAGAGATTTGGGTATAAGCAGAAGAAAAAGAAGAAGACGAAGAAGTAAAAAAAGAAGAAGAAGTGGAAGAAGAAAATGAAGGCTAAGAGGAGGAAGAAGAAGAAGGATAAGAGGAAGAAGAAGAAGAAGAAGAAGAAGAAGAAGAAGAAGCTGAAGAAGAAGAAGAAGTGGATGAAGAAAGATAAGAGAAGAACAAGGAGGAGGAGGAGGAGGAGAAGAAGAAGAAGGAAAAAAAGAAGAACAATAACAAGAACAAGAAGAACAAGAAGAAGAAGAGAAAGAAAAAGAAGAAGAAGAAGAAAAGAACGAAGGGGAAGAAGAAGAAGAAGAAGATGGAGAAGAGTAAGAAGATGAAGAAGGATAAGAAGGTGAAGAAGTAGTTGTAATAGTAGTAGTAGAAGAAGAAGATGAAGAAGAAAAAGAAAAATAGGAAGAACAAGAAGAGAAAGAAGAAGAAGAAGAAGAAGAAGAAATAGAAGAAGAGAAGAAGAAATTATGAAGAAGAAGAAGAAGATGAACTAGAAGAAAAAGGGGAGGAGAAAGAAGAAAAAGATAGAGAAGAAGAAGAAGAAGATGCAAAAGAAAAAGAAGAAGAAGAAGCAAAAGAACAACAAGAAGAAGAAGAAGAGGTAGAAGAAGAAGAAGAAGAAGAAGCAGAGGAAAAATGGTAGGGGAAGAAGAAGACAAAGAAGAAGAAGAAGAAGATGAAAAAGAGGAAGAAGAAGAAGAAGAAGAAGAAGAGGAAAAGGTAGAAGACGAAGAAGAAGAAGAATAGGAAGAAGAAGTAAAGAAGAGGAAGATGAAGAAGAGGAAGAAGAGGAAGAAGAAGAAGAAGGAGAAGATGAGGTAGAAGAAGAAGAAGAGGAAGAAGAGGAATAGGAAGAAGAAGAAGAAGGAGAATAAGAAGTAAAAGAAGAAAAGGAAGAAGAGACTGATTAGGTATTAGGGCTTAGGGAGGGTGAGATTAGGATAACGCATTAGGGAAAAAGGATTAATGATTACAAATTTATAATTAAGGATTAGAGATTATGGATTAGTAATTAGAGATTAGAGTTTAGACATGAGGGATTAGGAAGTAGGGATAAGGGAATAAGAAATAGGCATAAACATTAAGGATTAGGGATTACAAATTAAGGATTAAATATTAGGGATTTGGAATGGATTGATGATTAAGGAAGAAGAAGAGGAAGAGGTAGTAGAAGAAGAAGAAGATTAT
This sequence comes from Vanilla planifolia, assembly GCA_023846275.1. Classification (NCBI taxonomy): domain Eukaryota; kingdom Viridiplantae; phylum Streptophyta; class Magnoliopsida; order Asparagales; family Orchidaceae; genus Vanilla; species Vanilla planifolia. Next base: position 61,508 of record JAIUJO010000404.1, on the reverse strand, counting down.
GATGATGAAGAAGAAAAAGAAGAAGAATGAGAATGAGAATAAGAATAAGAAGAAAAAAATTAACTCAAAGTAGATGAAGAAGAAGAAGAAGAAAATAAAGAGAAAGAACTAGAAGAAGAAGATCGAGGAGAAGGAGAAAAACAAGAAGTAAAAGTGGAAAAACTAAATGGAAAAAGTCGCAGAAGAAGAGGAAGAATAAGAAGAAGAAGAAGAGAAAGAATTGGAAGAAGAAGAGGTAGAGGGAGAAGTAGGTGAAGAAGAAAAAGAATTGGATTAAGAAGAAGAAGAAGAAGAAGAAGAAGCAAAAGAAGAACAAGAACAAGTAGAAAAGGAAGAAACAGAAGAAGAAGAGGAAGAAGTTTTAAAGAAGAACAAGAAAAAGAGGAAGAAGAAGAAGAGGAAGAAAGGGAAGAATAGGAAGAAGAGGAGGAAGAAGAGGAAGAAGAGGAAGAAAAAGAAGAAGTAGAGGAGGAAAAAGAAAAGGAGGAGAAAGAAGAAGAAGAAGTAGTAAAAGAAGTAAAAGAAGAAAAGGAAGAAGAAGATGAAAAAGGAAGAAGAAGAAGAAGTGTAAGAAAAAGGAGGAGAAGAAGGTGAAGTAGTAGAGGAAGAAGAAGAAGGAAAAGAATAAGAAGAAGAAGGAGAGGAAGATGAAGAGGAAAAAGAAGATGAACAAGAAGAAGAAAAAGAAGAAAAAGAAGAAGTGGTAGAAGAAGAAGAAGAAGAAAAACAAAAAGAGAAGAAGAAAAACATGAAAGAGAAGAAGAAGTGCAAGAAATAGAAGAAGAAGAAGGAGGAGAAAAAGAAGAAGATGAAGATGAAAAAGAAATAAAATAGGTAAAAAAAGAAGAAGAAGTAGTAGTATAAGGAGAAGAGGAAGAAGAAGAAGAAGAAGAAGAAGTAGAAGAACTTGAAGAAGAAGAAGAAGAGGAAGAAGAAGAAAAGGTAGAAGAAGAAGAAGAAGAATAAGAATAAAAATAACAAGAAGAAGAAAAAATGGAAAATGAAGAAGTGGAGGAAGAAGAAACGAAGAAGAAACAGAAGAAGAGCAAGAAAAGAAGAAGGTGAAAAAGACATAGAAGATAGGGAAGAAGAAGAAGAGGAAGGAGGAGAAGAAGAAAATAAAGAAGAAAAAGAGGAAGAAGAATAAGAAGTAGAAGTGGAAGATGAAGAAGAAGAAGTAGAAGAAGGAGAATAAGAAGAAAAAAATGAAAATGAAGAAGAAGAAGAACAACAAAAAGAAGCAGAGGAAGTTGCAAAAGAAGAGGAATAAGAAGAAGAAGAGAAAAAAGAGATGGATTAGGATTTTGTGATTAGGAGTAAGGGATTAGGGATTAAGGAGTCAGGAGGGAGGGATTAGGGATTAGGTGTGATAGATTAAGGATTAAAGTTTAGGAAATAAGGACTAGGGATTATGGATTAGCAATTAGGGATAAGGGTTTAAGGATTAAGGATTAAGGATTAGAGAGTAAGGATTAAGGAGTAAAAAGAAGAAGAAGAAGAACCAAAGGTAGATGAGGAAGAAGAGGTAGGAGAAGGAGAAGAAGATGAGGAGCAAGATGAAGAAAAGGAGGAAGAAGAAGAAGAAGGAGAAGAAGGAGAGGTTGAAGAAGAAGAAGAAGTTGATGAAGAAGAGGAAGAAGAAGAAGTGAAAGAAGAGGAAGAAGAAGAGCAAGAAGAAGAAGTGGAAGAAGAAGGAGAAGAAGAGGAAAAAGAAGAAGAAGAAGAAGAAGAAGACGACGACGAAGAAGAAGAAAAGGAGGAGGAACAAGAAGAAGAGGAAGATGAAGATAATGATGAAGAAGAAGTAGGAGAAGAAGGGGAGGAAGTAAAAGAAGAAGAAGAAGAAGGAGTGGAAGAAGAAGAAGAACAAGAAGAAGAAGAATAAAAATAAGAAGAAGAAGAAGAGGAAGAAGAAGCAGAAGAAGAGGAAGAAGGAGAAGAAGAAGAAGAAGGATAAGAAGAGGAGTAGGAGGAGGAAGAAGATGAAGAAGAAGAAGAAGAAGATGAAAAAAAAGAAGAAGATGATGATGGAGAACAATAGGAATAAGAAGAAGGAGAAGAAGGTGAGGAGGTAGAAGAAGAAGAAGATGATGGCAAAGGACAAGAAGAGGCAACAGAAGAGGAAGAAGAAGAACATGATGAAGAAGAAGAAGAATAAGAACAAATGAAGAAGAAAAGATGAAGTAGAGGAAAAAGAGGAAGAAGAAGAAGAAATAGAAGAACAAGAAGAAGAAGAACAAGAAGGAAAATAATAAGTAGTAGAAGAAATAGAAAGGGAAGAAGAAGAAGTAGAAAGAGAAGAAGAAGAAGAAGACGAAGAAGAGGAAGAAGAAGCAGAAGATATTGAAGAAGAGGAAAAAATAAAACTAGAAGAAGAAAAAGAAGAGGAAGAAAAAGAAGTTGAAGATGAAGAAAAAGAAAAAGAAGAAGAGAAGAAGAAGAAGGAGAAGAAGAAGAAGAAGAAGAGGAAGAAGAACAAGAGAAAGAAGAGGATGAAGAAGGGGAAGAAGAAGTAGAAGATGATGAAGAAGAAGAAGAAGACAAAGAATAAGAAGAAGAGAAAGAGGAAGAAAAAGAGCGAAAAGAAGAAGAAGAAGAGGAAGAAGTAGATGAACAAGAGCAAGAAGTAGAAGAAGAAGAAAAAGAAGAAGAAGAAGAAGCAGATGAAGAAGAGGAAGAAGAAGAAGAAGAATCAAAAAAAGAATAAGGAGAAGAAGAAGAAGAAGAGTAAGATTAAGAATAAGAGGAAGAAGAAGAAGAGGAGGAGGAAGAAGAAGAAATAGAAGAAGAAGAAGACGAAGAAGAAGGAGGCAGAGAAGGTGACAAAGAAGGAGAAGAAGAAGAAGAAAAAGAAGAAGGAGAAGAGTAAGTAGAAGAAGAAGGAGAGGAAGGTTGAGAAGTAGAAAAAGAGGAAGAAGAAGATGAAGAGGAAGATTAAAGAAAAGAAAAAAAGTTACACAAAGAAGAGAAGAAGATAAAAATGAAGAAGAAGAAGAAGACGAAGAAGAATTAGAGTTAGAATTAGAAGAAGAAGAAGAAGAAGAAGAAGATGTAGAAGAAGAAGAAGAGAGATTGAATGAGAGGTAGAAGAAGAAGGGGAAGGAGAGGAAGAAGAAGAAGGAGAAGAATAAGAAGAAGAAGAAGAAGAAGCAGAAGAACATGAAGAAGAAGAAGAAGAGAAAGAAGTAGAGGAAGTAGATTATGATGAAGAAGAAGAAGAAGAGAGATTGAATGAGAGGTAGAAGAAGAAGGGGAAGGAGAGGAAGAAGAAGAAGGAGAAGAATAAGAAGAAGAAGAAGAAGAAGCAGAAGAACATGAAGAAGAAGAAAAAGAAGACAAAGAAGTAGAGTAAGTAGATTATGATGAAGAAGAAGAAGAGGAAAAAGATGAGGAAGAAGAAGGCAAAGAAGATGAGGAAGAAAAGTGGAAGAAGAAGGAAGAAGAAGAAAAAGAAGAAAAAGAGGAAGATATGGATGAAGAGGAAGTTGAGGAAGAAGAGGAAGAAGAAGAGGAAGAAGAAGAAGATATAGAAGAAAAAGAGGAAGAAGAGTTTCATTAAGGATTAGGGATTAAGAATTAAGGATTAGGAAAGGAAGGATTATTTATTAAGGATAATTAAGTGTCGATTAAAGATTAGGGAGGGAAGAAATGTAGATTATGAGTTAGATATTAGAGATTAGTGGTTAGGGGTTTACGAGTTAGCAATTAGGGATTAGGGTTTAAAGATTAGGGATTAAGGATTAAGGAGTAGGGATTAGGAAATAAGTAATAGAGATTAAGGATTAATGATTAGTGTTTAAGGATTATAGATTAGTGATTTGATATTAAGGATTATGGATAAAGAGATTAATGATTAAGGATTAGATACTAGGGATTAATAACTAAGGGATTAATTATTAAGGATTAAAGATTAGTGATTTAAGATTACAGATTAGGTATTTAGAATTAGAGATTAGAGATTAAGGATGTAGGATTCAAGATTAGAGATTAAGATTAAGATTGGAGATAGGGATTAGGATTTAGGATTAGGGATTAGTGATGAAGGATTATAGATGAGGGATTAGAGATTAAGGATTAGAGATTTTGAATTATTGATTAGGGATTAGGGATTAGGGATTATGTATTATAGATTGAAGTTTAAATATTAGAGATTAGGGATTAGAAGTTAGGGATTAAAAAATAGGGGTTAGTAATTAATGATGGTTTAGGGATTAAGAATTAGAGAATAGGGATTAGGGCAAAGGAAAAAGGAAGAAGGAAGGAGACAGAAAGAAGAAGAAGAAAATGATAAGGAGAAGTCAAAAACCAAGAACAAGAAGAAGAAGAACAAGAAGAACAAGAGGAAGAATAAAGAAGAAAGAAGGAGGAAGGAAGAAAAAGGAAGGATGTCAGATGAAGGAAGAAGGAAGAAGGAAGAAGAAAGAAGAAATTAGAAAGAAGAAAGAAGACAGAAGAAAGAAGGAAGAAGAAGAAGATGATGAAGGAATAAGAGTAAGAGGACAAGAAGAAGGAGGAGAAGAAGTAGAAAAAGAAGGACAAGGAGATGAAGAAGGTGAATGAGATGGTTAAGGAGAAGGAAAGGAGTAGGAGCAGGAGAAAAAGGAGGAGAAAGATGGAGAGAAGGAGAAGGAGATGAAGAAGAAGAGAAAGAAGAAAAAGATGAATAATAATAATAATAATAATAATAATAAGATTAAGAGTAAAAAGAAAGGGAAGAAGAAGAAGAAGAAGATGAAGAAAAAGAAAAAGAAGAAGAGGAAGATGAGGAAGAAGTAGAGGAAGTAGAATACAAAGTTGAGGAAGAAGATGAAGAAGAAGAGGAAGAAGAAGAAGAAGAAGAAGAAGAAAAATAAGAAGAGGAAGAAGAAGAAGGAGAAGAGGAAGAAGAAGAAGAAGAAGAAGAAGAAGAAGAAAAAGACGAAGAAGAAGAAGAAGAAGAAGAAGAAGAAGATGAAGAGGAGGAAGAAGAAGGAGAAGTTGAAGAAGTAGAAGAAGAAGGAGAAGAAGAAGATGGAGAAGAGGAGGAGAAGGTAGAAGAAGAATAAGAAGAGGACAATGAAGAAGAAAAAGAAGAAGGAGAACAGTAGGAATAAGAAGGAGAAGAAGGTGAGGAAGTAGAAGAAGATGATGATGAAGAAGAAGAAGTGGAAGTTGAAGAAGAAGAAGAAGAAGAAGAAGAAGAAGAAGAAGAATATGAACAAGAGAAGAAGAAAGGATGAAGAAGAAAAAGAAGAAGATGAAGAACAAGAAGAAATAAAAGAAGGAAAAAGAAGAAGAAGAAGGAGAAGGAAAAGAAGATGTAATAGAAGAAATAGAAGTGAAAGTAGAAGAAGACGTAGAAAGGGAAGAAAAAGAAGATGAAACAGAGGAAAAAGAAGCAGAAGAAGGAGAAGAAGAAGACGAAGGCGAATAACAATAATAATAATAATAATAATAATAATAATAATAATAATAATAATAATAATAATAATAATAATAAAAGGAGGAGGAAGAAGAAGATGATGAAGAAGAAGAGGAAGAGAGAGAAGAAGAAGAAGAAGAAGAAGAGGAAGAAGAAGAAGAAGAGAAGAAGAAGAAGAAGAAGAAGAAGAAGAAGAAAAGGAAGAAGGAAGAGAAGAAGAAGAAGAAGAAAGGGAAGAAGAAGTAGAAGCAAAAGCAGAAGAACAAGAAGAAGAAGATGATGATGAAGGGGAGGAAGAAGAAGAAGAAGAAGAAGAGAAAGAAGAAAAAGAAGAAGAAGATGAAGAAGAGCAAGAAGAAGAAGAAGAAGAAGATATGGGAGAAGAGGAAGAAGAGGAAGAAGAAGAAAAACAAGAATAAGAGGAAGAAGAGGAAGAAGAAGAAGAAGATAAGGAAGAAGAAGATGAAGGGGAAGAAGAAGAAGAGGATGAAGAAGAATAAGAAGTAGAAGAGGAAATGGAAGAAGAGATGGTTTAGGTATTTCGGATTAGGGAGGGAGGGATTATGGATTAGGGATTCGAGATTTATGATTCATGATTAGGGATTATGGATTAACAATTAGGGATTAGAGTTTAGGGATTAGGGGTTAGGGATTAGGGAGTTGGAAGAAGGGTATAAGGAATATTGATAAGGATTAAGGACTTAGGATTAGTGATTAGGGATTAAGTATTAAGGATTATAGATTAGAGATGTATTAATCTTTATGGAACAAGATAAGGAAGGAGAAGAAGGAGAAGAAGAAGAAGAAGAAGAAGAAGAAGAAGATGATGATGATGAAGAAGAGGAAGAAGAAGAATAAGAATAAGAAGAAGAAGAAGAAGATGATTATGATGAAAAAGAAGAAGAAGAAAAGAAAGAAGAAGAGCAAGAAAAGAAGAAGGAGAAGAAGAAGACAAGAGGAAGAAGAAAAAGAAGAAGAAGAAGTACAGGAAGAAGAAGTAGAGAAGAAAAAGAAGAAGAAAAAGAAGTAGAAGAAGAAGAAGAAGAGGAAGATAAAGAAGAAGAAGAAGAAGAAGAGGAAGATAAGGAAGAAGAGGAAGAAGAAGAAGAAACTAAGGGAGAAGAAGAAGAAGAAGTAAAAGAAGAAGAGAAAGAAGTAGCTGGAGAATAAGATGAAGAGGATGAAGAGAAGGACTAAGGATTAGAGATTAGGGATTGGGTTTAAGGATAAGGGATTAGGGATTATATTTTAGGGATTAAGGATTAGGGATTAATTATTAAGGATTAGGGATTATGGATTATGAATTTGTAGCTAGGGGTTAGGGTTTAAAGTTAAGGATTAGGGATTAAAGAGTTGGGCTTAAGGAATAAGTAAAATGGATTAAGTATTAAGGAATAAGGATTTAGAATAAGGGTTTAGAGATGAAGAGATTAATGATTAGAGATTTAGGATTAAGGGATTAATTACTACAGATTATGGATTAAAGAATAGGGATTAGATAGTAATGATTGAAGATTAGCGATTATTTATTAGAGTTTAAGGATTAGGGAATGGAGATTAAGGATTTGAGATTTAATATTTATAATTAAGATTATAGTTTAAGGATTAGAGATTATAGATCAAGGATATGGGATTAAGGATTAAGGTTTAGGGATTAGGTATTAGGGATTAGAGAACTTGGACGATGGGATTATGGATTAGGCATTAGGGATAAAGTATTAGGGATTAGGTATTACAGATTAGGGATTTAGGATTAGAGATTAGTTATTAGGGATTAGGTTTTAGGAATTATGATTTAAGTATTAGGGATTAGGGAGGAGGGATTAGAGAACACAGATTAAGGATAAAGATTAAGGATTAGGGAATAAAGATTAGGGATTAAGTGTTAAGGATTAGAGATTTAGGATTAAGAAAGAAGTAAAGGAAGAACAAGAAGAAGTAGAAGAAGAAGTAGAAGAAAAAGAGAAAAATTATGATGATGAAGAACAAAAGAAGAAGAATAAGGAGAATAAGAACAAGATGAGGAAAAAGAAGAAGAAGAAATAGAAGGAGAAGAAGATGAAGAAGAAGAAGAAGAAGATGAAGAAGAAGAAGAAGATGATGATGTTGATGAAGGAGAAGGAGAAGAAGAAGAATAGGAGGAAGAAGAGGAAAAAGTAGAATAAGAGAAAGAAGAAGAGGAAGAAGAAAGGAAAGAAGAAGAAGAAGAAGAAAAAGAAAAAGAGAAGAAATAGAAGAAGAAGATGATTAAGAAGAAGAAGAAGTGAAAGAAGAAGAAAAAGAAGAGGAAGAAGAAGAGAAAGAAGAAGTGGAAAAAATAGTAGAAGAAGAGGAACAAGAAGAAGAAAAAGAAGAAGTCAAAGGCGAGGAAGAAGAAGAAGAACAAGTAGAAGGGGAAGAATAAGAAGAAGAAGAAGAAGAAAAAGTGGAGGTAGTAGAAGAAGAAGAAGAAGAGGAAGAAGAAGAAGAATAGGAAGAAAAGGAAGAAGAGGAAGAAAAAGAAAAAAAATTACAAGAAGAATAAGAAGAGGAAGAAGAAGAAGAAGAGGAAAAGGAGGAAGAAGAGAAAGAAAAAGAAGAGGAAGTGGAAGAAGACGAAAAAGAAGAAGAAGAAGAAGAAGGAGAAGAAGAGGATTATGAAGTAGAAGAATAAAAATAAAAAGGAGATGAGTAAGAAGAAAAATAAGGTGAAGAAGGTGAAGAACTAAAAGAAGAAAACGAGGAAAATTATTAGAAAAGAGGAGTAGAATAAGTGGAAAATGAAGAAGAAAAAGAAGAAGCAAAACAAGAAGAAGAGTAGTAGTAGTATTAGAAGAAGAAGAAGAAGGAGAAGAAAAAGAATAAGATATAGAAGAAAAAGAAGAAGAAGAAGGAGAAGAAGAAGGAGAAGAAGAATAAAAAGAAGAAATAAAAGGGGAAGAAGAAGAAGAAGAAAGAGATGAAGAAGAAGAAGAAGAGTAAGAAGAAAAAGAACATGAAGAAGAAGAAGAAGAAGAAGAAGAAAAAGAAGAAGAAGAAGAAGAAGAAGAAAAAGAAGAAGAAGAAAAAGAAGATGAAGAAGAAGAAGTAGAAGAAGAAGAATAAGAAAAAGCGGAAGGAGAAGAAGAAGAAGAAGCGAAAGAGGAAGTAGAAGTAGAAGAAGAAGAAGAAGAAGAAGAGGAAGGTGAGGAAGGACAGGAGATAGAAGAGGAAAAAGGTGAGGAACAAGAATAAGAAGAGGTAGAAGAAGAAAAGTAAGAAGTAGTAGATGTTGAAGAAGAAGAAGAGAGGGATTACGGGTAAAGAGTTAGGGATTTGGGATTAAGGAATAAGGATTTTCGAAGGTAGGATTAAGGTTAAGCATAAGACAATATTGATTAAAGTTTAGGAAGGGAAGGATTAAAGATGAGGTATTAGGGATTAAGGTTTAGAGATTAGGGAATTGACAATTAGTAATTAGGGATTAAGGATTTGGGATTAAGGGGTAGAAACTAGGTAATAAGTAGTAAGTATTAGGGATTAAGAATTAGTGATTAACAATTTTTAATTATGGATTAGGGATTAAAATTTAAGGGATTAATTATCAAGGATTAGGGATTAGAGATTTATGATTAGAGATTAGGGATTAAAGAATAGAGATTAGGGATAAGGGATTGGAGATTAGGCATGTTGGATTTAGAAATATAGATTAGGGATTAAGATTAGGATTTTAAACAAGGGATTATAGTTTAGGGATTAGTGATTAGGGATTAGAAAATAAGGATTAGCGACTGGAGATTAGGGATTGAAGATTATGGATTAAGATTAGGGATTCAGTATTTAAAAGTAGTGTTTAGGGATTAGATATTAAGGATTAAATATTAGGAATTAAAGATTAGGGATTAAAGATTAAGGATGAATTAGAGATTAAGGATTAGGGATTGGAGTGACAGAAGGAGGAAGAAGAAGAAGGAAGAAAGAAGGAAGAAGGAAGAACGAAGAAACATTAAGAAGAAGAAGAGCAAGAATAAAGAAGAAAGAAGAAGGAAGAAGGAAAAAAGGAGAAAAGAGAAAAGTAGAAAGAAGAAAGAAGAAAGAAGAAAGAAGAAAGAAGAGAGAAGAAAGAAGAAGAAGAAGAAGAAGAAGAAGAGGAAGAAGGAGAAGAAAGAGGAGGAGTGTGAGGAGAACGAAGAGGAGGAGGAGGAGGAGAAGGAGAAAAAGAAGGGATAGAGTAGGTGAAGGAGATGGAGGAGAAGGAGAAGGAGGTGTACAAGATGGAGAAGGATAATAAGGAGAAAGAGAAAGATTAGGAGAAGGAGAAGAAGAAGAAGGTGAAGAATGAGAAGAAGAAGAAGAAGAAGAAGAAGACGAAGAAGAAGAAGAAGAAATAGAAGAAGAAGAAGAAGAAGAAGGGGAAGAAGAAGAAGAAGAAGAAGGGGAAGAAGAAGAAGAAGAAGGGGAAGAAGAAGAAGAAGAAGAAGAAGAAGTAGGAAAAATTTGGAAGAAAAAGAATAAGAAAAGAAGAGGGAGAAAAAGAAGAAGAAGAAGAGGAAGAAGAACAAAAGGAAGAGGAAGAAGAAGATGAAGAAGAATAAAAAGATAAAGTAGAAGAAGAAAAAGAAAAAAGAAAGAAGAGGAAGAAGAAGAAAAGATGGAAGAATAAGAAGAAGAGGAAGAGAAAGATGAGGAAGAAGAGGAAGAAGAAGAACAAGAAGTAGAAAATAAGGAAGCAGGAGAGGAAGAAGAGGAGGAAGAAGAAGAAGAAGAGGATCAAGAAGTGGAAGAAGAAGAAGTGAAAGAAGAAAAAGTGGAAGAGGAAGGTATTAGAGGTTAGGGATTAGGGATTAAGACAAAGACTAGGGATTAAGGAGGGTAGGATTAGGGATTAGGTTTTTTGGATTAAGGATTAGGCATTAAGGATTAGGGATTTGGGAATATGGATTCACAACAAGGTATTAAGGTTTAAGAATTAAGGATTGGGGATTATGGAGTAGGGATCAAAGAATAAGGAATATAGCTTAGGATTAAAGACTAGGAATTAATGATTGGTGATGAAGGGATTAATGATTAGGGATTAAAGATTTAGGATTAAGGGATTAATTACTGTGGATTGGGCTTTTGGGGTTGGGATTACGAATTAGGGAATAGGGATTCAAGGTTTGACATTAGTGAATAGAGATTCAGGATTCAGGATTAGACATAAAGATTAGGGATTATGGATTACAGATTAAATGATTTATAATTAGGATTAGAGTTTAAAGATTAAGTATTAAGGATTAAAGATTAAAGAATATTAAAGATTAGGGATTAGGAATTAGAGATTATAGATAAGGGATTAAGGATTTGGGATTAAAGATTAAGGATTTCAGATTAGGGATTAGGGACTGAAAACTAAGGATTAGGAAAGAGGGATTAGGGATATTGCTTTAGGGATTTTGAATTATGGATTATGGGTTAATGATAGATTAAGGATTAGGGATTAGGGATTAGTGAAGAGGGATTAGGAATTAGTGATTAAGGATTAGAGATTTGGGAGGAATGGATTAGGTATTATAGATTTAGGGATGAGAGATTAGATAGAAAGGGATTATGGAATAAAGCTTAGGGAATAACGATTAGAGACTACGAAGGAGAAGAAGAAGAAGAATAAGGAGAAGAAGGAGAAGAAGAAGAAGATGGAGAAGAAAAGGAAGAAAAACAATAAGAATAAGAAGAAGACGAAGAAGAAGAAGAAGAAAAAGAAAAGGAGCAAGAGGAGGAAGAAGAGGAGGAAAAAGAAGAAGGAAATTAGGAGGAGGAAGAAGAAGAAGAAGAAGAAAAAGAAGAAGAAGAGGAGGAGGAAGAAGAAGAAGAACAAGAACAAGAATAAGAACAAGAACAAGAAGAACAAGGTGAAGAAGATGAAGAAGAAGAAAACGAAGAAGAAGAAGAAGAAAAAGAAGAAGAATTAGAGGAAGATGAAGGGGAAGAAGAAGAAGAAGAAGACGAAGAAGAAAAGGATGATGTAGATGAAAAAGAAGAAGAACAACAAGAAGATTAAAGGAACAAGATGATGATGATGAAGAAAAAGAAGAAAAAGAAGAATAAGAATATGAAGAAGAAGAAGAAGACAAATTGGAAATAAAAGAAGAAGAAGAAGAAGAAGGTGTAGAAGAAGAAAAAGAAGAAGAAGAAGAAAGAAAAGAGGATGAAAAAGAAAAAAAAAAGAGAAGAAGAAGTAGAACAACAACAATAAAAAATAGAAAGAAGAAGAGGAAGAAGAAGAAGAAGAAGAACAAGAAGAAAAAGAAGAAAGGGAAAAAGAAGGTGAGGAAGAAGAAGAAGACATAGAAGAAGAAGAAGAAGAAGAAGAAGAGGAAGAGGATGAAGAAGAAGAAGAAGAAGAAGTGAAAGAAAAGGAAAAAGAAGTGGAACAAGAGGAAGATGAGGAAGAAGAGGAAAAAGAAACAGACAAAGATGAGGAAGAAGAAGAAGTGGAGGAAGAAGAAGAAGTGGAGGAAGAAGAAGAAGACGAAGAAGTAGTAGAGGAAGAGGAAGAGGAGATAGAATAAATATTAGGCATTTGAGGTTAGTGATTAAGGATTAAGGAATGAAGGATAAGGCATTAGGTATCAGGAAATAAATGTTGAAGATTGGGAGAAAGTGATTAGGGATGAGGGACTTGAGAGTTAGTAATTAAGGATTAGGGATTAGGTATTAAGGATTAAAGAATAAGTAATAAGGATTAGAGGTTAAGGATGGAGGGATTAATGATTAGGTACTAGAGATTAGAGATGAAGAATTAAGGGATTAAATATTAAGGATAAGAGATTAAAGAATAAAGAATAAAGATTAAAGATTAGGGATACAGGATTTAGGATTACAGAATAGATATTAAGGATTAAAGATTAAGGGATTAAGTTTAACATTAGAGATTAGAGATTAAGTATTAAGAATTAGGGATTAGTGATTAAGGATTAGGGATTAGGGGTTATGGATTATGGATTATGGATTAGAGACTAAGGATAAGAATTATGGATTATAGATTAGGGATAAAGTATTAGGAATTAGAATTTAACAATTAAAGATTAGGGACTAGGGATTAGGAATTAAGGATTATGGATAAGGGTTAAGGATTATGTATAAGAGATTAAGAGTGGTAGATTAAGGATTGAGGATTACCTATTAGATAATATGGATGGAATTGACATTAGGGATTAGGGAAGGATTGATAAGGCATTAAAGATTTAGGGATGAGAGATTAAGGAGCGAGAGATTAAGAGGCAAGGATTAAGGAATAAAGATTAACTATTTTGAAGAAGAAGAAGAAGATGAAGAGTTTAAAGAAGAAGAAGAAGAAGAAAAAGAAGTAGTAGAAGAAAAAGAAGAAAAGGAAGAAAATATATGAAAAGAAGAAAACGAAGAAGAAGAACAAAAAGAAGAAGAAGAAGCGAAAGATGAGGAAGAGGATGAAGAAGTAGAAGAAGAAGAAGAAAATGAGGAAGATGTTGAAGAAGAAGAAGAAGAAAAAGAAGAAGAAGAAGAAGAAGAAGAAGCAGAGGAAAAAGAAGAATAAGAAAAAGGAGAAGGAGAAGATTTAGAAGCAGAAGAAGAAGAAGAAGAAGGTGAAGAAGTTTAAGATGATGAAGAAGAAGAAGAAGGCAAAGATGAAGTGGAAAACAAAGAAGAAGAAGAAGAAGAAGAAGAAGTGGAAGATGAAGAAGAAAACGAAGAAGAACAGGAAGAAGAAAAGAAGAAAAAGATGATGAAGAAGAAGAAGAATAAAAGAAGAAAGAGAAGAAGAAGAAAAAGAAGAAAAATAAGAAGAGGAAAAAGAAGAACAGGAAGAAGAAGAAGACGTAAAAGAAGAAGAAGAGGAGGAGGAAGAAGAAGAAGAAGAAGTGGGAAAAGAACAACAAGAAGACGAAGAAGAAGAAGAAGAAAACGAAGAAAAGGAAGAAGAAGAAGAAGAAGAGGAAGATGAGGAAGAAGAAGAAGATGGAGAAGAAGAAGAAGAAGAGGTAGAAGAAGAAGAAGAAGACGAAGAAGAGAAGAAGAAGAGGAAGAAGAAGAAGAAGAAGAAGAGGAAGAAGAAGAAGAAGAAGAAGAAGAGGAAGAAGAAGAAGAAAAAGAAGAGGAAGTGTTAGGTAACGAAGAAGAGGAAGAAAAAGATGAAGATGATGAGATAGAAGTAGAAGAAAGGGAAGAGGAAGAAGGAGAATGAGAAGTAAAAGAACAAGAAGAAGAAGAGACTGATTAGGGATTAAGCATTAAAGAAAAGGATTAAGGATACATGATTGATAATTTAGGATTGGAGATTATGGATTTGAAATTAAAGATTAGGGAGTAGGGACAAGGTAATAAAGAATCGTTATAAATATTAGAGATTAGGGATTACAAATTAGGGATTAGGAATGGATTGATGGTTAGAGAACAGAAGATTTAGTAGAAGAAGATGATGATGTTGAATAAGAAGAAGAAGAAGAATAAGAATAAGAAGAAGAGAAAAAAGGAGAAGTGGTTGAAGAAGAAGAACAAGAGAAAGAAGTAGAAGAAGAAGATGAAACAGAAGAAGAAGAAGAAGGAGAAGAAAAAGCAGAGGAAAAAGTAGTAATAGATGAAGAGGAAGTAGAAGAAAAAGAAGAAGAAGAAGAAGAAGAAGAAGAAGAAAAGTGAAAGAAGAAGAAGAGAAAGAATTGGGAGAAGAAGAGAAAGAAGGAGAAGAGCAAGAAGGATTAATGATTAAGGATTAGGAATTAAGGAATAGAGATTAAGGATTGGAGATTAAGGAATAAAGATTAAAGATTTAGAATTAGAGAATATAGACTATAGATGGATTAGATATAAGGGATTAGGGAAGGATGGATAAGACAATATAAATTTAGGGATGAGAGATTAAGGAGGGAGGGAATTAGGGGTAAGGATTAAGGAATAAAGAATAACAATTCTAAAGAACACGAATAATAAGAAGATGAAGAAGAAGAAGAAGAAGAAGAAGAAGGAGAAGGAGAAGAAGAGAAAGAAGAACAAGAAGAAGACAAAGAAGAAGAAGTAGAAAGGGAATAATAATAATAATAACAATAATAATAATAATAATAATAATAATAATAATAATAGTAATAATAATAATAAGACACGAAAGAAGAGGGAGAAGAATAAAAAGAAAATGAGGAAGAAGAAGAAGAAGAAGAACTGGTAGAAGATGTAGAAGAAGAAGAAGAAGAAGAGGTAGAAGAAGAATTAGAAGAAGGAGATGGAGAAGATTAAGAAGAAGAAGAAGAAGGAGAACGTGAAGAAGTTGAAAAAGAAGAAGAAGATGATGAAGAAGTGGAAGATGAAGAGGAAGAAGAAGAAGAAGAAGAAGAAGAAGAACAAAAGTGGAAGATGGTAAAAAAAAAGAAGAGTAACAACAAGAAGAGAAGATGAAAAAGAAGAAGAAGAAGAAGAAGAAGAAGAGGAAATAGAAAAAGAAGAAGAATGAGAAGATGAAGAAGGAGAAGAAGAAGAAGAAGAAGAAGAAGAAGAAGAGGAAATAGATGAGGAAGAAGATTAAAAAGAATTGGAAGAAGAAGAAGAAGAAGAGGAAAAGGAAGAAGAGGAAGAAGAAGAAGACACAAAAGAAGAAGAAGAAGAGGAGGAAGAAGAAGATGATGAAGAAGAAGAAGAAGGAGAAGAAGAGGAAGAGGAAAAAGAACAAGAAGAAAAAGAAGAAGAAGGAAATGTAGAAAAAGAAGAAGAAGAAGAACAGGAAGATGAGGAAGAAGAGAAAGAAAAAGAAGATAGAGATAAGTAAGGGGAAGAAGGAGAGGAAGAAGAAGAAGAATAAGATCATAAAGAAGAAGTAGAAGAAGAAGTTGAATTGATAGATTATCGATTAAGGATCAGGAATTAGGGATTAGAGTTTTGGGATTAGGAATTATGGAATAAAGGATTAGGGATTGTATATAAGGGAATACAGATTAAAGATTAGGGAAGGAGTGATTAAAGAATAGTGATTAGGCATTTGAGAGTTAACTATTAAAGAATATGGGTAAAGATTAAGGAGTAAGGATTGGGGAGAAAGTAATAGGGATTAGGGATTTGGGATTAGAGATTATGGATTAAGGATTAGGGGTTAAGGAATAAGGATGAATAGATTAATGATTAAGGATTAGAGGTTTGTGATTAAAAAAAAGAGATTAATTATTAAGGATTCGGGATTAAAGGTTTGGGATTTAGGATTAAGGATTAGGGATTGGAGAATATAACTTAGGGATTATGAATTAGAAATTAGAGATTAGAGAAGCAAAATTTGGTGTTTCAGATTATGGATTAGAGATTGAGTGAATAAGATTGTCATTAAAGATTAAAGGTTAAGGATTAAGAATTAGGGATTAGGATTAGGGATTAGAGATTAGGTAATACATATTTAGGATTGGGATTATGGATTGTGGATTCAAGATTATAGATTAAGCTTTAAGGATTAGAGTTTAGAGATTAGAGATCATGGATCAAAGGTTATGGATTAAAATTAGGGATTAAAGATTATGAATGTGTTATTGATTTGGGATAAAGGATTAGGGATTAGGGACAAGGAAGAAGGAGAAGGAGAAGAATAAGAAGAAGAAGGAGAAGGTGAAGAATTAGAAGTAGAAGAAGAAGAAGAAGAGGAAGATAAAGAGAAAAGAAGAAGAAGAAGAAGAAGAAGAAGAGGAAGATGAAGAAGAAAAAGAAGAAGAAGAAGAAGAAGAAGATGAGAAGAAGAAAATGAAGAACAACAAGAAGAAGAAGAAATAAAAGAATAAAAATAACAATAAGAAGGAGAAGAAGAAGAAGAAGAAGAAGAAGAAGAAAAATACATAGAAGTGGAAGAACAACAAGAATAAGAAGAAGAAGAAGAAGAAAAACAACTAAAGAAAAAAATAGATGAAGAAGAAGAGGAAGAAGAAGAAAAACAGTAGAAGAAGAAGAAGAAAAGAAGCAGAAGAGGAAGAAGAAGAAGAAGAAGAAGAAGTGTGAAAAGAAGAAGAGGATGGAGAAGAAGATATAGAAGAAGAGGAAGATATAGAAGAAGAGGAAGATGAAGAAGAAGAAGAAAAAAGAGAGAAGAAGAAGAAGTAGAAGAAGAAGAAGAAGAAGAAGAAGAAGAAGAGGAAGAAGAAGAGGAGGAAGAAGAAGAGGAAGAGGAAGAGGTAGAAGAAGAAGAAGAAGGAGAAGATTAGGAATAAGGGGAAGATGAAGAAGTCAAAGATGAGGAAGAAGAAGAAGAGGAAGAGGATGAAGAAGAAGATGATGAAGAAGAGGAAAAGGAAGAAGAAGAAGAAGAAGAAGAGATGAATTAGGGATTAAAAATTAGAGATTATGGTCTAAAAAATGAAGAATTAGAGATTATGTATCAAGGAATTAGGATTATAGATTAGAGAGGGATGATTAAGTATTATAGATTAGGGATTTAGGAGTTAAAAATTAAAGATTATGGTTTATGGATTAGGGATTGGGGGATTAAGGAGTTGGGATTAGGAAATAAGTAATAGGGATTTGGGATTAGGGATTAAGGATTACAGTTTAGGAATTAGGGATGAAGGAATTAATGATTAGGTATCAGGGATTACAGTTTAATGATTAGAGATTTATTCTTACAAGATAAGAAGAAGGAAGTGATGAGGAGGTAGAAGGAGAAGAAGAAGAAGAAGAAGAAGAAGAAGAAGAAGAAGATGAAGAAGAAGAAATAGATGTAGAAGAAGAAGAGGAAGAAGAAGAACATGAAAAGAAGAAGGAGAATAAGAAGAAGAACATGGGGCAAAAGAAGAGGATGAGGTAGATGTAGGAGAAGAAGAAGGAGAAGTAGAAGAAGAAAAGGACTAAAAAGAAGAGGAACTTAAAGAAAAAGAAGAAGAAGAAGAAGAAGAGGGAGAAGAAGGAGAAGATGAAGAAGAAGAAGAGGAAGAGGAATAAGAAGAAGAACAAGAAAAAGAAGTGGAAGAAGAGGAGGAAGAAAAGGAAGAAGATCGAGTAGAAGAAGAAGAAAAAGAACATGTTGAAGAGAAGAAG
Source organism: Vanilla planifolia (assembly GCA_023846275.1). Classification (NCBI taxonomy): domain Eukaryota; kingdom Viridiplantae; phylum Streptophyta; class Magnoliopsida; order Asparagales; family Orchidaceae; genus Vanilla; species Vanilla planifolia. The sequence goes on along the minus strand of JAIUJO010000404.1, from coordinate 44,140 downwards.
AAGAAAAGGAAGAAGAAGAGAAGAAGAGAAGAAGAAGAAGAAGAAGAAGAATAACAAGAAATGAGATGGATTAGGTATTAAGGGTTAAGGATTAAGGATAGAATAGGAGAGTGATTTGAAATTAGGTATTAGGAATTAAGGATTAAGGATTAAGGATTTGAGATTATAGATTAGTAATTAGAGATTAGGGTTTAAGGACTAAAGATTAGGGATTAAAGAGTAGGGATTAAGTAACAAGTAATAGATATTAGAGATTATATATTAGAAATTAAGTATTAGGGATGAAGTGATTAATGATTTGGGATTAGGGATTGAGGATTAAAGTATGAATGTGTAAGTTTGTAGATTAGGCATTTTGGATTCAAGATTACAAAATTTGGAATACAGATTTGGGGTTAAGGATTAAAGATTAGCGATTAAGGATTAGGGATTCAAAGATAGGGGATTAGAGATGTGGGATTAGGGCTTAGAGATTAACTGATTATAAGTAGGATTAATTATCGATTAGTGATTAAGGATTAGGGATTTGATATTAAGTATCAAGGATTAAGGATACAAGATTATGGATTATATATTAATGATTAGAGTTTAGGGATTAAGGATAAGGGATTATGATTTAATGATGGATTAGAGATTATGGATTAAGGATTAGGGATTAGAGATTAAGGATTACGAAATAAGAAATAGGGAAGTGATTAGGGAGGGATGGATTAGGGATCACAAATTTAAGGATGAGAGATTAGGGAGGGAGGGATTATGGAGTAAGGATTGGGTAATAAGGATTAAGGATTACAATGGAGAAGAAGAAAAGAGGATGAACAAGAAAAACAAGAAGAACATGGAGAAGAAGAAGAGGAAGAGGAAGTAGAAAAGGAAGAAAAAGAATGAGAACAAGAAGCAAAAGATGAAAATGAAGAAGAAGAAGAAGAAGAAGATGAAATGGAAGAAAAAGAATATCAAAAATAGAAGATAAAGAAGAAGAAGAAGAAGAAGAAGAAGAAGAACAAAAAGAAGTGGAAGATGAAGAAGAAGAGGAAAAAGAAGAAGAAGAAGAAATTAACAAAGAAGAAGAAGAGAAAGAAGATGAAGAAAAAGATAAAGAAGATGGGGAAGAAGAAAAAGACAAACAAGTAGATGAAGAACAAAAGGAAGAAGAAGAGGAAGATAAGGAGGAGGAAGAAGAAGAAGAAGAAGAAGAAGGAGAATGAGAAGAGTAAGAAGAAGTAGAAGAAGAAGAAGGTGAAGAAGTTGAAGAGGAAGAAGAAGAAGAAGAAAAAGAGGAAGATGAAGAGTAAAAAGAAGAAGAAGAACAAGAAAAGGAAGATGACAAAGAAAAGAAGAAGAAGAGAGGAAGAAAAGTTGAAGTGGAAGAAGAAGAAGAAGAAGAAGAAGAGGAAATAGATGATGAAGAAGAAGAAGATGAAGAAGAAGTAGGAGAAGAAGAAGAGAAAGAAGAAGAAGATAAAGAAAAAGAAGAGGAAGAAAAAGAAGAAGAAGAAGGATAAAAAAGTGGAAGAAGCGAAAGAAGTAACAAAAGAAGAAGCAGATGATCAAGAAAAAGAGGGGGAAGAAGAAGAACTAGAATAATCAGAAGAAAAAGATGAAGAGGAAGAAGAAGAATGCATAGATGAAGAAGAAGAAGAAGAGGAATTTGAGGAAGAAGAAGATAAAGAAGAAGAAGAAGGGGAAGAAGAGGATGAAGAAGAAGAAGAGGAAGGAGAAGAACAAGAAGAACAAGAAGTAGAAGATGAAGATAAGGAAGAAAAGAAAGAAAAAAAGTTGAAGATAATGAAGAAGAAGAGGAAAAGAAGAAGAAGAAGAAGAAGATGAGTAAGAAGACGAAGTAGAAGAAGAAGAGAAAGAAGAGATAGATTCAAGATCAAGGGTTCGGGATTATAGATTAGGGATTAAAGATTAAGGATTGAAAATTGAGGGATAAAGGATTAGAGATTAGGTATATAGGAATATAGATTAAAGTCTCAGGAGAGAGGGATTAAGAATTAGGGTTTAGGGATTTAGGAGTTAGGAATTATAGATTAAGGTTTAGGGATTAGGTTTTAGGGATTTGTGAGTAGGGATTAGGGTTTAGGGAATAAGTAATAAATATTATATATTAAGAATTAATTATTAGGAATTAGGTTTTTTTGGATGAAGGGCTTAATGATTAAGGATTAGAGATTAAGGACTAAGAATTATAGGATTAATTACTAAGGACAAGGGTTTAGAGATTAGTGATTTAGGATTAGACATCAGGGTTTAGAGAATTAGGATTAGATATTAGGGATTATGGATGCTAAATTTAGGATTAGGTATTAGAGATTATGTATTTGAGGTAAAGACATTTGGATTAGCATTAGATATTTAGGATTAGAGATTAAAGATTTTGGATTAATGAATAAGGATTAAGGATTAGAAATTAGAGAATAGGGATCAGGGATTTTAAATTATATATTAAGGATTAGGGATTTGGAATTAGAGATAAGAGTGTAGGTGTTAAATATTAGGGATAAGAGCTCAGGGATTGAAAATAAAAGATTGGAGATTAGGGATGGATTAGTGATAAGGGATTAAGGATTAAGGATTAGGGAGATGGATGGAGTTAGGAAGAGAGAAGAAGAAAGGAAGAAGGAAGAAAGAAGAAAGAAGAAGAAGAAAGAAAGAAGGAAGAAAGAAAAAGAAGAAAAGGAGCAAGAAAAAGAGGAAAAAGAAGAAGAAGAATTGGAAGAAGAAGAGGGAGAGTAAAAAGCATGGAAGAAGAAAGATGGAAAGAGCAAGAAGGAAGAAAGAATAAGAAAGAAGAAAGAAGAAAGAGGAGAAAAGAAAGAAGAAAGAAGGAAGAGAAGAAAGAAGAAGAAGAAGAAGAAGAAGAAGAATAAGAAGATGGAGAAGAAGGAGAAGGAGAAGGAGAAGGAGGACGAAGAGAAGGAGAAGGAGGACGAAGAGAAGGAGAAGGAGGAGAAGAACAAGGATAAGGAGAAGGAGAAGAAGGAGAAGGAGATGGAAAAGGAGTAGGAGAAGGAGAAGGAGAAAGAGAAAGAGATGCAGAAGGAGATGGAGAAGGAAAAGACAAAGAGAAGGAGAAGAAGAAGGAAAAGAAGCAGAAGAAAAAGGAGAAGAAGAAGAAGAAGAAGAAGAGGAAGAAATAGAAGAAGAAGAAGAAGAAGAAGAAGAAAGAGAAGAAGGAGAAGGAGACAAAAAAGAGGAAGTAGAAGAGGAATGAAAGGAATAAGAAAGGAAGAAGTGGAAGAAGAAGAAGAAGAAGAAGGGGAAGACAAAGAAGAAGTAGAAGTGGAAGACAAAGAAGAAGAAGAAGAAGAAGAAGAAGAAAAGATGAAGAGGAAAATGAAGAAGAAGACGAAGAAGAAGAGGAGGAGGAAGAAGAACAAGAAGAAGAAGAAGAAGAGAGGAAGATGATGAAGAAGGAGAAGAAGAAGAAGAAGAACAAAATGTGGAAGAAAAAGAAAGGGAAAGGAAAGAAGAAGATGATGAAGAAGAAGAAGAAGAGTAAGAAGAAGAGGAAATATAGATGGATTTGGGATTAAGGATTAAGGGTTAGGGATTAGAAATTAGAGATTAAGGAGAGAACGATTATAGATTAGGGATTAAGGATTACATATTATGGATTATAGAGGGAGGGATTAGGTTTTAGAGATTAGCTCTTAGGGATTAAGGAATAAGGAGGGATAGATAAGGCATTAGTTATTAGGGATTATAGATTAGGAATTAAGGAAAAGAGAATAAGGATTATGGATTAGTAATTAGAGATTGGGGTTTAGAGATTAAGGATTAATGATTAAGGAGCAGGGATTAAGGAATAAGCAATAAGATTTATGTATTAGGGATTAAAAATTAGGGATTAAGGATGATGGGATTGATGATTAAGGATTAAGGAGTAAGGATTAAGGATTAAAGGATACAATATTAAAGATTAAGAATTAAGGATTTGGTATTTTGGATTACGGAATAAGGATTATGGATTAGAGATTAGTGATTAAGAATTTGAGACTAAGGATTTGCTATTAGAGATTAAGGAATAGAGACTAGAGATTAAGGGATCAAGAATAGCATTAGGTATCAGAGATTAGGTATTAGGGATTAAGGATTAGTGATTAAGGATCATGGATTATGGATTAAGGATTCAAGAGTAGACATTAGAGATTACGGATTAGGGATTAGGGATTAGAGATTAGAAAAAAGGAAGAAGATGAAGATGAGGGTGAAGAATTAAAAGAAGAAGAAGAAGAAGTAGAAGAAAAGGAGGAAGAAGAAGAGGAAGAATAAAGAAGAATGATGAAAGAAGAAAGAAGAAAGAAGAAGGAAGAAAGAATTTGGAAGAAAGAAGAAGGAAGGAAGAAGGAGGAAGGTAGAAGGAAGAAGAAAAAAAGAAAGAAGAAAGAACAAAGCAAAAATAAGAAAGAAAAAAGCAAAAATAAGAAAGAAGAAAGAAACAGAAGAAGAAGAAGAAGAAGAAAGAGAAGAAGAACAAGAAGTAGAAGGAGAATGAGAAGGAGGAGGACAAGGAAGAGGAGGAGAACGAGAAGGAGAAGGACAAAGAGAAGGAGATGGAGATGGAGAAGGAGAAGGAGAAGGGGAAAGTGTGAGATAAGGAGAAGGAGGAGTAGAGGAAGCAGAAGGAGATGAAGAAGAATAAGAAAAGAAGAAGAAATAGAAGAAGAAGAAGAAGAAGAGAAGAAGAAGAAGAAGAAGAAGCAAAACTAGAAGAAGAAGAGGAAGAAGAATTTCAACAAAAGAAGATAATGGAGGAAAAGAAGAAGAGGAAGAAGAAGAGGAAGAGGAAGAAGAAGTAATACTAGTAAAAAGAGAGGAAGAAGACGAAGAGGAATATGAAGAAGAAGAACAACAAGAAGAAAAAGAAGTAGAAGAAGAAGGAGAAGAAGATGATAAAGAAGAAGAAAGAGAGAAAGAAGAAGAAGAAGACAAAGAAGAGTAAAATGTGGAAGATCAGGAAGAAGAAGAACAAGAAGATGAGGAAGAAGAAGATGTAGAAGAAGAGGAAGAAGAAGAAGAGGAAGAAGAATAAGAAGAGGAAGAAGAGATTGACTAGAGATTAGGAATTAGGGGTTAAGGAATACAGATTAAGGAGGTAGGGATATAAGATTAGGTGTTAATGACTAAAGATTAGGAATTATAGGTTAGGAAATAAATATTAGGGATTGGGGATGATCAATCAGGGTTTAGGGATTAAGGATTATGGTTCAAGGAGTAAAGATTATGGAATAAGTAATAAGGATTAGGGATTAAGGATTAGGCATTAAAGATTAAGTAAATTATTTGAGATGAAAAGATAATGATTAGCAATTTAGGATTAAAGAATTAATTATTATGGATTAGGAATTAGGGATTAGAGATTCAAAATTTTGGATTACTAATACTAGAATAGAGATTAAGGTTTATAGATTAGGGATTAGTGATTAGAAACTAGAGATTTAGGATTATGGATTAGAGATTAGAGGTAAAGCAATTAGGATGAGGATTAGGGATTAGGGATTAGAGATTAAGGATTAAGGATTAGGGTTTAAGGATTAGAGATTAAAGACTTAGAATTATAGATTATATAGTAAGGATTAGGGATTAGGGGTCAAGTATTAAGGATTAAGGTTTATGGATTAGTAATTAGAGATTAGGGATTAGGGATTAGAGATTATGGATTATAGAGTATGGATTAGGTATTCGAGATTAGGGTTTAAGGATTAGAGATTAAGGATTAGAGATTAAGGATTTGGGATTTAAAATTATGGAATAAGGATGGATTAGGGATTAAGGATTAGGGATTAGGGATTAAAGATTACAAGATAGGGATTAGTGATTTGGGAGAGCTGGACTAAGGATTAAAAATTTAGAGATAAGAGATTAGGTAAGGAAGGATTAAGGAATAGTAATTAAGGAACAAGGATTAGAAATTACAAAGATGAAGGACAAGGAGAAGAAGAGGAAGAAGATGAAGAACTAGAAGAATAATAAGTAAAGGAAGAAGTAGAGGAAGAAGAAGACGAAGAAGAAGAGGAAGAAGAGGAAGAAGAAGAAGACGAAGAAGAAGAAGAAGAAGAGGAAAAAGAAGAAGACAAGAAGAAGAAGACATAGAAGAAGAAGAAGTAGAAGAAAAAGAAGAAGAAGAATTAGAGGAAGAAGAAGAAGAAGAAGAACAAGAGGAAGAAGAAAAAGAAGAAGTGGAAGATGACGAAGAAGAGGAAGAAGAAGACAAAGATGAGGGAGAAGAAGAAGACGAAGAGGAAGAAGAAGTAGAAGATAAAGAAGAAGAAGAAGTAGTAGAATAAGAGAAAAAGAAGAGACAGATTGAGGATAAATGGTTAGAGATTAGGGATTAAGGATTAAGGAACAAAGGGCTAGGAATTAGGTGTCAGGAAATATTGATTAAAGATTTAGGATTGAGGGATTAGGGATTTGGTAGTTAGTAATGAGCGATTAAGGTTTAAGGATTAGAGATTAGGGATTAGAGAGTAGAGATTAAGGAATAAGTAATAAGGAGTATGGATTAGGGATTAAGGATTAAGGATTAGGGATTAGGGATTATAGATGAAGGGATTAATGATTAAAGATTAGATATTAAGGATTAATAATTAATAGATTAATTTTTAAGGATTTGTTATTAAAGATTAGTGATTTAGGATTAAGGACAAGGGTTTTGGGTTTTGCGAATAGGGATTATAGATTAGAGATTAGACATTAGGTATTAGAGATAAAGGTATTATAATTTGCATTAGAGTTTAGAGATTAGGGATTAAGGATTTGGGATTAGTGATTAATGTTTAGGAATTAAGAATTAGAGATTAAAGATTAAGTATTATGGATTATAGGTTATGGATTATGTACTGGAGTTTAGAGTTTAGGAAATAGCGATTAAGGATTAATGGTTATGGATTAAAGATCAAGGATTAGAGATTAGGGTTGGATTAGTGATTAGGGATTAAGAAGTAGGGATTAGTGATTAAGGACTAGAGATTAGGAAGAAGGAAGAAGGAAGAAGAAAGAAGAAAGAAAGAAGAAGGAAGAAAGAAGAGGTAGGGGAAAAAGAAGAGGAAGAAGAAAGAGAAGAAGAAGAAGAAGAGGAAGAAGAAGAGAAAGAATAAAGAAGAATGAAGAAGGAAGAAAAAGATGGAAGGAAGAAGGAAGGAGGAAGGAAGGAGGAAGACGAAAGAACGAAGGAGGAAGGAAAGAGGAAGATGGAAGAAGGAAGAGGAACGAAGAATGAAGAAACAAGAAGAAAGAAGAAAGTAGAAGAACAAGAACAAGAACAATGAGAAGGACAAGAAGGATGAAGAGAAGGAGGACAAGGAAGAGGAGTAGGAGAAAGAGGAGATTGAGAAGGAGAAAGAAAAGGAGGAGGAGTTGGAGAAGGAGAAGGAGAAAGACAAAGAGAAGGACAAGGAGAAGAAGGAGAAGCTGCAGGAGAAGAAAAAGAAAAAGACATAGACGAAGAAGTAGAAAAAGAAGAAGAAGAAAAAGAGAAGAGGAGGAAGAAGAAGAGGAATAAGAAGAACAAGAAAAGGAGAGGAATAAGAAGCAGAGGAAGAAGAAGACGAAGAAGAAGAAGACAAAGACAGAAAAAAGAAAGAGAAGAGGAAAATGAAGAAGAAAAAGAAGAAGTTCAAGAAGAAGTTTAAGAAGAAGAAGAGGAGGAAAAAAAGAAGAAGAAGAAGAGAAAGATGAAGAAGAAGAAGTAAAAGTAAAAGAAGAAGAGAATGATGAGGAAGAAGAAGAAGACAAGGAAGAAGAATTAGAAGAAAATGAAGTGAAAGGGGAAGAAGAGATGGATTGGGGATTAGGGATTAGGGATTAAGGAGGGAGGGATTAGGGATTAATCAATATGTATTACGGACTAGGAGGGATGGATTGGGGAATAGAGATTAGGTATGAGTGCTTTGGGATTAGGGATTAGGGTGGGAGGGATTGCATATTAGGAAATAGATATTAAGGATTATGGATTATGGATTAGCTATTCGGGATTAAGGATTAGGTATTAAGGATTATGGATTAAGGAGTAGGGATTAGGGAATAAATAATAGGAATTTGGAATTAAGGGTTAAGGATTACTGATTAGGGATGAAGGGATTAATGATTAAGGATTAAGGTATTAATCAATAAAGATTAGGAGTTTAGGATTAATGATTACAGATTAGCGAATATTATTAAGGATTAGAGATTAATGATTGAAGATTCGAGATAACGATAGGGATTAGAGATTATCGATTAGAGATTAGAAATTAGTGATTAAGAATTAATGGATTAATCATGAAGGATTAAAAATTTAAGATTTGGGATAGGGATTAGAGATTAGCTATTAGGGATGTAGGATTTAAGATTAGTTATTAATGATCAGCGATTAAAGATTAATGGATTAGGGATTTCGTGATTAAAGATTTGAGATTAGTGATTAGGGATAAAGTATTTAGGATTATATCTTAGAGATTAGATATTATGGAATATGGATTTGTAATTATGGTTAGCTATTAAGGATTAGGGATTTCAGGATTAGAGATTTAGGATATAAGAAGAAGAAGAAGAAGAAGAAGAAGAAGAATTAGAAGAAGAAGAAGAAGAGGAAGAAGAAGAAGAAGAGGAAGATGAGGAAGAAGAGGAAGAAGAGGACAGAGATAAGGATGCAAAAGAAGAGGGGAAGAAGAAGTAGAAGAAAAAGAAGAAGAAGAAGAAGAAGAAGTAAAAGAAGAGAAAAAGAAGAGATAGATTAGGGATAGATGGTCAGAGATTAGGGATTAAGGATTAACGAATGAAGGGTTAAGAATTAGGTGTCAGGAAATATAGATTAAAGATTAGGGATTTGAGAGTTAGTAATTAGAGATTAAGGATTAGAGATAAAGAATTAGGGAATAAGTAATAAGGATTAAGGATTTGGAATTAAGGATTAAGATTAGGGATAAGGGATTAATGATTAATAATTAATAGATTAATTTTTAAGGATTTAGGATTAAAGATTAGGGATTTAGGATTAGGGATAAGGGGTTAGGGTTTAGGGAATAGGGATTAAAGTTTATGTTTTAGATATTTGAGATTATGGTTGCAAGATTAAAGGTTAGAGATTAGACATTAGATATTAGAGATAAAGGTATTAGAATTTGCATTAGTGTATAGAGATTAGGGATTAAGATTTTGGATTAGTGATGTTTAGGAATTACTAATTAGAGATTAAAGACTAAGTATTATTGGTTATAGATTAGGGATTATGGATTAGGGATTAGATATTAAAGTTTAAAGTTTAGGGATTAGAGATTAAGGATTAATGGTTAGGGATTAAAGAACAAGGATTAGAGATTAAGGTTGGACTTGTGATTAGGGAATTAAGGAGTAAGGATTAGGTATTAAGGACTAAGGATTAAAAGGAAGGAAGAAGGAAGAAGAAAGAAGAAAGAAAGAAAAGAAAGAATGAAGAAGAAGAATTGAAGGAAAAAGAAGAGGAAGAAGAAAAAGATGAAGAATAAGAAGAGGAAGAAGAAGAGAAGTAATAAAGAAGAAGGAAGACGGAAGAAAAAGATGGAAGGAAGAAGGAAGGAGGAAGGAAACAGAATGATGGAAGAAGGAAGGAGGAAGGAAGGAGCAAGATGGAAGAAGGAAGGAGGGAATGAAGAAGGCAAAAGCAAGAAGAAAGAAAAAAGAAGAAAGAAGAAAGAAGAAGAAGAAGAAGAAGAAGAACAAGAAGAATTAGAAGGAGAAGAAGGATGAAGGGAAGGAGGGAGGAGGAAGAGAAGGAATAGGAGAAGGAGAAGGAGTTGGAGAAGGAGAAGGAAAAGGAGAAGGAGAAGAAGGAAGAGATGGAAAAAGAGGAGGAGGAGAAGGAGAGGAGAAAGACAAAGAGAAGGACAAGGAGAAGAAGGAGAAGCTGAAGAAGAAGAAAAAGAAGAAAACGACAGATGAAGTAGTAGAAGAGCTAGAACAAGAAGAGAAAGAAGAGGAAGAAGAAAAGGAATAAGAAGAACAAGAAAAGAAGGAGAAGAAGAAGAGGAAGGAGAAGTGGAGGCAGAAGAAGAAGAAGAAGAAGAAGAGAAAGAAGAAGAAAAAGAAGAAGAAGAAGAAGAAGAAGAAGAAAAAGAAGAGGAGAATGATGAGGAGGAAAAAAAAGATGAGCAAGAAGAATAAGAAGAAAATGAAGACAAAGAGGAAGAATAGATGGATTGGGGATTAGGAATTAGGGATTAGGGATTAAGGAGGGAGGGATTAGGGGTTAGGAAATATGTATTTGCGAACTAGGAGGGATGGATTTTGGAATAGAGATTAGATATGAGGGATTAAGGATTTGGGATTAGGGTGGGAGGGATTGGGTATTAGGAAATAGAGATTAAGGCTTAAGGATTATGGATTAGCAATTAGGGATTAGGGCTTAGGTATTAAGGATTATGGATTAAGGATTAGGGATTAGGGATTAGGAATTAGGGTTAGGAATTAGGGATTAGGGATGAAGGGATTATTGATTAAGGATTATTGATTAGGGATTAAGGATTAAGGAATTAATCATTAAAGATTAGGAATTTAGGATTAATGATTCCATATTAACAAATAGTGATTAAGGATTAGAGATTATTAATTAGAGATTAAAGATTAAGATTAGGGATTAGAGATTACAAAATAGGGATTTGAAAATAGAAATTAAGAATTAAAAGATTAATCATGAAGGATTAAAAATTTTAGATTAAGGATTAGGGATTAGCGATTAGTGGTTAAGGACATAGGATTTAAGATTAAATATTAGTGGTCATGGATTGAAGATTAATATATTAGGGATTTGTGATTAAACATTTGAGATTAGTGATTCGGGATGTAGGATTTAGGATTATATATTAGAGATTAGATATTATGGATTATTGATTTGTGATTAATGGTTAGCTATTAAGGATTAGGGATTTGAGATTAGAGATTTGGGATTATGGATTATAGATTAGAGATAAAGGATTAGGTATTTGGGATTAAAGTTTAAGGATTTAAGATTAGGGATTAGGAATCAAAGATTAAGGATCAGAGATTAAGGATGGACTAGTGATTAGGCATTAAGGATTATGGATTAAGGATTAAGGATTAGAGATTAGGGATAAGGAAGAAAAATGAAGGAAGAAGGGAAAAGGAAGAGGGAAGAAAGAAGAAGGAAAAAAGAAGAGGAAGAAGATGCAAAAAAAGAAGAGGAGGAAGAAGAAGAGGATGAATATAGAAGAAGGAAGAATGAAGAAGGAACAAGGAAAGAAGAGGGAAGTAGGAAGGAAGAAGGAAGATAGAAGAAGAAAAGAGGAAGGAAGAAGACAGAAAGAAGAAGGAAGAAGAAAGAAGAAAGAATAAACATGAAAGAAGAACGAAGAAAGAAGAAAGAAGATGAAGAAGAAGAAGAAGTAGAAGAAGAACAAGGAGAAGGAGAAGGAGATGAAGGACGAGCAGGAGGAGGAGATGGAAAAAGAGGAGGAGAAGGAGAAGGAGAAGGGGATGGAGAAGGAGAAGGTGAAGGAGTAGGAGAAGGAGAACGAGAAGGAGAAGGAGAAAGAGAAGAAGAAGGAGAAGGGGAAAGACAAAGAGAAGGCAATGTAGAAGAAGAACGAGAAGAAGAAGAAGAAGAAGAAGAAGAAGAAGAACAAGAAATAGAAGAAGAAGATGAAGAAGTAGAAGAAGCAGAAGAAGAAGAAGAAGAAGAAGAAGAAGAAGAGTGAGAAGAATAAGAAAAGGAGAAGAGGGAGAAGAAGAGGAAGTTGAAGAGGAAGAAGAAGTGGAAGAAGAAGAAGAAGAAGAAGAAGTGGAAGATAAAGAAGAAGAGGAGGAAGAAGAAGAAGAAGAAGAAGAAAAAGTTGAAGAAGAAGAAGAAGAAGAAAAAGAGGAGAAGAAGAAGAAGAAGAGAAAAAGATGAGGAAGAAGAGGAAGAAGACGAAGAAGAAAAATAAGAAGAAAATAAGGAAGAAGAAGAAGCAAAGGAAGAAGAAGAAGAGTAAGAAGAGGAAGAAGAAGAAGAGGAAAAAGGGATTGATTAAGGATTAAGAATTAAGGATTAAGGAGAAAGAGATTAGGGATTAAGGATTTGGAATAAGGATTATGGATTTGAGAGGGATGGATTAAGGATTAAAGATTGTGTATTACTTATTAGAGATTAAAGATTTGGCATTAGGGAAGGATGGATTCAGTATTAGGCAATAGGGATTATGGATTAGGGTTAAGGGATAAAGGATTGCATATCAGGGAGTAGAGATTAGGGAATTAGCAATTGGAATTAGGGATTAAGAATTAAGGATTTAAGATTAGGGATAAAGGGATTAATGATTTAGGATTATGGATTTTAGATTAAGGATTAACGGATTAATATTAAAGATTAGGGATTACGAATTAGGGAATAGGGATTAGAGATCAGAGATTAGTTATTAGGAATTAGATATTAGATATTTGATATTAGATTTTAGATATCAGATATTAGATATTATAGTTTAAGGATTAGAGATTAAGGATTAAATGGTAGGGATTAAAAATTTAGAGATAGATTAGGGATTAAAGATTAGGGATTAGGGAGAAAGAAGAAGGAAGAAGGAAGAAAGAAGACTAAGAAGGAAGAAAGAAGAAGGAAGAAGGAAGAATGAAGAAGAGGAGGAGGAAGAAGAAGAGAAAAAAGAACAAAAAAAAGAAGCGAAAGAAGAGGTTGAAGAATAAGGAAGAAAGAAGGAAGAGCAAAGATGGAAGAAGAAGGTAAGAGGTAAGAAGAAGGAAGAGGGAAGAAGGAAGAAGAAAGAAGAAAAAAGGAAGTAAAAAAAAGAAGAAAGAAGAAAGAAGGAAGAAGAAGAAGAAGAAGAAGAAGAAGGTGAAGGAAAATGAGGAGGATGAGGAGAAAAAGTAGGAGAAGGAGAAGGAGAAGGAGAAAGAGAATGAGAAGGAGAAGGAGAAGGTGAAGCAGAAGGAGAAGGAGAAAGAGAAGGAGAAGGAGAAGGAGAAGATGAAGGAGAAGGAGAAGGAGAAGGAGTAGGAGAAGGAGAAGGAGAGGGATAAAGACCAGAACAAGGAGAGGAAGAAGGAGAAGTAGAAGAAGAAGAAAAAGAAGAAGAAGAAGAAGAAATAAAAGAAGAAGAAGAAGAAGAAGAAGAAGAGGAAATATAAGAAAAAGAAGAAGACGAAGAAGAAGAGGAAATGGAAGGAGCAGAAGAATAAGAGGAAAAGAAGAAGAGGCAGTGGAAGAAGAAAAAGAGGAAGAAGAAGAAGCAATAGAAGAAGAAGAAGAAGAAGAAGAGAAGAAGAAGTAGAAGAAGAAGAAGAAAAAGAAGAAGAAGAAGTAGAAGAAGAATAAGACTAAAAAGAAAAAGAAAAAGAAGATGGAAAGGAAGATAAGAAAGAAGTTGAATAAGATGATGATGAAGAAGAAGTAAAAGAAGAAGGAAAAGAAAAAGAAGAGGAAGAAGAAAAAGAAGAAGAAGATGAAAGGAAGATAAGAAGGAAGTAGAAGAAGTTGAAGAAGAAAGTAAAGAAGAAGAAGAAGGAGTAGAAGAAGAAGGAGAAGAAGAAGAAGAAGAAGTGGAAGAAGTAAAATAAAAGGATGAAGAAATGGATTAAGGATTAGGGTTAGGCATTAGGGATTAAGTGTTAAGGATTATGGATTAGGGATTAATTACTAGGGACAAGGGATTATGGATTAGCAATTTAGGATTGGAGTTTAGGGATTAAAGATTAAAGAGTTAGGATTAAGGAATAAGTAAAAGGGAGTAGGGATTAAGGATTTGGAATTATGGATTAAGGAGGAAGGGTTTAATGATTAGGGACTAAAGAGTTAAGATTAAAAGATCAATTAATAAGGTTTATGGATTAGGGATTTAGGATTAAGGATTACGATTAAGAGAGTAGGGATTAACGATTAGAGATTAGTGATTATGGATTTTGGATTCAAGATTTAAGATTAGAGACCAGGGATTAAGAATTAGAGATTTAATGGTTATAATTAGGATTAGGACTTAGGGATTAAGGATTAATTATGAAGGATCAAGGATTAAGAATAATATTTTAGGAGGGGAGGGACTAGGGATTAGGCATTAGGGATAAAAGATTAAGGATTAAGTATTGGAGATTAAGGATTTACAATTAAGGATAATGGATTAGAAATTCGGCATTAGGGTTTAAGGATAAGGGATTAGGGACTAGAGATTAACGAATAAGTAGTAGGGATAAAATTTAGGGATTAATGATTAAGGATTAACTATTAAAGATTTGGGATGGATTAGAGATCAACCAAGAAGGAGAAGAAGTAGAAGAAGAATAAGAAGAAGACGAAACAAAGAAGAAAAAAATGAAGAAGAAGAAGAAGAAAAAGAAGAAGACAATGAATAAGAAGAGCAAAAGAAGAGGAGGAAGAAGAACAAGGAAAAGGAGAAGATGAAGAAGAAGAAAAAGAAGAAGAAGAAGTAGAAGAGGAAGATGAGGGAGAAGAAGAAGAAGAAGAAGACGAAGAGGAAGTAGAGGAAAAAAAAAGAGGAAAAAGCAAAAGAAGAAGAAGAGGAAGAAGAAGAAGAAGAAGAGATTAAGAAGAAGCAGAAGAAGAAGAAGTAGAAGATGAAAAAAGGGAAGAGGAAGAAGAAGAGCAAGAAGAAGGGGAAGAAAAAGAAGAAAAAGAGGAAGAAGAAGAATAAGAAGAAGAAGAAGAAGAAGAAGAAGAAGGAGAAGAACAAGAAGACAAAAAAGAAGAAGAGGAGGAAGAAATAGAAGAAGAAGAAGAAAAAGAGAAAGAAGTAGGAGAAGAAGAAGAAGAAGAAGAGGTAGAAGAGGTAGAAGAGGAAGAAGAGTATGAAGAAGAAGATGAAGAAGAAGAAGAAGAAGAAGAGGAAGAAGATGAAGAAGTGGAAGAGGAAGAAGAAGAAGAAGAATGTGAAGGGTAAGAAGAAGAAGAAGAAGAAGGAGAAGAGTAAGAAGGAGAAGAAGAAGAAGTTGAAGAACTAGAAGAAGAAGAACAAGTGGAAGATGAAGAGGAAAAAGAAGAAGAAGAAGAAGAAGAAGTTGAAGAAGAAGAAGAGGATGGAGAAGAAGAGGAAGAAGATGATCAAGAAGAAGTAGAATAACATGATGAAGAAGAGGAAGAGGATGAAGAAGAAGGGGAATATTAAGAATGAGATGAGGGAGAAGAAAGTGATGAACTAGAAGAAGAAGTAGAAAAAGAAGAAGAAGAAGTAGAAGAAGAAGAAGAAGTGAGAGAAAGAAGAAGAAGAAGATGATGATGATGAAGAAATGAAGAGAAAGAATAATCAAAAGAAGAAGATGATGAAGAAATGACGATAAAGAAGAAGAAGAAGAAGTGAAAGTCGAAGAAGAAGAAGAAGAAGAACAAAATGAACAAGAAGAAGAGAAGAACAATATATGATGAAGATATAGGAGTAGAAGAAGAAGAATAAGAAATAGAAATATAAGAAGAAGAACAACAACAAGAGATTCAAATAGAAAATGAAGAAGAAGAAAAGATGAAGAGGAATGAAAAGAGGAGGAAGAAGAAGAAGAAATAGAAATGGAATAAGAAGAAGAAGATGATGATGAAGTAGAAGAACATGAAGAAAATGTAGAAGAAGAAGATGAAGAAAAAGAAGAGGAAGAAGAAAAAGAAAAAGAAGAAGAAGAGGAATGTGAGGAAGAAGAAGAAAAAGAAGAAGAGGAGGAAGAAGAAGAAGAGGAGGAAGAAGGAGAAGTAGAAGAGGAAGAAGAAGAAGAAGAAGAAGAGGAAGAAGGAATGGATTAGGGTTTACAGATTAGGGCTTAGGGATTAAGGATCAAGGATTAAGGAAGGAAGGATTTGGATTTAAAGAAGGAAGTATTAGGGGTTAAGATAAAGGAATATCAATTAAAGATTTAGGAGGGTGAGATTAGGGTTAGGATTAGAGATCAGGGATTAAGAATAGATATTAGGGATTAAGGATAAGAGATTAGAGATTTAGGATGTAGGATTTAGGATTACGGACTAGCGATTGGAGATTAGAATTTAAGAGATTAAGGTTAGGATTTGAGATAATGGATTAGGGTTTAAGTATTTGGGATTAGTGATTAAGGATTATGGAATATATATTAGGGATTAGAGATTATGGATTATAGATTGGGGATTAGGGATTAAGTATTAGAGATTAGAATTTAGGGATTAGAGGTTAAGGATAAGAGGTTAGGGGTTAAAGATTAAGGATGATAGATTAGGGATGGATTAGAGATTAAGGATTAGGAATTGGAGAGAATGAAGAAGGAAGAATTAAGGAAGAAGAAGGAAGAAGGAAGAAGAAGAAGAGGGATGAAAGAAGGAAGAAGGAAGATGGAAGAAGGAAGATGAAAGAAAGAAGAAGTAGAAGAGGAAGGAGAAGAGGAATAATAAAGAAAAAAGAAGATGAAAGAAGGAAGGAGGAAGGTGGTAAGAAGAAGGAAGAAAGAAGATGGAAGAACGAAGAAGAAAGAAGAAAGAAGAAACAAGAAAGAAGAAAGAAGAAAGGTGAAAGAAGAAAGAAGGTAGAAGAAGAAGAAGAAGAAGGAGAAGGAAAAAGAGAAGGAGGATGAGGAGGAGGTAGAGAAGGAGAAGGAGAAGTGAAGTAAAAGTTGAATAAGATAGAGAAGCAGAATGATGAGAAGAAAGAGAACGAGCAGGGGAAGGAGAAGGAGAAGGATGAGGAGAAAGACTAGGAGGAGATAAAGAAGAAGAAGAAGGAAAATAAGAAGAAGGAAAAGAAGAAGAAGAAGAAGAAGAAGGAGAAGAAAAAGAAAAAATAAAAGAAGAAGAAGAAGAAGAAGAGGAGGAAGAAGAATAAGAAAAGAAGAAGAAGGAGAAGAAGAAGAAGAAGAAGAGGAAGAAGAAGAGGAAGATGATGAAGAAGAAGTAGCAGTAGAAGAAGAAGAAGAAGACAAGGAAGAAGAAGTAGTAGTAGAAGAAGAAGAAGTAAAAGAAGAAGAAGAGGAAGAAGAGGAAGAAGAAGAAGAAAAGGAAGAGAAAGATGAGAAAGAAGAGGAAGAAGGAGAAGAAATAGATGAATAAAAAGAAGAAGAAGAAGAAGAAAAGGAAGGAGAAATGAAGGAAGAAGGATAATAAGAGGATGAAGAGAGGGATTATTGATTAGAGGTAAAGGATTAAGGATTAGGGATTATGGAGAGAGGGATTAGAGATTAGGATTCAGGGATTAAGAATTCTGGATTAAGGTTTATGGATTAGCAGTTAGGGATTAGGGATTAGGGATTAAGCATTAGGGATCAAAAATGAGGGATAGGAGATTACGTATAAGAGATTAGAGATTACAGAATGGAGATTAAGGATTAGAGATTAGGGATTAAAGATAAGGGATTATGGATTAGAGATTGATAAGGGATTTAGAATTAAGGATTAGAGACTAATGATTAGGGATTAGAGAATAGAAGGAAGAGATTTGTGATTTTATATTAGGTCTTTAGGGCTTTTGGAATAAGTAATAGGGATTTATGATTGAGGATTAGTGATTAAGGATTATGGATTTGGGATTAGAGATGAAGCGATTAATTGTTAGAGATTAAAGATTAAAAATTAAGGGTTAAGGGATTAATTATTAAGGATTAAGGATTAGAGATAAGGGATTCAAGATAAGGAATTTAAGATTAAGGATTGTAGATTAGGAATGGATGAGAGATTAAGGATTAAGGATTAGGGAAATGAAAGAAAAAAAGAAAGAAGGAAGAAAGATGAAAGGAGAAGAAAGATGGAAGAAAGAAGAAGACGAAGAGAAAGAAGAAGAGGAAGAATAAAGATGAAAGAATAAAGAAGAAAGAAGGAAGAAGAGGGGAAGGAGGTATGAAGAATGAAGAACGAAAAAAAAGATGAAAGAAGAAAGTAGAAAGAAGAAAGAAGAAATAAGAAAGAAGAAAAAAGGTAGAAAAAGAAGAAGTAGAACAAGAAGAAGGAGAAGGAAAAGGAGAAGGAGGATGTGGAGAAGGAGAAGGAAAGGAGAAAGTGATAGAGATGGAGAAAGCAAAGGAGGAGAAGGAGAACAAGTAGAAGTAGGAGAAGGACAAGGATAAGTAGAAAGACGAGAAGAAGGAGAAGAAGACGAAGAAGGAGAATGAGAAGAAGAATAAGAAAAAGAAGAAGAAGAAGAAGAAGATGATGATGAAGAAGAAAAAGTAGAAGAAATAAAAGAAGAAGAAGAAGAAGAAGAATAATAATAAGAAGAAGAGGAGGAGGAAGAAGAAGAAGAGAAAGAAGAACAAAAAAATGAAGGAGAAGAAGAAGACGAAGAGGAGGAAGAAGAAGAAGGGGAGGAAGAAGAAGAAGAGGAAAAAGAAGTAGAAGAATATAAAAAAGGTGAAGAAGAAGAAAATGAAGAAGAAGAAGAACAAGAACAAGAAGAAGAAAAGTAAGAGAAAGATGAGGAAGAAGAAGAAGAACAGGATGAAGAAAATGAGGACGAAAAAGATGATGAAGAAGAAGAGTAAAAAGAAGAAGAAGAAGAAGAAGAAGAAGAAGATGATGAAATGAAAGAAGAAGAAGAAGAGGATGAATAGATTTGACTAAGGATTAAGGGTTAAGGATTAGGGATTAAGGATTAAGGAGGGAGGGATTTGATATTAGGTGTTAGGAATTAAGGATTATGGATTAAGGATTGGATTAAGGATTAAGGATAATGGATTGGGTATTAGGGATTTGGAAGGGATGGATAAGGCATTATAGATTTTGGGATAAAAGATGAGGAAGGTAGGGATTAAGGGGTAGGGATGAGGGAATAGGGAAGGATTTCGAAGAAGATGGAGAAGAAGAAGATGATGAAAGATAAGTAGAAGAACAAAGAGAAGAAGAAGAAGAAGATGAAGAAAACGTAGAAAAAGAATAAGAACAAGAAGAAGATGATGATGATGATGAAGAAGAAGAAGATGAAGAAGAGAAAGAGGAAGATGAGGAATAAGAGATGGATTAAGGATTAGGGATTAACGATGGAAGGATTCAGGATTAAAGAAGGAAGTATTAGGGATTAGAGATAAAGGAATATGGGTTAAAGATCTGGGAGAGAAGGATTAGGGATTAGGTATTAGAGATTTGTAATTACAGATTTTAGAGTTAGTAATTAAGGATTTGGGGTTTATGGATTAGTAGTTAGAGATTAATGATTAAGGTTTGGGGAGTAGGGATAAATGAATAAATAAAAGGGATTTAAGGTTAAGGATTAGTGATTAAGAATTATGGATTAACTATTAGAGATGAAGGGATTAATGATTAGATATTAGAGATTAAAGATTAAGAATTAAGGGATTAATTTTTAAGGATTAAGGATCAGAGATTAGGGATTTAGAATTAGAGATTCGGAATTACGGAATAAATATTAAGGATTAGGGATTAATGATTAAGAGATTAGGATTAAGATTAGAGACTAAGGATTTGGATTTGGGGATTATGGATTAGTGATTAAGGATTAAAGAATAGGGATTAGAGATTAGCGATTAGGGATTAGTGATTAGGGATCAGAGGTTAAACAATAAGGATTAGGGATAGGTATTAGAGATTAGATTTTAAGGATTATAAATTAGGTATTAGAGGTTAAGAATTAAGGACTAAGGATTACAAATTAGGGATGGATTAGAGATTAAGGATTAGGGAGATAGAAGAAGGAAGAATAAAGAAGCAAGAAGAAGAAGGAAAAGGAAAAGGAGAAGGAGGATGAGGAGGAGGAGGAGAAGGAGAAAGTGAGGGAGACAAAGCAGGAGAAGGAGAAGGAGAATGAGTAAGAGAAGGAGAAAGAGAAGGTTAAGGAGAAAGCCCAGGACAAGGAAAGGAAAAAGAAGATGGAGAAGGAGGAGGAGAAGAAGAAGAAGAAAGAAAAAAAGAAGATGAAGAAGAAGATGAGGAAAAGAAAGAAGAAATAGGAGAAGAAGAAGAAGAAGAAGGAGAGAAACAAGAAAGGGAGGAAGATGAACAACAAAAGAAGAAGAAGAAGAATAGGAAGAAGAAGAAGAAGAAGAAGAAAAAGAAGAAAATGAAGAAAATTAAGAAGAAGAAGAAGAAGAAGAGGAAGAAGAAGAAGAAGAAGAAGAAGAAGAAAAGGAAGAGAAAG
Source organism: Vanilla planifolia (assembly GCA_023846275.1). Taxonomy (NCBI): domain Eukaryota; kingdom Viridiplantae; phylum Streptophyta; class Magnoliopsida; order Asparagales; family Orchidaceae; genus Vanilla; species Vanilla planifolia. Next base: position 24,122 of record JAIUJO010000404.1, on the reverse strand, counting down.
ATGAGGAAGAAGAGGAAGAAGAAGAAATGATGAAGAAAATGTGGAAGAAAAAGAAGATAAAGAAAAGGAATAAAAAGTAAAAGAAAAAGTGGAAGAAAAAATGAAAGAAGATGATGAAGAAGAAACAACAAGTAGATGGATTAGGGATTAGGGGCTAAGGTTTAGGGAATAGGGATTAAGGAGGGAGGGGTTAGAGATTAGATGTTAGGGATTAAGGATTATTGATTAAGGATTAGGGACTAAGGATTAGGGATTAGGAATTAGGGATTAAAATTTAGGGATAGTAGATTACGTGTTAGGGTTTATAGCTTACGGATTAGAGATTAAGAATTAGAGATTATATATTAGGGATTATGGATTAATGATTGATTAAGGATTAGGAATTAAGGATTAACGAATGGAGATTAGGGATTTGGGACAGATTGATAAGGCATTATAGATTTTGGGATGAGAGATTAGGGAGGGAGGGATTAAGGAGTAGGGATTAGGGAATAGGGATTAAGGATTCCTAAGTAGATAGAGAAGAAGAAGATGATGAAGAAGAATAACAACAAGAAGACAAAGAAGAAGAAGAAGAAGAGGAAGATAGGAAGAAGAGATAGAAGAGTTGGATTAAGGATTATGGGTTATGGGTTAAGGATTAAAGATTAAGGATTAAGGAACGAAGGATTCTGTATTAAAGAACAAAGTGTTAGAGATTAGAAATAAAGGAGTACGGATTAAAGATTTGGGAGGAAAGGATTAGGGATTTGAGAGTTAGTAATTAGAGATTAGGGTTTATGGGTTAGCGATTAGAGATTAAGGATTAGGGATTAGGGAGTAGGGATTAGGAAATAAGTAAAAGATATTTAGGATTAAAGATTAACGATTAGGGATTATGGATTAAGGACTGGTGATTAAGGGAGCAATGATTAGAGATTAGAGATTAATGATTAAGAATTAAGGGATTAATTATTACAGATTAGGGATTTAAGATTAGCGATTGGGGATTAAGAAATAGACAATAAGGTTTAGGGATTAGAGATTAGGAATGTAGACTTTAGGATTAGAGATTTAGGATTAGGGATTAGACATTAAAGGATTATGATTAGGATTAAAGACTAGGGATTAGGGTTTTGGGATTAAAGATTAGTGATTAAGGATTAAGGAGTAAAGATAGGGATTAGAGATTAGGGATTGGGGATTAGGGATTAAAGGTTAGGGACTAAAGATTAAGGATTATAGATTACTGTTGGATTAGAGATTAAGGAATAGGGAATAAGAAGAAGGAAGAAGAAAGAAGAAAGAAGAAGAAGAAGGAAGAAAAAAGAAGGAAGAAGGAAGAAGGAAGATTGAAGATAGAAGAAGAAGAAGAGGAAGAATAAGAGGAAGAATAAAGAAGAAAGCAGAAAGAAGAAGAAAGATGCAAGGAAAAAGTAAGGAGGTTAGAAGAAGGAAGAAGGAAGAAGAAAGACGATAGAAGAAAGTAGAAAAAAGAAAGAACAAAGAACAAAGAAGAAAGAAGGTAGAAGAAGAAGAAGATGAAGGTGAGAGAAAAGGAAAAGGAGGATGAGGAGCAAGAGAAGGAGAGGGGAAGGAGAAGGAGACAGAGATGGAGAAGGAGAAAAAGGAGAAGGATAAAGAGAAGAGAAGGGTAAGAAGAATGACCAGGAGAAGGAGCAGAAGTAGAAGAAGGAGAAGGAGGAGAGAAAGAAGAAGAAAAAGAGAAAGAAGAAGAAGAAGAAGAAGAAGAAGAGGAAGAGGAAGAATGAGAAAAGAAGAAGGAGGAGAAGAAGAGAAGAAGAGGAAGAAGAAGAAAAGGAAGAAGAAGAAGAAGAAGAAAAAGAAGTAGAAGAGGAAGAAGAAAATGAACAAGAAAAAGAAGAGAGATATGAGGAAGAAGGGGAAGAAGAAGAAGAAGAAGAAAATGAGGAAGAAGAAAAAGAAGAAGAGGAAGAAATGGAAGAACAAGAAGAAGAGGATCAAGTGATAGATTAGGGATTAGGGATTAAGGAGGGAGGGATTAGAGGTTTGGTGTTAGGGATTTCGGATTATGGATTACAGATTAGGGATTAGGGATTAGGAATTAGGTATTAGTGAAAAATAAGGGATGAGAGATTACATATTAGGAATTAAAAATTATGGATTAAAGATTAGGAATAAGAGATTAAGGATTAAGGATTAAGGATTATGGATTAAGAATAGACTAGGGATTAAGAATTAAGGATTAGAGATTGGGGATTAATGATTATAGATTAGGGATTTGGGAGGGATGGATAAGGCATTATAGATTTTAGTATAAGAGATTAAGGAGTAAGGCTTAGGGAATAGGGATAAGGGATTACGAAGAAGACGGAGAAGAAGAAGAAGAAGATGAAGAGGAATAAGAAGAAAAACAATAAGAAGAAGTAGAAGAAGATGATGAAGAAGAAGAAGAAGGAAAGGAAGAAAAAGTATAATAACTAGAAGAAGACAAAGAAAAAGAAGAACAAGAAGAAAAAAAAAGGAGAGGAAGATGAGAAAGCAGATGAAGAAGGAAATGAGCTAGAAGAAGAAGAAGAAGAAAATAAAAAAGAAGAGGAGCAGGATGAAGAAGAAGAAGAAGAGGAAGAAGAAGAAGAAGAAGAAGGGGAAGAGTAAGAAAAAGAAGTATAAGATGAAGGTGAAGTAGTTGAAGAAGAAGAAGAAGAAGTAGAGGAAGATGAGGAGTATAAAGTAGAAGAAGAAGAAGAAGAAGAAATGGATGATGAGGAGGCAAAAGAAGAAGAACAAGAAGAAGGGAAGAAGAAATGGATGAAGATAAAGAAGAAGAAGAAGAAAAAGGGGAGGAGGAAGAAGAAGAAGAAATAAAAGAAGAAGAAGAAGAAATAAAAGAGGTAGAAGATGTAGTAGTAGTAATAGAAGAAGAAGAAGAAGAAGAGGAAGAAGAGGAAGAACAAGAAGGGGAATAAGAAGAGGAAGTAGAAGAGGAAGAAGAAGACGAAGAAGAAGAAGAAGAAGAGGAAAAAGATGAAGGGGAAGAAGAACAAGACATAGAAGAAGAAGAAGAAAAAGAAGAAGAAGATGAAGAGGATGAAGAAGAAGAAGAGAAAGAAGAAGAAGAAGATGTGGAAGAAGAAGAAGAAGAAGAAGAAGAAGAAGGTGAGGAAGAAAAGGGAGCAGAAGAAGACAAAGATGAGGAAGAAGAAGTAAAAGAAGAGGAGGAAGAAGTAGAAGCAAAAAAGGAAGAAGAAGAAGAAGAAAAAGAAGTATAAAAAGAAGAGGAAGTGGGAATGGATTTGGCATTAGGGATTAGGGGTTTGTTATTCGAGGTTAGAGATTAGGGATTAAGGAATGGATGATTAGGCATTTGGTATCAAGGAATACGAGTTAGGGATTTTGATGTTAGCAATTTGGGATTATCGATTTGGAATCCGGGATAAGGGAGTATGGATTAGGGAATAAGTAATGGGGATTAGGGATTAGGGAAAAGATGAATAGATTAATGATTGGGGATTAAAAATTAAGGAGTTAATTATTAAGGATTAGGAATTAGAGATTAGGAATTTAGGATTATGGTTTATGGATTAGAGAACAAGGATTAATAATAATGGATTGGAGTTGAAAGTTTAGGGATTTAAGATTTAGGATTAGTGATTAGAGATTAAGGGATTTGGATTAGTATTAGGGATTAAAAATTAATGATTAGGGATTAGAGATAAAGGATAGAGATTATGGATTATAGAAAAGGGTTTAAGGATTAGGTATTAGTGATTAGAGTTTAAGGATTAGAGGTTTGGAATTAGAGGTTAATGTTTAAAGATTAAGGATAGGAAATTAAGGATTACGAATTACAGATTAGTAATTAGGGGCTAGGGATCAAGGATTAGGCATTAGGAACTAGGGAATTGGCATTAGGGATTAAGGATTATGGATTAGGGAATTGAGATTAAGGATAAGGGATTAGAGGTTATAAATTATGGATTAAACATTAATTATTATGGATTAGGGACTATGGATTAGAAATGGGTAAACTAGGCATTAAAGATTTAAGGATGAGAGATTATGGAAGGAGGGACTAAGAAGTAAGGATTTAAGAATATAGATTAACAATTACGAAGAAGGAGAAGAAGAAGAAGATGAAGAAGAAGAAAAAGTACAAGGAGAAGAAGAAGTAGTAGTAGTAGAAGAAGAAGAAGAAAATGAATAAAAAGAATAAGAAGAAGAAGAAGAAGAGGAGGATGAAGAGGAAAAGAAGAAGAAGTAGGCGAAGAAGAAGAAGATGAAGAAAATAAGAAGAAGAAGAAGAGGAAGAAGAAGAAGAAGAAGAAGAAGAAGGAGAAGAGTAAGAAGAAGATGTAGAAGAAGGTGAAGAAGAAGAATAAGTAGTAGTAGTAGTAGTAGTAGTAGAAGAAGAAAAAGAAGAAGAAGAAGAAGTACAAGCAGAAGAACGAGAAGAAGAAGGAGAAGAAGAAGAAGAAAATGAAGAAGAAAAAGAAGAAGAACAAGAAGAAGAGAAGAAGAAAAAGGTGAAGAAGAAGTGGTAGGAGAAGAAAAAGGCAAAAAAGAAGAAATAAAAGAAGAAGAAGAAGAGGAAGAAGAAGAAGGGGTAGAAGAAGAAAAAGATATGGAAGAAGGAGAAGTAGAAGAAGAAAGAGAAGAAGAAGGAGAAGAAGGAGAGGAGGAAGAAGAAGACGTAGAAGAAGATGAAGTGTAAGAAGAAAAAGAAGAAGAAGAAGAAGAGGCAAAAGAAGTTATGGAAGAAGAAGAAAAGGCAGACAAAGAAAAAGAAGAAGGAGAAAAGAGGAAGATCAGGAAGAAGAAGAACAAGAAGATGAGAAAGAAGAAGATGTAGAAGAAGAGGAGGAAGAAGAAGAAGAGGAAGAAGAATAAGAAGAGGAAGAAGATATTGACTAGAGATTAAGAATTAGGGATTAAGGAATATAGATTAAGGAGGTAGGGATATAAGATTAGGTGTTAATGACTAAAGATTAGGAATTATAGGTTAGGAAATAAATATTAGGGATTGGGGATGATCAATCAGGGTTTAGGGATTAAGGATTATGGTTCAAGGAGTAAAGATTAAGGAATAAGTAATAAGGATTAGGGATTAAGGATTAGGCATAAAGATTAAGTAAATTATTTGAGATGAAAAGATAATGATTAGCGATTTAAGATTAAAGAATTAATTATTATGGATTAGGAATTAGGGATTAGAGATTCAAAATTTTGGATTACAAATACTAGAATAGAGATTAAGGTTTACAGATTAGGGATTAGTGATTAGAAACTAAGGATTTAGGATTATGGATTAGAGATTAGGGATTAGAGATTAGAGGTAAAGCAATTAGGATGAGGATTAGGGATTAGGGATTAGAGATTAAGGATTAGGCTTTAAGGATTAGAGATTAAAGACTAAGAATTATAAATTATATAGAAAGGATTAAGGATTAGGGGTCAAGTATTAAGGATTAAGGCTTATGGAATTGTAATTAGAGAATAGGGATTAGGGATTAGAGATTATGGATTATAGAGTATGGATTAAGTGTTCAGGATTAGTGTTTAAGGATTAGAGATTAAGGATTAGGGATTTAAAATTATGGATTAAGGATGGATTAGGGATTAAGGATTAAGGATTAGGGATTAAAGATTACAAAATAGGGATTAGTGATTTGGGAGAGCTGGACTAAGGATTAAAAATTTAGAGATAAGAGATTAGGTAAGAAGGGATTAAGGAATAGGAATTAAGGAACAAGGATTAGAAATTACAAAGACGAAGGACAAGGAGAAGAAGAGGAAGAAGATGAAGAACAAGAAGAATAATAAGTAAAGGAAGAAGTAGAGGAAGAAGAAGACGAAGAAGAAGAAGAGGAAGAAGAGGAAGAAGAAGAAGAAGAAGAAGAGGAAAAAGAAGAAGACAAGAAGAAGAAGACATGGAAGAAGAAGAAGTAGAAGAAAAAGGAAAAGAAGAAGAAGAAGAAGAAGAAGAAGAATTAGAGGAAGAAGAAGAAGAAGAAGAAGAAGAAGAATTAGAGGAAGAAGAAGAAGAAGAAGTGGAAGATGACGAAGAAGAGGAAGAAGAAGACAAAGATGAGGGAGAAGAAGAAGACGAAGAGGAAGAAGAAGTAGTAGAATAAGAGAAAAAGAAGAGACAGATTGAGGATAAATGGTTAGAGATGAGGGATTAAGGATTAAGGAATGAAGGGCTAGGAATTAGGTGTCAGGAAATATTGATTAAAAATTTAGGATTGAGGGATTAGGGATTTGGTAGTTAGTAATTAGAGATTAAGGTTTAAGGATTAGAGATTAATGATTAGAGATTAAGGATTAGAGATTAAGGATTAGAGAGTAGAGATTAAGGAATAAGTAATAAGGAGTATGGATTAGGGATTAAGGATTAAGGATTAAGGATTAGGGATTATGGATTACAGATGAAGGGATTATTGATTAAAGATTAGATATTAAGGATTAATAATTAATAGATTAATTTTAAAGATTTGTGATTAAAGATTAGTGATTTAGGATTAAGGACAAGGGTTTTGGGTTTAGGGAATAGGGATTATATATTAGAGATTAAGGATGAAAGATTAAAGGTTAGAGATTAGACATTAGGTATTAGAGATAAAGGTATTATAATTTGCATTAGAGTCTAGAGATTAGGGATTAAGGATTTGGGATTAGTGATTAATGTTTAGGAATTAAGAATTACAGATTAAAAATTAAGTATTATGGATTATAGGTTATGGATTATGTACTGGAGTTTAGAGTTTAGGAAATAGCGATTAAGGATTAATGGTTATGGATTAAAGATCAAGGATTAGAGATTAGGGTTGGATTAGTGATTAGGGATTAAGAAGTATGGATTAGGGATTAAGGACTAGAGATTAGGAAGAAGGAAGAAGGAAGAAGAAAGAAGGAAGAAAGAAGAAGGAAGAAAGAAGTAGGGGAAAAAGAAGAGGAAGAAGAAAGAGAAGAAGAAGAAGAAGAGGAAGAAGAAGAGAAAGAATAAAGAAGAATGAAGAAGGAAGAAAAAGATGGAAGGAAGAAGGAAGGAGGAAGGAAGGAGGAAGACGAAAGAACGAAGGAGGAAGGCAAGAGGAAGATGGAAGAAGGAAGGAGGAATGAAGAATGAAGAAACAAGAAGAAAGAAGAAAGTAGAAGAACAAGAACAAGAACAATGAGAAGGACAAGAAGGATGAAGAGAAGGAGGACAAGGAAGAGGAGTAGGAGAAGGAGAAGGAGATTGAGAAGGAGAAAGAAAAGGAGAAGGAGGAGTTGGAGAAGGAGAAGGAGAAAGACAAAGAAAAGGACAAGGAGAAGAAGGAGAAGCTGAAGGAGAAGAAAAAGAAAAAGACATAGACTAAGAAGTAGCAAAAAAAGAAGAAGAAGAAGAAGAGAAGAAGAGGAAGAAGAAGAGGAATAAGAAGAACAAGAAAAGAAGGAGAGGAAGAAGAGGAATAAGAAGCAGAGGAAGAAGAAGACGAAGAAGAAGAAGAAGAAGAAGAAGAAGAAGACAAAGAAAGAAAAAAGAAAGAGGAGGAAAATGAAGAAGAAAAAGAAGAAGTTAAAGAAGAAGTTTAAAAAGAGGAAGAGGAGGAAAAAAGAAGAAGAAGAAGTAAACGTAAAAGAAGAAGAGAATGATGAGGAAGAAGAAGAAGAGAAGGAAGAAGAATTAGAAGAAAATGAAGTGAAAGGGGAAGAAGAGATGGATTGGGGATTACGGATTAGGGATTAAGGAGGGAGGGATTAGGGATTAATCAATATTTATTACGGACTAGGAGGGATGGATTGGGGAATAGAGATTAGGTATGAGTGCTTTGAGATTTGGGATTAGGGTGGGAGGGATTGCATATTAGGAAATAGAGATTAAGGATTAAGGATTATGGATTATGGATTAGCTATTCAGGATTAGGGCTTAGGTATTAAGGATTATGGATTAAGGAGTAGGGATTAGGGAATAAATAATAGGAATTTGGAATTAAGGGTTAAGGATTACAGATTAGGGATGAAGGAATTAATGATTAAGGATTAAGAGATTAATCAATAAAGATTAGGAGTTTAGGATTAATGATTACAGATTAGCAAATAATGATTAAGGATTAGAGATTAATGATTAAAGATTCGAGATAAAGATAGGGATTAGAGATTACCAATTAGAGATTAGAAATTAGTGATTAAGAATTAACGGATTAATCATGAAAGATTAAAAATTTAAGATTTGGGATTGAGATTAGAGATTAGCTATTAGGGACGTAGGATTTAAGATTAGTTATTAATGATCAGCGATTAAAGATTAATTGATTAGGGATTTGTGATTAAAGATTTGAGATTAGTGATTAGGGATAAAGTATTTAGGATTATATCTTAGAGATTAGATATTATGGAATATGGATTTGTAATTATGGTTAGCTATTAAGGAATAGGGATTTGAGATTAGAGATTTAGGATATAAGAAGAAGAAGAAGAAGAAGAAGAAGAAGAAGAATTAGAAGAAGAAGAAGAAGAAGGGGAAGAAGAAGAAGAAGAGGAAGATGAGGAAGAAGAGGAAGAAGAAGACAAAGATAAGGATGCAAAAGAAGAGGGGAAGAAGAAGTAGAAGAAAAAGAAAAAGAAGAAGAAGAAGAAGAAGTAGAAGAATAGAAAAAGATGAGATAGATTAGGGATAGATGGTCAGAGATTAGGGATTAAGGATTAGCGAATGAAGGGTTAAGAATTAGGTGTCAGGAAATATAGATTAAAGATTAGGGATAAGGGAATTAGGGATTTGAGAATTAGTTATTAGAGATTAAGGTTTAAGGATTAGAGATTAAGGATTAGAGACAAGGAATTAGGGAATAAGTAATAAGGATTAAGGATTTGGGATTAAGGATTAAGGATTAGGGATTATAGATGAAGGGATTAATGATTAAGAATTAGAAATTAATGATTAATAATTAATAGATTAATTTTTAAGGATTTAGGTTTAAAGATTAGTGATTTAGGATTAGGGATAAGGGGTTAGTGTTTAGGGAGTAGGGATTAAGGTTTATGGATTAGAGATTTGAGATTAAGGATGCAAGATTAAAGGTTAGAGATTAGACATTAGATATTAGAGATAAAGGTATTAGAATTTGCATTAGTGTATAGAGATTAGGGATTAAGGATTTTGGATTAGTGATGTTTAGGAATTACTAATTAGAGATTAAAGACTAAGTATTATGGGTTATAGATTAGGCATTATGGATTAGGGATTAGATATTAAAGTTTAAAAGTTAGGGATTAGAGATTAAGGATTAATGGTTAGGGATTAAAGAACAAGGATTAGAGATTAGGGTTGGATTTGTGATTAGGGATTAAGGAGTAAGGATTAGGTATTAAGGACTAAGGATTAGGAGGAAGGAAGAAGGAAGAAGAAAGAAGAAAGAAAGAAGAAGAAAGAATGAAGAAGAAGAATTGAAGGAAAAAGAAGAGGAAGAAGAAAAAGAAGAAGAATAAGAAGAGGAAGAAGAAGAGAAGTAATAAAGAAGACGGAAGATCGAAGAAAAAGATGGAAGGAAGAAGGAAGGAGGAAGGAAACAGAATGATGGAAGAAGGAAGGAGGAAGGAAGGAGCAAGATGGAAGAAGGAAGGAGGAATGAAGAAGGCAAAAGCAAGAAGAAAGAAAAAAGAAGAAAGAAGAAAGAAGAAGAAGGAGAAGAAGAAGAACAAGAAGAACTAGAAGGAGAAGAAGGATGAAGGGAAGGAGGAGGAGGAAGAGAAGGAATCGGAGAAGGAGAAGGAGTTGGAGAAGGAGAAGGAAAAAAAGAAGGAGAAGAAGGAAGAGTTGGAAAAAGAGGAGGAGGAGAAGGAGAAAGACAAAGAGAAGGACAAGGAGAAGAAGGAGAAGTTGAAGAAGAAGAAAAAGAAGAAAAAGACAGATGAAGTAGTAGAAGAACAAGAAGAAGAAGAGAAAGAAGAGGAAGAAGAAAATGAATAAGAAGAACAAGAAAAGAAGGAGAAGAAGAAGAGGAAGAAGAAGTGGAGGAAGAAGAAGAAGAAGAAGAAGAAGAGAAAGAAGAAGAAAAAGAAGAAGCAGAAGAAGAAAAAGAAGAGAATGATGAGGAGGAAGAAAAAGATGAGCAAGAAGAATAAGAAGAAAATGAAGAAAAAGAGGAAGAAGAGATGGATTAGGGATTAGGAATTAGGGATTAGGGATTAAGGAGGGAGGGATTAGGGGTTAAGAAATATGTATTTGCGATCTAGGAGGGATGGATTTTGGAATAGAGATTAGATATGAGGGATTAAGGATTTGGGATTAGGGTGGGAGGGATTGGGTATTAGGAAATAGAGATTAAGGCTTAAGGATTATGGATTAGAAATTAGGGATTAGGGCTTAGGTACTAAGGATTATGGATTAAGGATTAGGGATTAGGAATTAGGGTTAGGGATTAGGGATGAAGGGATTAATGATTAAGGATTATCGATTAAGGATTAAGGATTAAGGAATTAATCATTAAAGATTAGGAATTTAGGATTAATGATTCCATATTAACAAATAGTGATTAAGGATTAGAGATTATTGATTAGAGATTAAAGATTAAGATTAGGGATTAGAGATTACAAAATAGGGATTAGAAATTAAGAATTAAAAGATTAATCATGAAGGATTAAAAATTTAAGATTAGGGATTTGAGATTGGTGGTTAAGGACACAGGATTTAAGATTAAATATTTGTGATCATGGATTGAAGATTAATATATTAGGGATTTGTGATTAAACATTTGAGATTAGTGATTAGGTATGTAGGATTTAGGATTATATCTTAGAGATTAGATATTATAGATTATTGATTTGTGATTAATGGTTAGCTATTAAGGATTAGGGATTTGAGATTAGATATTTGGGAATATGGATTATAGATTAGAGATAAAGGATTAGGTATTTGGGATTTAAGTTTAAGGATTTAAGATTAGGGATTAGGAATCGAAGATTAAGGATCAGAGATTAAGGATGGACTAGTGATTAGGATTAAGGATTATGGATTAAGGATTAAGGATTAGAGATTAGGGATAATGAAGAAGGATGAAGGAAGAAGGAAGAAGGAATAGGGAAGAAAGAAGAAGGAAAAAAGAAGAAGAAGAAGATGCAAAAAAAGAAGAGGAGGAAGAACAAGAGGATGAATATAGAAGAAGGAAGAATGAAGAAGGAAGAAGGAAAGAAGAGGGAAGTAGGAAGGAAGAAGGAAGATAGAAGAAGAAAAGAGGAAGGGAGAAGACAGAAAGAAGAAGGAAGATGAAAGAAGAAAGAATAAACATGAAAGAAGAACGAAGAAAGAAGAAAGAAGATGAAGAAGAAGAAGTAGAAGAAGAACAAGGAGAAGGAGAAGGAGATGAAGGACGAGCAGGAGGAGGAGATGGAAAAAGAGGAGGAGAAGGAGAAGGAGAAGGGGATGGAGAAGGAGAAGGTCAAGGAGTAGGAGTAGGAGAAGGAGAAGGAGAAGGAGAAAGAGAAGAAGAAGGAGAAGGGGAAAGACAAAAAGAAGGCAAAGGAGAGGAAGAACGAGAAGAAGAAGAAGAAGAAGAAGAAGAAGAAGAAGAACAAGAAATAGAAGAAGAAGAAGAAGTAGAAGAAGGAGAAGAAGAAGAAGAAAAAGAAGAAGAAGAAGAAGAGTGAGAAGAACAAGATAAGGAGAAGAGGGAGAAGAAGAGGAAGTTGAAGAGGAAGAAGAAGTGGAAGAAGAAGAAGAAGAAGAAGTGGAAGATAAAGAAGAAGAGCAGGAAGAAGAAGAAGAAGAAGAAAAAGTTGAAGAAGAAGAAGAAGAAGAGAAAAAGATGAGGAAGAAGAGGAAGAAGAGGAAGAAGAAGAAGCAAAGGAAGAAGAAGAAGAGTAAGAAGAGGAAGAAGAATAAGAAGAGGAAAAAGGGATTGATTAAGGATTAAGTGTTAAGGATTAAGGAGAAGGAGATTAGGGATTAAGGATTTGGAATAAGGATTATTGATTTGAGAGGGATGGATTAAGGATTAAAGATTTGGTATTACTGATTAGAGATTAAGGATTTGGCGTTAGGGAAGGATGGATTCAGTATTAGGCAATAGTGATTATGGATTAGGGTTAAGGGATAAAGGATTGCATATCAGGGAGTAGAGATTAGGGAATTAGCAATTGGAATTAAGGATTAAGGATTAAGGATTTAAGATTAGGGATAAAGGGATTAATGATTTAGGATTATGGATTTCAGATTAAGGATTAACGGATTAATATTAAAGATTAGGGATTACGAATTAGGGAATATGGATTAGAGATCATGGATTAGTTATTAGGAATTAGATATTAGATATTTGATATTAGATGTTAGATATTAGATATTAGATATTATAGTTTAAGGACTAGAGATTAAGGATTAAATGGTAGGGATTAAAAATTTAGAGATGGATTAGGGATTAAAGATTAAGGATTAGGGAGAAAGAAGAAGGAGAAGGAAGAAGGAAGACTAAGAAGGAAGAAAGAAGAAGGAAGAAGGAAGAATGAAGAAGAGGAGGAAGAAGAAGAGAAAAAAGAACAAAAAAAAAGAAGTGGAAGAAGAAGTTGAGGAATAAGGAAGAAAGAAGGAAGAGCAAAGATGGAAGAAAAAGGTAAGAGGTAAGAAGGAGGAAGAGGGAAGAAGGAAGAAGAAAGAAGAAAAAAGGAAGTAAAAAAAAGAAGAAAGAAGAAAGAAGGAAGGAGAAGAAGAAGAAGAAGAAGAAGAAGAAGGTGAAGGAAAAGGAGGAGGATGAGGAGAAGGAGGAGAAGGAGAAGGAGAAGGTGAAGCAGAAGGAGAATTAAAAAGAGAAGGAGAAGGAGAAGGAGAAGATGAAGGACAAGGAGAAGGAGAAGGAGGAGTAGGAGAAGGAGAAGGAGAGGGATAAAGACCAAAACAAGGAGAGGAAGGAGAAGTAGAAGAAGAAGAAAAAGAAGAAGAAGAAGAAGAAGAAGAAGAGGAAATATAAGAAAAAGAAGAAGACGAAGAAGAAGAGGAAATAGAAGGAGCAGAAGAATAAGAGGAAAAAGAAGAAGAGGCAGTGGAAGAAGAAAAAGAGGAAGAAGAAGAAGCAATAGAAGAAGAAGAAGAAGAAAACGAAGAAGAAGAAGAAGACAAAGAAGAAGAAGAAGAAGAATAAGACTAAAAGAAAAAGAAAAAGAAGATGGAAAGGAAGATAAGAAAGAAGTAGAATAAGATGATGATGAAGAAAAAGTAAAACAAGAAGAAGGAAAAGAAAAATAAGAGGAAGAAGAAAAAGAAGAAGAAGATGAAAGGAAAATAAGAAGGAAGTAGAAGAAGTTGAAGAAGAAAATAATGAAGAAGAAGAAGAAGAAGGGGTAGAAGAAGAAGGAGAAGAAGAGGAAGAAGAAGTGGAAGAAGTAAAAGAAAAGGATGAAGAAATGGATTAAGGATTAGGGTTAGGCATTAGGGATTCAGTGTTAAGGATTATGGATTAGGGATTAATGACTAGGGACAAGGGATTATGGATTAGCAATTTAGGATTGGAGTTTAGGGATTAAAGATTAAAGAGTTAGGATTAAGGAATAAGTAAAAGGGAGTAGGGATTAAGGATTTGGAATTATGGATTAAGGATGAAGGGTTTAATGATTAGGGATTAAAGAGTTAAGATTAAAAGATCAATTAATAAGGTTTATGGATTAGGGATTTAGAATTAAGGATCAGAGATTAAGGATGGACTTGTGATTAGGGATTAAGGATTATGGAATAGGGTTATGTATTAGAGATTAAAATTAGAAATATAGGATTTAGGATTAGAAATTGAGATTAGAGGTTAGAGATTAGGAGATTAAGATTAGCATTAGAGATTTTGGATTAAGGATTTAGAATTAGGGATTAAGGGTTAAGGATTAAGGATTAGGGATTATTGATTAGGGATTATTGATTATTTGTTATGGATTAGGGATCAGGGATTAGGTATTAGAGATTAAAGTTTAGGGATTAGAGATTGGTGATTAGAGTTTATGATTATATTTTAGGGATTAGAGATTTAAGATGGATTAAAGATTAAGGACTAAGAATTAGGGAGAAGAAAGAAGGATGAAGGAAGAAGAAGAAGAAGAAAGAAGAAGGAAGAAGGAAGAAGGAAGAAAGAAGAAGTAGAAGGGAAAGAAGAAGAGGAAGAATAAAGAAGAAAGAAGGAGGATGGAAGAAAGAAGAAGGAAGGAGGTAGGAAGAAGAATGAAGAAAGAAGGAAGAAGAAAGAAGGAAGAAAGTAGAAATAAGAAAGAAGAAAGAAATAAGAAGAAGAGGAAAAAGAAGAAGAAGAAGAAGAAGAAGAAGGAAAAGTAGAAGTAGTCGATGAAGAAAAAGAAGAAGATGATGATAAAGAAGAAGAAGAGGAAGGAAAAGAAGATGAAGAAAATGAAGAAGATGATGATAAAGAAGAACAAGAAGAATGGGAAGAGGAAGAAGAAAACGACGATGAACAGAAGAACAAGGATAAGAGGAGGAGGAAGAACAAGAGGAAAAAGAAGAAGAAGAATAGGAAGAAAAAGAAAATGAATAAGAAGAAGAAAAAGAAGAAGTTGAAGAAGAAGAAGAAGAATAAGGGGAAGGGGAAGAAAAAAAAGAAGTAGAAAGAAGAAAAAAAAAGAAAGAGGAAAGAAGAAGGAAGATAGAAGATCAAAGAAGAAAGAAGCAATAAGGAAGAAGGAATAAGGAGAAGGAAGAAGGAAGATGGAAGAAGGATGAAATAGGAAGGAAGAAGGAATAGGGAGGAAGGAAGAAGGAAGAAGGAAGTACATGATGAAGAAGAAGAAGTCAAAGAAAAGGAAGAGGAATATATAAAAGAAGAAAAAGAACAAGCAAAAGAAGAAGAGGAAGAGGAAGAAGATGATGATGAAGAAGAAGAAGAAGATGATGATGATGAGGAGGTGGAAGAAGAAGAAGAAGAAGAAGAATAAGAAGAAGAAGAAGAATAAGGAGAAGAAGTGGAAGATGAAGACAAGGAAGAAGAAGAAGAAGAAGAAGAAGAAGAGAAAGAAGAAGAAGAAGAAGAAGAAGAAGAGGAAGTAGAAGAAGAAGAGGAGGAGGAGAAAGAAGAAGAAGAAGAAGACCAAGAAGTAAAAGAAAAAGAAGAGCAAGACGAAGAAGAAAATGAAGAAGAACCAAAAGAAGAGAAGAAGAAAAAGATGAAGAAGAAGAAGAAAAAGAAGAAAAAGATGAAGAAATAAAAGAAGAAGAAGAAGAAGAAAATAGAGAAGAAGTAAAAGAAGAAGAAGATGATGATGATAAAGAAATAAAAGAGGTGGAAGAAGGAGGAGAAGTAGAAGGAGAAGAAGAAAAGAAGAAGAAGAATTAGAAGTAGAACAAGTAGAGGAAAGAAGAAGAGTTAGGAGAAGAGGAAAAAGGAGAGGAAGAACGAGAAGATGAAGAGGAGGAAGAAGAAGAACAAGAAGAATAAGAAGAGGAAAATGAAAAAGAGAAAGCAAAAGAGGACATAGAAGAAGAAGAAGTAGTATAAGAAGCAGAAGAAGAAGAAGAGCAAGAAGAAGAAGAAGAGGATGAGTCAGAAGAAGAAGAAGTGGAAGAAGTAGAAAAGGAGGAGGAGGAAGAAGAAGAAGAAGAAGAAGAAGAGGAAGATGAGG
The DNA here is from genome assembly GCA_023846275.1 of Vanilla planifolia. Lineage (NCBI taxonomy): Eukaryota > Viridiplantae > Streptophyta > Magnoliopsida > Asparagales > Orchidaceae > Vanilla > Vanilla planifolia. The sequence continues at coordinate 8,579 of JAIUJO010000404.1, read as the reverse complement.
AAGAAGAAGAAGAAGACGAAGATGAGGAAGAAGTCGAAGAAGAGGAAGAGGTAGAAGAAGAAGAAGAGAACAATGAAAAAGAAGTATAAGAAGAAAAAGAAGTGATATATTAGGGATTACGGGTTGTAGATTAGGGACTAGAGATTATGGAATGAATGATTAGGTATTAGGTATTAGGTATCAGGGAATAGAAGTTAAAGGTAATGGAGGGAGGGATTAGGGATGGTTGGTTAGGGAGTTAGCAATTAGAAATTAGGGTTTAGGGATTTTGGAGTAGGTATTAGTGAATAAGTCATTGGGATTAGGGATTAGAGATTAGTTATTAAGTATTTATGATTAATGATGAATGGATTAATGATTATAGATTGGAGAGTAAGGATTAAAAATTAAGGGATTAATTATTAATAATTAGGGATTAGAGATTAGGAATTTAAGGTTTGGGATTAAAGAATAGAGATTAGGAGTGAAGGATTAGATTATAGAGATTAGGGATACAAGTTTTACGATTAAAGATTAGATATTAGAGATTAAGGATTAGAGATTAAGGGATTAGGATAAGCATTCCGGATTAGGGATTAGGTGTTAAAGGTTAAGGATTAGCGATGAAGGAATAGGGATTATGGATTATGGATTATAGATTGGGGATTAGGGATTATGTATTAGGGAATCAAATATAAGGATTAGAGATTTAGGTCGAGGTTAGGGATTAAAGATTAAGGATTAGAGTTTAGGGATTAGGGTTAATGATTTGAAATTAGGGATTAAATATTAACAATAGTGATTAGGGATTTAGGCATAGGGATAAGGATTAAGGATTAGGGATTAAGAATTAAGGATTTGGGACTAGGGATTAAGGATAAGGACTTAAGAAAGAATGGATTGAGCAATACAAATTTAAAAATAAGAGATGAGGGAGGAAGGGTTTAAGGGGTAAGGATTAGGGAAAAGAGATTAATGATTATGAAGAAGAAGGACAAGAAGAACAAGAAGAACAAGGAGAAGAAGAAGAAGAAGGAGAAAAAGGGGAGGATGAGGAAGAATAGAAAGGACAAGATAAGGAAGAAAATGAGGAGAAGAGGAAGAAAAAGAAGAAGAAGAAGAAAAAGAAGTAGAAGTAGAAGAAGAAGAAGAAGAAAAGAAAAAGAAGAGGAAGAAGGAGAAAAAGAAGTAGAAGAGGAAGAAGAAGAAGAAGGAGGAGGAGAGGGAGAAGAGTAAGAAGAAGAAGAGGAAGTAGAAGGTGAAGAAGTTGAAGAAGAGGAAGAAGAGGAAGAAGAGGAAGAGAAGATGAAGAAGAGGTGGATAAAGAGGAAGAAGAAGAAGAAGATGATGAAGAAGAAAAAGAAGAAGAATAAGAAGAAGACAAAAAGAAAATGATGATGATGAGGAAGAAGAAGAAGAAGAAATAAATGGAGAGGAAGAAGAAGGAGAAGAAAAGGTGGAAGAAGAAGAAGAAGAAGAAGAAATAAAAGAGAAAGAAGAAGAAAAAGAAGGAGAAGAAGAAGACGAAGAAGAAGAAGAAGAAGAAGAAGAAGACGATGAAGAAGTAGGGGAAGAAGATCTGGAAGAAGAAGGGGAAGAAGAAGAAGAAAAAGAAGTAGAAGTAGAAGAGGAAGAAGAAGAAGAAAAAAAAAAGAAGAAGAGGAGGTAAAGAAGAATAAGAGGAAAAAAAGTCAAAGAAGAAGAAAAAAAGAAGAAAAAAAGAAAAAGAAGAAGAAGAAGAAGAGAAGAAGAAGAAGAAGAAGAAGAAGAGAATGAGGAAGAAAAATTAAAAAAAAGAAGAGGAAGATAAAGAAGAAGTAGAATACAAAGATGAGGAACAAGAAGAAGAAGAGGAAGAATAAGAAGAAGAAGAAGAGGAAGAAGAGGAAGAAGTAAAAGAAGAAGAGGAAGAGGAGATGCATTATGGATTAGGAATTAAGGTTTATGGATTAGGGTTTAATGAATGTTTGATTAGGGATTAGGTACAAGGGAATATCAACTAAAGATTAAGAAGGAAGGGATTAGGGATTTGTTAGTTAGCAATAAGGGATTAAGGATTAGGGAGTAAGAATTAGGGAAAAAATAAATTAGATTAGAGATTAGAGATTGGAGATTAAGGATTTGTGATGTGGGGGTTAGGGATAATGGATGACGAGATTTCTAACTAGGGATTAGTGATAAATAATTAATGGTTTAATTATTAAGGATTAGGGTTTCGAGATTAAGTTTTCGAGATTAAAGAATAGCAATTAGGGAATAAGGATTTGGGATTAAGGATTAAAGACGAGAGATTTGGGATATAGGATTCAAAATTAGAGATTAGGGATTAGGGGTTAGAGATTAAGAGATTAGCAATTAAGGATTTGGAGGAAAGAAGAAAAAGAAGGAGATGAGTAAGAGGAAGAAGAAGTGAAGAAGTTGAAGAAGAAGAAGAAGAAGAAAAGGAAGATTAAGAGGAAGGAGAAGAGAAAGAATAAGAAGAAGAAGAAGAAGAAGAAGAAGAGCAAGAAGAAGCAATGTAGAAGAAGAAGAAGAAGAAGAAAGAGAAGAAAGAGAAGAAGAAGAAGAAGAAAGAGAAGAAAGAGAAGAAGAAGAAGAAGAAGAAGAAGAAGAAAAATAAGAAGAAGACGTTGGCGGCATGCTTAACACATGCAAGTCGAAGCCCCTCAACTAACTTCACTCACTTGAAAGCCACTAAACCGGGAGGTATAATATCAACCACCTGACGCCAAGGAGAAGATGAAGGAGAAGTAAAATAAAAAGAAATTGAAAAACGAAGAAGAATTAGAACAAGAAGGAGAAGAAGAAGAAGAATAAGAAAAAAAAGAAAAAAAAGAAAAAAAAGAAGTAGAGGAAAAAGAAGTGGATGCATAAAAACAAGAAGAAGAAAAAGAAGAAGAAGTAGAGAAAGAGGAAAAGATGGGGAAGAAGAAAAAGATGTAAAAGAAGAAGAAGAAGAAGAAGAGGAAAAAGATAAAGAAGAAGAAGAAGAAGAAGAGGAAGAAAAAGAAGAAGAAGATGAGAAAGAAGAAGAGGAGGAAGATTGGGAAGAGGAAGAAGAAGTAGAAGACAATGATGAGAAAGAAGAAGAAGAAGAAGAAGTAGAGGAATATGAAGAAGAGGAAGAAGAAGAAGTAGAAGTAGAAAAGGAAAAAGAAACAAATTAGGGATTAGAGATTTGGCATTATGGATTAGGGTTTAAGGATTAGGAACTAAGCAATGAAGGATTAGGAATTAGGTATAAGGGAATATTGATTAAAGATTAAAGAGGAACGATTAAGGATTTGGGAGTTTGTAATTAGGGATTAGGGACTCAGGACTTGGGAGGTAGTAATTTGGGATTAGGCATTAGGTAGTATATTTTATAGAATAAATAATTGGGATTGAGGATTAGAGATTAGAGATTAAGGATGAAGGGAAAGAGTGGAAGAAGAAGAAGAAGAAGAAAGAGTAGAAGAAGAGAAGAAGAAAAAGAAGAGGAAGAAGAATAAGAACAAGAAGAAGAAGAATAATAATAATAATAAGAAGAAGAAGAGGAAAAAGAAGAAGAGAAAGAAGAAGAAGACGTAGAAGAAGAAGAAGAAGAAGAAGAAGAAGAGGAAAAAGAAGAAGAAGAAGAAAAGGAAGAAGAAGAAAAAAGAAGAACCAGATAAGGAAGAAAAATAATAATAATAAGAAGAAGAAGAAGAAGAGGAAGATGAGAAAGAAGTGGAAGAAGAAGAAGGCAAAGATGAGGAGGGGGATGAAGAAGAAAAGGAAGAAGAAGAAGAAGAAGAAAAGGAAGAAGTAAAAGAAGAAGAGGTAGAAGAGGTCGAATTGAGGATTAGGTATTAAGGGTTAGGGATTAAGGATTAAGGACTAGGGATTATTGAATGAAGGATTATGAATTATGCATCAGAGAATAGAGATTAAAGATTGGGGAGGGAGAGATTATGGATAAGTGATTAAAGATTTTTTAGTTAGGAATTTGATATTAGGGTTTATGGATTTGAGATTAGGGATTAAGTAGTAGGGATTAGGGAATAAGTAATAGGGTTTTTGGATTAAGGAATAAAGATTAGGTGTTTGGGACTAGGGATTAGGGATGAAGGGATTTATGATTAGAGATTAAGAATAGAGAGATTTATACTAAGGACAAGGGATTAGAGATTAGGGATTGAAGATTAGGGATTAGGGATTGGGGATTAGGGTTAAAGAATAGAGATTAGATATTAGGGAAATAGGATTCAGGACTAAAGATTAAAGATTAGAAGATTAAGATTAGCTTTAGAGATTATGGATTAAGGATTCAAGATTAGCTTTAGAGATTAAGGATTAAGGATTAATTATTAAGGATTAGTTATTAAGGATTATTTATTTTAGGTTAAGGATTATGGATTGGGGATTAGGTATTAAGATTAAAGTTTAGGAATTATAGATTTAAGATAGATTAGAGATTAAGGATTAAGAATTAGGGATAAGAACAAAGAAAGAAGAAGAAAAAGAAGGATGAAAGAACAAGGAAGAAGGAAGAAAGAAGAAGTAGAAGAGGAAGAATAAAGAAGAAAGGGGGATGAAATAAGGAAAAAGGAAAGAGGTAGGAAGAAAAATGAAAAAGAAGGAAGAAGAAAGAAGAAGAAAGAAGAAAAAGGAAGAAAAAGAATAAGAATAAGAAGAAGACAAAGAAGAAGAAGAAGAAGAAGAAGAAGAAAAGAAGAAGAAAAAGAAGTAGAAGAAGAAGAAGAAAAAGAGGAAGATGAGGAAGAAAATGAGGAAGATGAGGAGGAAGAATAAGAAGTAGAAGAAGAAGAAGAAGAAGAAGAAGAAGAAGAAGAAGAAAAAGAAGAAGAAGAGGAAGAAGGAGAAGAAGTAGAAGAGGAAGAAGAAGAAGAAGAAGAGGAAGAAGAAGAAGAAGATTAAGAAGAAGATGAGGATGAAGAAGACAAAGTAGTTGAAGAAGAAGAACAGGTAGTTGAAGAGGAAGAAGAAGAAGAAGAAGAAAAAGGAGGAGGAGGAGAAGATGAAGAAGAAAAAGTAAAAGAGAAAGAAGAAGAGAAGAAGAAAAGTTGATGAAGAAGAACACGACAAAGAAGAAATAAATGGAGATGAGGAAGAAGAATAAGTAAAAGGGGAAGAAGAAGAAGAAGAAGAAGAAATAAAAGAGAAAGAAGAAGAAGGAGAAGAAGAAGAAGAAGAAGAAGAAGAAGTAGGGGAAGAAGATGAGGAAGAAGAAGAGGAAGAAGTAGAAGATGATGAAGTAGAAGAAGAAGATGAAGAAAAAGAAGAAGAAGAAGAAAAAGAAGAAGAGGAGCAAAATGACGAAGAAGGGGAAAAAGAACACATGGAAGAAGAAAAACAAGATGTAGAAGAAGAAAAATAAGAAGGAGAAGAAGAAGAAGAAGAAGAAAAAGAAGAAGAAGAAGAAGAAAAAGAAGGAATGGAAGAAGAAGAAGAAGAAGTAGAGAAAAAAGAATAAAAATAATAGAAGAAGAGGAAGTTAAAGAAGAAGTAGAAGAAATAGAATACAAAGATGAGGAAGAAGAAGAAGAAGAAGAGGATGATGAAGAAGTAGTAGTAGAAGAAGAAGAGATGAATTGGGGATTAAGGATCAAGGTTTGGGGAATGGGGTTTAGTGATTAGGGATTAAGGAATTAGGTATAGGGGAATATGAATTAAGGATTAAGAAGGAAGGGATTAGGAATTTAAGAGTTAGCAATAAAAGTTTAAGGATTAGGGAGTAAGGATTTGAGAAAAAATAATTCGGATTAGGGATTAGAGATTAAGGGTATGGGGTTAGGGATAAACGATGATGGGATTACTGACTAGGGAATAGAGATTAGGGATTAATTATTAAGCATTAAGATATAGGATTAAGGATTTATGATTAAGGATCAGGGATTAGGGAATATTGATTAGCGAATAAAGATTTTTGATTAAAGATTAAAGATCAGAGATGAGGGATACAAGATTCAGAATTAGAGATTAGGGATTAAGGGTTTGAGATTAGAAGATTATGGATCAGCAATCAAGGATCTGGGGGAAGGAAGAAAAAGGAGATCAGTAAGAAGAAAAAGAAGTGAAAAAGTAGAGGAAGAAGAAGAAGAAGAGGATGATGAAAAGGAAGGAGAAGAGGAAGAAGAAGAAAATGAAGAGGAAGATGAAGATGAGAAGAAGAAAAAGAAGAAGAAGAGCAAGAAGAGAAGAAGAAGAAGAAGAAGAAGAAGAAGAAGAAGAAGAAGGAGAAAAAAAGGAGAAGTAAAAGAAAAAGAAATTGAAGAGAAAGAAGAATAAGAAGGAAGAAAAGAAGAAGGAGAAGAGGAAGAGGAAATAGAAGAGGAAGAAGAAGAAGAAGAGGAAAAAGATGATGAATAAGAAGAAGAAGAAAAAGAAATGGAAGAAGAAGAAGATGATGATGAGAAAGTAGAAGAAAAAGAAGAGGAAGATGAGGAAGAAGTGGAAGAAGTAAAAGCCAAAGATAAGGACAATGAAGAAGAAGAAAGCTAGAAGAAGTAGAAGAAAAAGAGGAAGAATTGATGGATTAGGGATTATGGATTTAGGGTTAGTGATTAGGGATTATGGGTTAAGGATATAGGATTAAGGATTAAGGATGAATGGATTAATGATTAGGGATTAGAAATTAAGGATATAAAATTAAGGGATTAGTCAAGTATTAGGCTTTAGAGATTTGGAATTTAAGATTAAGGATTTGGGATTAGGGAATAGCGATTAGGTAATAGGGATAAGAGATTAAGTACTAAAGATAAGAGATTAGGAATACAAGATTCAAGATTAGAGATTAATGATTAAGTACTAGAGATTAAAGGATTAGAGATTAATGATTAGGTATTAGAGAGAAGGAAGAAGAAGGAGAAGAGTAAGAAGAAGAAGAAGAAGAAGGTGAAGAAGTAGAAGAAGAAGAAGAAGTGGAAGATCAAGAGGAAAAAGAAGAAGAGGAGGAGGAAAATGAAGAAGTACAAGAAAAGGAAGAACAAGAAGAAGAGAATAAGAAAAAGAAAGAGATGAAGAAGAAGAGGAAGAAGAAGAAATAGAAGAAGAAAAAGAAGTAAATAAAAAAGGAGAAGAATAATGAGAAAAAGAAGAAGAAAAAGAAATAAAAAAGGAAGAAGAATAAAAACAAGAAGGAGAAGAAGAAGAAGAGGAGGATGAGGAATAGGAAGAAGAAGAAGAAGAAAAAGAAGAAAAATAGTAGAGGATGATGAAGAGTAAGAAGAAGAGGTACAAGAAGAAGAAGAAGAAAAAGAAGGAGAAGTAAAAGAAGAGGAAAAAGAAGAGCAAAAAGAACAAGAGGAAGAAGAAGAAAAGTTGTAAAGAAGAAGAAGAAGAAGAAGAAGAATAAGTGGAAAAAGAAGAAGAAGAAGATGAAGAAGAAGAAGAAGAAGAATAGGAAGAAGAAGAATATGAAGAAAATAAAGAAAAAGTAGAAGGAGAAGAAGGGTAAGGATAATGGATGTAAGATTAAGGATTACAGATTTGGGATTAGAAATTAGAGAGTAGGAGGTCAAGATTAGCATTAAAGATTGAGGATTAGGGATTAATGATTATGGATTAGGGAAGAAGAAGAAAAAGAAGTGGAAAGTAGAAGAAAGAAGAAAGATCAAAGAGGAAGAAAGAAAGAAGATGGAGTGAGAAAGAAACTAGAAGAAAGAAGGAATAAGAAAAATGAAGAAGGAAGAAGGAAGAAGGAAGAAGGAAGAAGGAAGAAGGAATAAGGAAAGGAAGAAGGAAGAAAGAATAAGGAAGTTAAAAGAAGGAAGAAGGAATAAGGAAGATGGATGTCGGAAGGAGCAAGAAGAAGAAGAAGAAGAAGACAAAGACATGTAAGAGGAAGAGGAAGAGGAAGATTAAGAGGTAAAAGAAGTGGTAAAGGAAGAAGAAGAAGAACTAGAAGATAAAAAAAAAGAATAAGTTGATAAGGAAGAAGAAGAAGAGAATAATGAAGAAGAAGAAGAAGAAGAAGAAGAAAAAGAGTAAGAAAAGGAATAAGATGAAGGAGATGAAGAAGAAGTGGAAGAAGAAAACAAGGAAGAAGAAGAATAAGAAGATGAAGAAGATGAAAAGAAGAACAAGAAGTAGATAAAGAGGAAGAAGAAGAAGAAGAAGAAGAAGAAGAGAAGAACAAGAAGAAGAAGAAGAAGAAGGAGGAGAAGAAGAAGAAATAGAAGGAGAAGAAGAAGAAAAGGAAGTGGAGGAAGAATAAGAAGAGGAAAAAGGCGAAGAATTAGAAGAAGAGTGGAAGAAGAAGAAGAATAAGATGAAGAAGAAGTAAAAGAAGAAGAAGAAGGAAAATAAGAAGAACAAGAATTAGAAGTAGTAGAAGAAGAAGAAAATGAAGAAATGGATGAAGAAGAAGAAGAAGACTTAGAAGTGAAGTAAAAGAAGAAGAAAAAGAAGAAGAGGAGGTAGAAAAAGAAGAAGAATAAGAAAAAGTAGAAGAAAAAGAAGAAGCAAAAGAAGAAGAACAAGAATAAGAAAAGGAAGAACAAGAAGAAAAGAAGAGACGAAGAAGAAGAAGAAGAAGAAGAGGGAGAACAAGAAGAAGTGGAAGAAGAAGAAGAAGAATAAGAAGAAGAAGAGGAAGAAGAAGAAAAAGAAGAAGATGA
>JAIUJO010000659.1:122500-360395 GCA_023846275.1 Vanilla planifolia | reverse complement strand
GCCTTGCCTAACCTAGCTCTACTCCATTCTACTCTACTCTTTTCTTGCTTAACTTAGCCTAACCCATCTCTACTCTACTTTGCCCTATTGTACTCTACTCTACTATGCTCTTCTCTACTCTACTTTATTCTACTCTACTCTTGCCTAGCCTAACCAAACCAACACCTACTCAACTCTACTATACTCTAATCTACTATATTATACTATATTATACTCTACTCTACTCTATTGTCTCTTAGCCTAGCCTAGCCTAGCCAAGCATAACCTAGCTTAACCAACAAAGCTAGGCTCTAATCCAGTATACTCTACTCCATTCTACTATACTCTACTCTTCTCTTCTCTACCTAACTTAACCTTGCTATGCTAGACTAAACTCAACTCTACTCTACTATACTCTGATCTACTCAAATCTACTTTACTCTACTCTACCCTAACCTAGCCTGACCTAGCCTAGCTGAGCCTAACCTAGCTCTACTCTACGCTTCTTTGCTCTTCGCTACTCTGCTATACTTTTCTCTACTCTGCTCTATTATTCTCTACTTTACTATGCTCTGCTCTACTCTACTCTACTCTGCTTTGTATTTCTCTACTCTATTCTGCTCTACTCTTCTCTACTCTACTCTACTCTGCTCTCTTTCTTCACTCCACTCTTCTACTCTCCTCTCCTCTCCTCTCCTCTCCTATCCTCTCCTCTCCTCTAGTCTACTCTACTCTAACCCACTCTACTCTAATCTACTCAAGTCTACTCAACTCTGTTCTACTCTACTCTAAGCCTAGCCAAGCCTACCTTAGCAAAGGTTAGCCTAATCTCATCCTACTCTACTCTAATCTACTCTACTTCGCCTAGCTAAGTCAAGCCTAAACAAACCTAGCTCTACTCTACTCTACTCTACTATACATTGCTCCACTTTACTCTACTCTAATCTAATTTACTCTACTACACTCTACTCTACTCTATTATACTCCTCGCCTAGCTACTCTTAGAAAACCAAAACCAAGCTCTACTCTACTCTACTCTACTATACTCTACTTTACTATACTCATCTCGACTCTAGCTTAGCCTAGCTAAATCTACCTCTACTCTGCTCTGCTCTATTCTGCTCTTCTCTACTTTGTAACACTCTACTCTTCTCTGGTAAGCTCCATATTGTTTTGCTCTACTTTTCCTAAATCTACTCTATTTTACTCTTCTCTAGTCTACTCTACTCTACTCTACATTACTATACTCTACTCGACTTTAGCTTAGCCTAACCTTGCCTAGCTAGCCAAGCTTAGCCTAACCTAGCCCTAATCTACATTGCTTTGCTCTGCTCTACTCCACTCTAATGTTCTTTACTTTGCTCTACTCTTCTCTACTCTCCTCTTCTCTTCTCTACTCTATTTTAGCAAAGCCTAGCCTCACCTTGCCTAACCTAATCTTGCTCTACTTTACTCTACTCTACTCCACTCTAGCTAGCCTAACCTTACCTAACTTAGCTTTACTCTACTCTACTCTATGCTACAATACTCTACTCTACTCTACTACACTCTACTCTACTATACTCTACTCTAACCTAACATAACCTCACCTAGCTTAGTTTAATCTAACTCTAATATGCTCTACTCTATTGTACTATACTCTACTCAACTCTACTCTAATTTGCTCTGCTCTACTTTTCTATACTATATTTTTCTCTACTTTGTTCTTCTCTGCTCTACTCTACTTTGTTTTGATCTACTCTGTCATACTCTACTTTACTCTACTCCATTCTACCTTAATCTACTCTACTCTAGCATAGCCTAGCCTAGCTCTACTCGACTCTACTCTAACCTAGCCTAACCTTTCTTTACTCTACTCTACTCTACCCTACTCAACTCTACTCTAACCTAGCCTAGCCTAACATAGCCTAGCATAGCCTAACCTTGCTCTACTTTACTCTAGCCTACCTTAGCCTAGCCTTACCTAACATAGCCTAACCTTAATTTGCTTAGCTCTACTCAGTAATGCTCTACTCTACTCTTCTTCTCTGCTCTATTATAATCTGCTCTCCTCTCCTCAGCTCTCCTCTCCTCTAATCTATGCTACTTTATTATACTCTACTCTACTTCACTCTATACTAATCTACTCTGCTCTACTCTACTCTACTCTACTCTATTATACTCTACTTTACTTTACTCTACTTTACTTTACTCTGCTTTACTCAACTATAGCCTAGCCTAACCTAGCTCTACTCTACTATACTCTACTCTACCCTAGTCCAGCCTAGCCTACCCTACCCTAGCCTAGCTTAGCCTTGCCCAACCAAGCCTATCCTGGCTCTGCTATCCTCTACACCACTAAACTAAAGTCTACTCTACTTTACTCTACTTTATTCGACTCTTCCCTACTCTAATGTAACTTAGCCTAGTCTAACCAAGTTCTACTCTACTATATTCTACTCTAGCCTAGCCTTGCCTAGCCTAACCTTGCCAAACATAACTTAGCTTAACCTGGCCCAACCTAGCTGAGCTCTACTCTACTCTTCTCTATTATGCTATGCTCTACTCTACTCTTCTCTACTCTACTCTACTCGACTCTACTCTACTAAACACTGCTATGCTCTACTACTCTTTGCTCGTTATGCTAACCTGGCCAAGCCTAACCCAACTTTACTCTACTTTACTATAGCCTAACCTAGCCTAGCCAACCATAGCCTAGCTTTGCCTAGCCTAACTTAGCTCTACTCTACTTTACTCTACTCTGCTCTACTCTACTCTACTCCACTCCACTCTACTCTACTCTACCCTTCTCTAAGCTTTCCTAGCCTAGCTCTTTTCTTCACTATCATAACTAAGCCTAACCTAGCATAGCATTGCCTAACATACCTCTGCTCTACTCTGCTAAGCTTTACTCCACTTTGCACCGCTCTGTTATGCTCTACTCTACTCTTGTATACTCTACTCTACTCTATTCTACTATATTATAGCCTAGCCTAACCTAGCTCTACTCTACTCCAATCTACTCTACTCTACTATACTCTTCTCTACTTTGCTCTACTCTACTCAAGCCTAGCCAAGCCTATCATAACCTAGCCTAGCCTAGCTTAACCTAGCTCTAATCTAGTCTATTCTACTCTTCCCTACATTAATTTACTCAACTCTACTCTACTCTACTTTAAGCTAGAATAGCCTACAATAACCTCTACTAACCTTCTTCAAACTTGCTCGGCTTAAATTTGCTCTACTTAATTATTCCCTACTCTGCTCTTCCCTACTTTACCATGCTTTGCTTTACTCTACTCTACTCTAGCGATGTCAAACTTAACCAAACTCTACTCGATTCTACTCTTCTGTACTCCACTCTACTCTACTCTACTCTTCTTTATCCTAGCTTAACCTAATTTAGCTCTACTATGATCTTCTATGCTCTGCTCAATTTTTATCTACTCTACTCAGCTCTCCTCTGCTCTACTCTACACTGTTCTACTTTGCTCTACTCTACTCTACACTACTCTACTTTTTTTATGCTAGCCTAACCTAACCTAACTTAGCTCTACTTTACTATACTCTAGTAAGCTAGCCTATCCTAACCTTGCTTAGCTTAACCTAGCCTATCCTAGCCAAGCCAAGCGTAGGTTCGCCTAGCCTAACTTGCTTTACTCCTCTAGTCCAATCTACTCTGCTCTACTCAACTTAGTTCTACTCTTCTCTACTCTAAACTACTCTACTCTAACGAAGCCTAAACTAGCCAAAACTAACCAAAACTCTAATCTACACAAGTTTAGCATAGCTTAATCTAGCCTAACCAAGCTTAACCTAGCTCTACCCTCCTAAGCTCTACTTTACTTTGCTCTGTTCTTCTCCAAGCTACTCTATTATGCTTTACTTTTTTTTACTCTGCTCTGCTCTTCTCTACTCTACTATACCCTACACCACTCTACTCTATGTTAATCTATCCTATCTAGCCTAACCTAGCTCTACTCTACTCTACTCATATGTACTCTACTCTACTCTCGCCTAACCTCACCTAGCCTAGCTTATCCAAGCAATACCCTCCTTCAATCTACTCTACTATACTCTATTCTACTCTACTGTACTCCATTGTACTCTAGCCTACCTGAGCTTACCCTAGCCTAGCCTTAGCTAGCTCTACTCAAATTAGCTCTACTCTACTCTACTCCACTTTAGCTTAGCCTAGTCTAGATTAGCCTAGCATAGCCTAACCTAGCTCTGCTCTACTCTACTTTTCTATGCTATACTCTGTAATACTCGGCTCTATTATGCTCTGCTCTACATTTCTCTGCTCTACTCTTCTCTACCTTAGCCTAGTTTAAGTTAGCTCTAATTTACTCTACTTTACTCTACTATACTTTTCTTTACTCCAGCCTTGCCTAGCCATGCCGAACCTAACCTAGCTTAGCCTAACCTTGTTCTACTCTTCTCTCTTTACTCTGCTATGCTCTTCTCTTCTCTTCTCTACTCTACTTCCCTCTACTCTACTGTACTCTACATTGTTGTTCTCTATTCTCTAGACTAGCCTAGATTAGCCTTGCCTAACTTAGCTCTAGTCTACTCTATTACACTCTACTCTAGCCTAGCCTAGCTTAGCCTAACCTACCATTACCAAGCTTAGCCTAACTCAACCAAGCCTAACCTAGCTCTACTTTACTCTATTCTATGCTTCTCTACTCTACTCTACCCAGCTCTACTCTACTCAAACATAGCCTAGCCTAGCCTTGCCTAAACTAGTTTAGCCTAACCTAACATAGCCCAACTAAGCTCTACTCTGCTCTACTTTGCTTTACTCTGCACTGCTCAACTCTACTCAACTCTGCTCTACTCTACTCTTCCCTACCCTTTCCTAGCCTAACGTAGCCTAACCGAGCTCTACTATACCCTACTCAAATTTACTCTAGGCTAACCTAGCTTAGCCTACCATAGAAAAGTGCAGCCTAGCCTAGTTTAACCTAACTCTACTCTACTCTATTGTTCTCTACTCAACTCTTCTAAACTCTACCCTACTCCACTCTATTATACTGTACACTAATCATACCTAGCCTAGATTAACCTTGCTCTACTATACTCTAGCCTAGTCTAACATAGCCAAGAATAACTTTGCTCTACTCTGCTCTATTATGCTCTACTCAATTTTCCATTACTCTACTCTACACTACTCTACTCTACTCTAAAATATTATACTCCAACCTAGCCTTACCATACTTAGCTCTACTTAACTCAACTCTATTCTACCCTAGCCTAACCTAGCTCTACTCTACTCTACTATACTTTACTTAGTTCTACTATTCTCTACCCTACTCTAACCAAGCCTAGCCTAATAAGCCCAACCTAGCTCTAATCTACACTACAATAACCAAGCTTAACCTAGCTTTACTCTACTCTACTCCATTCTACTCTGCTCTGCTCTACGTTGCATTAGTCTACTCTTCTCTATTCTACTCTCGTTACTCTTCTCTACTCTCCTCTACTTTACTCTGTTCTACTATATTCTATCCTAACATAGCCTAACTTAGCTCTAATCTACTCTAACGTAGCCTAGCTTACCCAACCTAGCATAGTATGGCCAAACCTTTGCTAGCTCTACTCTACTTTACTGTACTCTACTCTACTCTACTCTAATCTACCCTACTCTACTCTACCCTGCCCTACTCTAGCCTTGTCTAACCTACCCTAACCTAGCCTAGTCTAACCTAGCTCTACTTTACTCTATTTTACACTACTTTGTTTTACTCTATTCTATTCAAGCCTAGCCTAGGCTTGATTAACCCAGCATGGCCTAACCTAGCTCTACTCTACTCCACTCTACACTGCTCTGCTATGCTACTATACAATACTTTGCTCTACTCTACTTTTGATTTCCTTACTCTATATTGTTGTATTCTACTTTATGTTGCTCTACTCTACTCTACTCTTCTCTACTATCCATTCCTCTCCTCTACTCTATTGTACTCTACTCTACTATACTCTACTCTACTATATTTTACCCTACTGTACTCTACTCTATCGTTCTCTAGCCTAACCTAGCCTAGCCAATTATAGAATAGCCTAGCCTTACTTAGCCTAGCCTAACCTAGCTCCACTCAACTCAACTCAACTCTAACTTGGCAAGCTTAGCCTAGTCTAGCCAAGCCTAACTTTGCCTAACCAAGCCTAACCTAGCTCTTCTTTGCTCTACTCTGCTCTTTTCCTCTACTATACTCTGCTCTGCTCCACTCTTCTCTACTATGCTGTGCTCTACTCTACTCGTTTCTGCTCTACCCTTTGCTGCTCTACTCAACTTTAGCATAGCTTAGCTTAGCTTAACCTAGTTATACTCTACTCTACTCTACTCTTGCATAGCATAGCTAGCTTAGCCAGTCAAACCTAGCTCTACTCTACTCTACTCTACTCTACCCTACTCAACTCTAATTTACTCTACTTTAAACTACTCCACTCTTCTCTACTCTTCTCTACCCTACACCACTTTACTGTAACCTAGTTTATCCTAGCCTAGTTTAACTTAGCTCTACTCTACTTTACTCTACTCTACTTTACTCTACTCTACTCTACTCTTCTCTACTCTAGCCTAGCCTACTCTAGCATAGCCATCCCAAGCAAGCTCTATTATATTATACTATACTATGCTTTTCTCCTCTCTACTTTGCTCTCCTCTAATTTGCTC
The DNA here is from genome assembly GCA_023846275.1 of Vanilla planifolia. Classification (NCBI taxonomy): domain Eukaryota; kingdom Viridiplantae; phylum Streptophyta; class Magnoliopsida; order Asparagales; family Orchidaceae; genus Vanilla; species Vanilla planifolia. Next base: position 353,758 of record JAIUJO010000659.1, on the reverse strand, counting down.
TACTCTGCTATGCTCTACACAGCTTCTCTACTCTACTTAATAATGCTCTACTTTGTTACACTTTGACTCTACCCATCTTTGCTCTACATTAATCCACTCTACTCTATTGTGCTCTATTATACTCTACTCTACTTTACTCTACTCTACACTAACCTTACCTTGCCTAGCCTAACCTAACCTAGCTCAGCTCTACTCTACTCTACTCTACAATGCTCTACTATACTCTATGCTATTGTACTCTACTCTACCCCACTCTTGTCTTGTTTAGCATAGGCTAGCCTTGCCTAGCCTAACCTAGCTCTACTCAACTTTACTCTACACTACTCTACTCTACTCTCACCTACTCTAACCTAGACAAGCTTAGCATAGCCTAGCCTAGCCTAACCTAGCTCTACACTGCTCTACTCTGCTCTACTCGATTGTACTCTTCCCTACTATACTCTACTATACTCAAGTCAACTCAACTCTACTCTTCCAACCTCTACTCTACTATACTCTAGCTAGCTTAGCAAAGCCTAACCTGCTCTACTCTACACTACTCTACTCTTTCCTAGCCTAACCTTGCCTTTCCAAGCCAAACCAAACCTAGCTCGGCTCAACTCTACTCTACTCTACTTTTCCCTAGCCTACCCTAACCTAGATCTAGTTTTCTTTGCTTTGCTTTGCTCTACTCTACACTGCTCTGCTTCACGCTACTTTGCTCTACTCTACTCTGCATTCCACTCTTTTTTTTTGATCTACTCTCCACTCTCTCCATTCTTATACTCTTCACCCCTCTCTTATCCTCTCCTCTACTATACTCCACTCTACTCTTCTGTACTCTCCTCTACTATACTCTACTTTATTCTACTCTATTCTACTCCACTCTACCCTGCTCTACTCTAACTGAGCCTAGCCTAGTCGAGCCTAACCTAACCCAACTCCACTCTACTGTAATCTAAACTAGCCTAATCTTGCTCTGCTCTACTATACTTTTCTCTACTCTTCTCTACCCTACTCTACTATGCACTATGCTACTCTACTTTAGCCTAATTTAGCCTAGCCTAAGCTAGCTCTACTCTACTCTACTCTACTCTAGTCAGCTCTATTCTACTCTACTCTACTCTACTCTACTATATTATACTCTACTCTAATATACTTTACTCTACTCCACTCCACTCTACTCTACTCTAACCTAACCTAGCCTAATCGAGCCATACCTAGCTCTACTCTACTCTACTCTACAATAACGTAGCCTAGCCTAGCCCAACCTGGCCTAGTCTAGCCTAACCTAGCTCTGCTCTGCTCTTCTCTACTCTACTTTACTTAACTTTGCTCTTCTCTGGTCTCCTATGCTCTACTCTACTCTACTTTACTTTATTATACTCTACTCTTCTCTACTCTACTCTACTCTGGCTTAATTTAGCCTAACTAAGCCAAGCTTCACTTAAAATCACTCTACTTTACTCTACTCTACTCCTCTTTAGCCCAGCCTACACGAGCCTAGTGTATCCTAGCCTAAAATTGCTCTACTCTTCTTTACACTATGCTTCTCAACTTTATTCTAGCCTAGCCTAACTTAGCCCAGCTCTACTCTACTCCACTCTACTCTACTCTATTCTACTATGCTTTTCTCTTCTCTATTCTACTCTCTTTTTCTTTGTTTTGCTCTGCTCTGCTCCATATTACTCTACTCTACTTTGCTCTACTCTATTCTACTTTATTCTACTCTACTCTACTTTATTCTACTTTACTTTGCTCTCCTCTACTCTACTCCACTCTATTATGCACTACTCTGGCCATACCTAGCCTAACCTAGCTAGCCTAGCCTTACTTAGCACTACACTACTCTACTCTACTCTACCACTCCAGCATAGGCTATCCTAGGCTAGCCTAGCCTAACCTAACCTATCTCAACTCTACTCTATTCTACTCTATTATACTCTACCCAACTCTACTTTAACATAGCCAAGCATAAGGTAACTTAGCTCTTCTCTACTCTATTATACTCTACTCTTTTCTACTCTATTATGCTATGCCCTACTCTAGTCCACTTTGCTCTACACTATTCTGCTTTACTCTTCTTTACTCTACTCTATTCATATCTAGTTTACTTTAATCTCCTCTAGTCTACTCTAGCCTTGTTTAGCCTTGCTTAACCTTGATCTACTCTACTCTACTCTATTCTACTCTAGCCTAACCTACCCTAACATAACCTAAGTTAGCTAGCCTTGCCTAACCTTGCTCTACCCTTCACTTCTCTACTCTGCTTTGCTCTACTCAGCTCTACTATGCTCTGCTCTACTCTGTTCTACTCTACTCTACTCTACTCTATTTTAATCTACTCTGTTCTACTATACTCTAGCCTAACAAGCCTAACCTAGCTCTACTTTACTCTACTCTGCTCTATCCTAGCCTAGCCTACCCAATCCTTGCTTAGCTTAGCCTAGCCTAGCCTAGCTCTACTCTACTCTACTCTACACTACTCTACTTTACTCTACTGTAGTCTTCTCTACTCCACTCTACTATACTCTTCTCCAAGATAGGCTCGCCTAGCCCAGCCTAGCCTAACTTTGCTCAACTCTACTCGACACTACTCTACTCAACTCTAGCCTAGCAAAGCGTAGCCTAACTAAGCCTAACTAGCTCTACTAAGCTTTGCTCTACTCTACTCTGCTCTGCTTTACTCTACTCTTCTTTGCTTTGCTTTGCTTTTCTCAGTTTTGCAATACTTTACTCTGCTCTACTCTGCTCTAGTCTGCTCTACATTACTCTACTCTACTCTTCTCTACTATACTCTACACTAGCCTAGCCTAACTTAGCTCTACTTTATTCTACTCTACTCTATAATACTATACTCTACTCCACTACACTCAACTTTACGCTACTGTAACCTAGCCTAGCGTAACTTAGCTTTGCCTAACCTAGCTCTACTCTACTCTACTCTATACTATTGTAACTTAGCCAAGATTAGCCAGCCTAAGCTAGCTCTAATGTACTCTACTCTCTTTTTGCCTAGCATAACCTAGCTTATCTTAACCTAACCTAGCTTTTCTCTCTGCTCTGCTCAACTTTTATCAACTCTACTCTTCTGTGTTCTACTCTACTTTACTCTGTTCTACTCTACTCTACTCTTTTTACTAAGCTTCTGCTCTCTTTTGTGCTTTTCTACTCCATCTACCCTACTCTACTTTATTGTATTCTAAGATAGCCTAGTTTAACCTGGCCTAACCTTGCCCTACTTTAATTTACACTACTCTAATCTACTCTACTCCACTCTACTCAACTCAGCTCAACTCTTACCTAGCCTTTCTTGGCCTAACCTAGCTTAACCTACCCTAGCAAAGCCTAAACTAACTCTAGTTTACTCTATTGTACTCTAACCTAACCTAACCAAGCTCTACTCTAGTTTACTCAAAGCCTTACTTAGCCTAACCTAACCTAACTCTACGCTTTTTTGCTTTTTTTAACTCTACTTTGCTCTTCTCTTCGCTTCTCGACTATTCTCTATTCTGCTATCTACTTTACTGTGTTGTTCTCTACTTTGCTCTACTATACTCTACTCTATTGTATTCTAGCTTATCCAAGCCAAACCTAGCTGTACCCTACTTTACTCCACTCTTCTCTAACCTAGCCTAGCTCACTTTAGCCTAGCCTTGCCTTGCATAACCTAGCTCTACTCTATTCTACTCTACTCAACTCTAATCTACTCTAATCTAACCTAGCATAGCTATGCCTAGACTAGCAAAACCTTGCTCTACTCTTCTTTACTCTACTCTATACTACTCAACTCTACTTTATCCTATCTTAGCCTAGCCTAACCTAGCTCAACTCTTCTCTACTCTGCTCAACTCTGCTTCGCTCCACACTACTCCACTCTACTCTACTCTGCTTTGCTATATTATACTCTACTCTACTCTTTTGCTCTACTCTACTCTGCTCTGCTATACTTTGCTCTCCTCTCCTCACCCCTCCTTTATTCTACTCTACTCTACTCTACTCCATTGTACTCTAATCAACTCTACTCTGCTCCACTCTACTATAATCAACTCTACTCTACTTTAATCTGCTCTACTCTATTCTAGTCTATCATACTCTACTCTGCTCTACTCTACTCTAATCTACTCTACTCTAGCATAGTCTAATAAAGCTCTACTTTACTATAATATACTTTACTCTACTTTATTATATCCTACACAACCCTACTCTAACCTACCTTAGCCTAGCCTTGCCTACTAGAGCCTACCCTAGCTTAGCCTTGTCTCTCTTAACCAAAATCTTCTCTATTGGGCTTCACTCTGCTCTATTCTACTCTACTCCACTATATTATAGTCTACTCTACCTTAATGTAGCCTACCCTAGCATATCCAAGCTCTACTATAGTCTACTCTACTCTATTATACTCTACTCTAGCCTAGCCTTAACAAGCCTAGCCAAAGCTAGCTCTACTCTGTTCTACTCTGCTTTGCTGTGCTCTACTCTGCTCTACTCTACTCTACTCTGCTCTTCTCTACTCTACTGTTCTTGATTCTACTTTATTCTACTCTGTTTTGTACTCAAGCATAGCTTAGCCTATCTTAGCCTAGCTTATCCTAGCTTAGCCTAGTCTCCCCATAACTTGGCTTAGCCTAACCTAGCTCTACTCTACTCTGCTCTACTCTACTCTTCTTTACTCTATTCTATACTAACCTAGCCTAGCCCAGCCTAGCATAGCCTACCTTAGCTCTACTCTTCCCTACTCTGCTCTGCTTATCTCTGTTCTACTCATCTCTACCTTACTCTACTCTACTCTATACAAGCCTTGCCTCATCGAACCTACTGCTACTTTACTCTACTCTAATATAATCAACTCTAACCTAGCCTAGCTTAGCCTACCCTAGTTTAGCCTAACTTAGTTTAGCCTAGCTTAGCCCAACCTAAGTAAGCTCAACTCTACTTAACTCAACTCTATTCTACTTTAATCTACTTTACTCTACTCAACTCTATTGTACTCTACCTTACTCTAACCTAACCTAGCCAAGCCTAGCCTAACCTAGCTTTACTCTACTCTACTTTGCTCTACCCTCTTTACTCTAGCCTAGACTAGCCTAACTTAGCTCTACTCTACTCTACTCTACTCAACTCTTCTCTACTCTACTCTGCCTTACTTTTTTATTCTCTTCTCTACACTCCTCTACTATGCTCTTCTCTGCTCTACCCTACTCAGCTCTGTACTATTTTGCTATTTTTTACTTTGATTTACTCTACTATGTCAACTTTACTCTACTCAATTCCACTTTACTCTGTTATGCTCTCCTCTCCTCTACTCTACTCAACTACACTCTACCCTAGCCTAAGCTAACCTTATTCAACCAAGCTTTACTCTGCTCTACTCTACTCTACTCTTCTCTACCAGTCTACTCTAGCCTAGCCTAGCCTAATCAAGATCTACTCTACTTAACTTAACTACACTATACTATACTCTACTCTACCCTAACTTAGCCTAGCCTTGCTTAGCCTAATGTAGCTCTACTCTACTCTAATCTAGCTCACCCAAGCCTAACCTAGCTTAACATTGCTCTACCTTGGTCTATTCTATACTACTCTAGTTTACTCTACCTTGTTCTACTCTACTCTACTATTTTTTTTTCTACTCTACTCTATTATGCTCTATACTGCTCTACTCTTCCCTACTCTGTTCTATTCTTCTTTGCTCTACTCTACTTTGCTCTTCTCTACTCTGCTCTACTAAACTCTAACCTAGCCTAGCCTTGCCAAACCAAGCCTAGCTCTACTCTACTCTACTTTACTCTACTCAAGACTAGCCTAACCTAGCCACACCTAACCTAACCTAGCTTAACCTAACTCTAATCTACACTACTCTACTCTACTATAATCTACTTTACTCTACTCTGCTCTACTCTACTTTACTTTACTATACTCTACTCTACTCAACTCTACTCTACTCTACTTTGCTCTACTCTACTCTCTATACTCTACTATCCTCTATTATTTTTTGCTCTATTCTTGCTCTGTTCTGTACCACTCTACTCTACTCTATAATGTTCTACTCTTCTCTACTCTGCTCTACTCTACTCTACCATAGCCTAGCCTAATCGACATCTGCTCTACACTACTCTAGTCTAGCCATACTTAAGAAAGCCTACCCTAGCATCCCTTGGCCTTGCTACTCTACTCTACTATAGCCTTGTCAAACCTAGCCTCACATAACCAAGGCTAGCCTAACCTGGCCTAACCTAGCCCTACCCTATTATACTCTACTTTAGTCTACTATACTACACTCTAATCTACTCTACTCTACTCTATTATAATCTACTCTACTCTACTCTACTCTATTCTACTCTACTCTACTATAACATAACCTCGCTTACCTTAGCTTAACATAACTCAACTCCACTCTACTTTAACCTAGCTTAGCCTCGCCTAGCTCTGCTATACATTACTCTACTCCACTTGGCTTTACTATACTCTAGCCTAGTCTATCCTAACCTAGCCCTACTCTACTAGACTCTATTCTACTCTACTCTACTCTACTCCACTCTACCCTACACTAGCTAGCATCGCCCAGCCTAGCGTATCCTTGGCTAGCTTAGCCTAGCCTAACCTAAGTCTACTGTACTCTACTCTTCTCTTCTCTACTCTACTCTACTAAACTCTTGCCTATAGTAGCTTAGCTTAACCTAACCATACTATACTTTTCCCCACTCTACTCTACTCTACTCTAATCTACTTTATTATACTCTACTCTTTTATAACTTAGCCTTGATTAGCCTTTCCAAACCTAACTCTACTCCACTTTACTCTACTCTAGCCTAACCTAAGCTAGCCTTGTATAGCCTAACCTAGCTTTGCTCTGCTCTACTCTACTCTACTCTACTCTGCTTTGGTTTCTCTATTTTACTCTATCCTGCTCTCCTCTCCTCTCCTCTACTCAACTCCATTCTTTTATACTCTACTCTCCTATGCTCTGCTCTACTCTACTCTACTCCACTCTTCTCTACTCTACTCTACTATAGACAAATCTACTCTGCTTTACTCTCCCCAACTCTACTCTAGTCGTGCCTAACATAGCATAACTCTTCTCTACTCTACTCTATTATACTCTTCTTTACTCTACTCTACTTTACTCTGCTTAACTAAAGCCTAGCTATCCTAACTTAGCCTACCCTAGCCAAGCTTAGCATAGTTGGCCTTGCCTAACCTAGCTCTACTCTACTCAACTCAGCAAAACTCTATACTCTACTCTACTCTTCTTTACACTACTCTACTCTGCTCTACTTTACTCTAACCCAGCCTAGCCTCACTAGCATAACCTAGCTCTACTCTACTTTACTCTACTCTAGCCTAGCATGTCCTCGCTTCACCTAGCCTAACCCAGCTCTACTCGACTCTACTCTTCTTTCCTTTGCTCTGCTCTGCTCAGCTCTTCTCCAGTCTGCTTCGCTCTACTCAACTTTTCTCTGCTCTTCTTCACTCTGCTCTACTCTACTTTAGTCTACTCCACTCTACACTACTTTACTCAACTTTACTATACTTTAGCATAGCTTTGGCTTGCTTAACCTAATCTAACTTTGCATTACTCTACTCCACTCTTATCTACTCTACTCTACTCTAGCCTAGCTTTACCTAGCCTAACCTATCCTAGCCAAGCCTAACCTAACTCCACTTTATTCTACTAAAATTTACACTCCACTTTACTCTAATCTACTCTACTCTACTCTTCTTTACCATACACTACTCTACTTTACTCTACTATACTCTACTCTACTATACTCTACTCTACTTTGCTCTACTTTACTCTTCTTGAATATATTCTAGCCTGGCTTAGATTAGCTTAGCCTAACAAAGCTTTTCTCTATTCTGGTTCCTTTGCTCTACTTTACTTCATTCTACTCTACTCTAGTCTATTATGCTCTATCTTCTCTACTCTGCTCTGCTCCACTCTACTCTAGTCTACTTTACTCTACTCTCCTTTACTCTAGCCTAGGCTTGCTTAGCCTATTCTTACATTACCTAGCTCTACTCTACTCTACTCTACACTACTCTAGTCTAGCCTTTCTTACATTAGCCTGTGCTAGCCTAGCCTAGCCTAGCTTAAACTAACCTAGCTCTACTCTACTATACTCTACTCAACTCTATTCTATACTACTCTACTCTTCCCTACTTGATTCTACTCTACACCAACATAGCTTAGCCTAACTTAACAACGCTCTACTCTACTCTACTATAATCTACTCCAACCTACTTTTACGTAACCTAGCCTAGCCTTCCCTAACCTAGCCTAGCTTAGCCTAACCTAGCTCTACTCTACTCTACTCTATTATGTTATGCTCTGCTCTGCTCTTCTCTGCTCTACTCAACTCTACCCTACTCTGCTCTACTCTACTCTTTTATACATTATACTCCAGGAAAGCCTTGCTTAACCTAGCCTAACTTAGCTCTACCCCACTCTAGTCTTCTCTTCTCTATTCTACTCTACTTTACCATAGCCTAACCTAGCCATCCATTACCTAGCCTTACCTGGCTTAGCTTAGAATAACTTAGCTCTACTCTTCTCTACTATACTCTGCTCAATTCTAAGAAGCCTAGCCTAGAAAAGCCTAGCTGAGCCAAGCTTAGCTTTGCCTAACCTATCTCAACTCTACTCTATTATACTATTCTCTGCTCCTTTTTGGTCTACTCTACTCATATTTGAATTATTATGCTCTACTCTACTTTTCTTTACTTTACTCTATTATACTCTAGACCAGGCTAGCCTAGCCTAGGCTAACCTAGCTCTACTCTACTTTACTCTATTATGCTTTACTATACTCTTACCTAACCTAGGCTAACTAGCACAACCTAACCTAACCAAGCCTAGTCTAGCTTAGCTTATCCTTGCTTTACTCTATTCTACTCTACTCAACATTACTCTACTTTACTCTATTCTACTCTTGACTACTTTACTTTACTCTACTCTACTTTGCTCTATTCTATTCTGCTCTTCTCTACTCCACATTACTCTACTGTACTCTATTTTAACGAAGCCTTGCCTAGCCATGCCCAACCTTGCTCTAATCTACACTACTCTAGCCTAGCTTAACATAGGTTAGCTTAGCCTAACTTAGCTTTGCTCTGGTTTGCTTGTCTCTAATCTACCCTGTTCTACTCTATTCTACTCAGCTCTTCTCTATAATTCTCTACTCTACTCAACTCTATCATACTCTATCCTAGCCCAACGTAACCTAGCTCTAATCTACTCTACTCTCCTCTATTCTAGTCTACTCTACTCTACTCTAGCAAGCTTAGCCTTCCCTAGCCTAACTTAGCTCAACTCTAATTTACCCTATTTTACTCTACTCTACTCTACTCTACTTTACTCTTGCCTAGTATAGCCTACCCTAGCTTAGCCTAGCCAAACTAGATCTACTCTACTCTACACTACTCTAACTTAGCCTAGCCTAGTAAAGCCTAGCTTAGCTTAACTTAGACTAACCTAGCTCAGCTCAACTCTACTCTGCTATGTTTTGCTCTACCTTCTTCTACTCAACTGTGCTCTACTCTTCTCACTCTACTCTACTATGCTCTACTCTATTATACTCTAACCTAGCTTAGCCTAACCAAGCTCTTCACTACTTTACTCTACTATACTCTATTCTACTCTAGCCAAGCCTAGCCTAACCTAGTCTAACATAGCCAAACCCAACCTAGCCATGCTTACACTAGCTTAACCTAACCTAGCTCTACTCTGCTCTATTCTACCTAACATAGCTTGACCATGCCCTACTCTACTCTAGCCTAGCCTAACCTAGCCTAGCCTAGCCTTACCTAGCTCTACTCTACTTTACTTTACTTAATTATACTCTACTATACTCTATTCCTATCTAATCTACTTTACTCAACTCCATTCTACTCTACTCTACTCAACTCTACCGAAACATAGGTTAGCCTAGACTTGCCTAACTTAGCTCTACTCTAGCTTAGCCTAACCTAGCATAATTGTGCTTTACTTTGCTCTACTCTACTCCACTCTGCTCTACTCCACTCTTTTATACTCTTCCTTGCTTTATTTTGATAAGCTCAACTCTTCTCTGCTTTGCTCTACTCTGCTCTACCCTACTTTATCCAAGCCTCCCCTAAGCTTAACCTAACTTAGCTCTAATCTACTCTACTCTACTCTACTCTAACCTTGCCTAGCCTAGCTTAGCCTTTCCAAACTTATATCTACTCTACTTCACTCTACTCTCACCTAGTCTAGCCTGGCTCCACTTTACATTACTCTACTCTACTCAAATCTATGCTAGCCTAGCCTAGCCAAGCATAACTAACTCTATATTTCTCTACTTTGCTCCACTCTATTCTACTCTACTCAAACCTACTATAGCCTCGCCTAGCCAAGCCTAGTCTAGCCCTGTCTTGCCAAACATAACATAGCTCTCCTCTACCCTACTATATTATTCTCTACACTACTTTACTCTACTCTACTCCACTTTCGTCTACTCTACTCTACTCCAACCTAGCTTAGCCTAACCTAGCTTGGCCTAACTAGCACTACTCCACTCTACTCTACTCTACTCTGCTCTATTCAACTCTACCCTACTCTACTCTGCTTTTCTCTACTCAGCTCTACTTTGCCCTATTCTACTCTACCTACTATTCTCTACTTTACTTAGCTCTCCTTTACTCTACTCTTCTTTGCTCTACTCTGCTCTACTCAACTCTTCTCCACTCTACCCAAGCCTAACCAAGCCTAGCCTAGCCTAACCAAGCTCTAATTTAATCTACTATACTATACTTTACTAAACTCTATGCCACTCTACTCTAATCTAGCCTAACAAAGCCTAGCTTAACCTAGCTCTACTCTACTCTACAATACTATACTCTATTCTACCCTACTAACTTAACTTAACCTAACCTAGCTCTACTCTACTCTATCATACACTACTTTACTCCAATCTACTCGAATATATTATACTCTAACCATGCCCAGCCTACCCTAGCCTAATCATGCTCTACCCAACTCTGCTCTTTTATAGCCTAGTCTAGCTTTGCTTAATCTAACCTAACACTACTTTGCTCTATTATACTCTTCTCTGCTCTACTTTTTTATGCCCTAATCTACAATGCTCTGCTCAACATGCTCTAATCAACTCTACTCTACTCTACACAACTCAGCTCTGCTTTGCTCTACTCCACTCTATCATATTCAAGCTTTCCTTACCCTAACATAACTTTAATCTACTCTACTCAATTGTAGTTTAGCCTAGACTAGCCTAACATAAATTAGCCTAATCTAGCTAACCTAGCCTAGCCTAACCTAGCTCTACTCTACTCTACTTTACCATACTCTACTTATCTTACTCAAACGTAGCCTTGCCTGGCCTTGCCACTCTACTCTTCTTTACTTTAGCCTAGCCTAACCTAACCTATCTTAGCTCTTCTCTACTCAACTCTGAATTGCTCTACTCTACTCTGCTCTTCTCTACTTCACACTTCTCTATTTTACTTTACACCATTCTTCTCTACTTTATTCTACTCTACTCTACTTTAGCCTTTCCAAGGCTATCCTAATCTAACCTAACTCTACTCTACCCTACTCTATTCTACTTTACTATATTATACTCCAATCTACTCTATTCTGCCCTATTATACTATACTCTATTTGCCTAGCATAGCCTAGCTTAGCTTAAACTAACCTAACACAATTCTACTATACTCTACTCCATTTTGCTCTACTCTACACTTCTCTCCTCTACTCTACACTACTCTGCTCTACTCTATTATGCTCCACTCTACTCTACCCTAAATTACTCTAGTCGAGCCAAGCTTCGCCTAGCCTAATCTAGCCTAACCGAGCTCTACTCTACTCTACTCAACTCTATTCTACTCTATGCTACTCTTTTCTACTCAACTCTAGACTAACCTAACCTCTCCTAGCTCATCTCTACTCTACTCTACTCCACAATCTTCTACTCTACTCTACTCTACTCTAACCTTGCTAGCATAGCCAATCCTAATCTAGGTCAACTTTACTTTACTCTAGCTTAGCCTATCGTAACCTAACCAAGCTTTGCTCTACATTGCTCTGCTCTGCCCTACTCTGCTCGGCTCTGCTATGCCCTTTTCTACTCTGCTCTACTCTACTCTACTCTATTGAACTCTAGTATAGCCTAGGCTTTTAGAACCTAACCTAGCACTACTCTACCTTACTGTATGATACTCCACTCTACTCTACACTATTCTACTCTACTCTAGCCTAGGCAAGCATAGCCTTACTTAGCCTAGCCTAACTTGGCCTAGCATAGACTAACAAAACCTAGCTCTATTCTACTAAACTTTAATCTACTTTACTCTAACCTAACCTAGCCTAGCCTAGCTTAACGTATCCTAGCTCTACTCTACCCTACTCTTCTCTGCTCTGCTCTACTATGCTCTGCCCTATTCTATTGTACTCTATTATTCTCTACACTACTCAACTCTACTCTAGCCTAGCCTATGCTCATATTGCTCAACCTAGCTCTACTTTTCTCTAGTCTACTATATTTTACTCTACTCTTCTCTTCTCTACTCTACTCTACTCTACTATTCTCTACATTAGCCTAACCAAGCCTTTCCTAGCCTACCCTATCCTAGCTTAACCTAGCCTCACCAAAACTAGCTCTACTCTACTCTACTTTACTATACTCAAACCAAGCCAAGCCTAGCCAAACACAAGCTCGCTCTACACTACTCTACTCTTACTCTAGCCTAGCCTAGCTTAAACTAGCTCTGCTCTTCTCTGCTTTGCTTTACTCTGCTTTAAGCAACTCTTCTCTTCTCTGCTCTACTCTACTCTACTCTTGCCTTGTTTAGCATAGGCTAGCTAGCCTAGCTCTACTCTACTTTACTCTACATTACACTACTCTACTCTACCCTACTCTACTCCTGCCATGCCTAGCCTAACCCAGCCTAGCATTGCCTTGCCTCGCCTAACCTGGCATAATGTAGCTCTCATCCAATTTACTAGAGTCTACTTAACTCAAATCTTCTCTCTTCTACTCTACACTACTCCAACATAACTTAGCCTAGCCTAACTGAACCTCGCATTACTCTTCTCTATTATACTCTACTCTAGCCTTACCTAACATAGCCAAACTTAGCTTTACTCTACTTTGCACTACTATGCTCAACTCTGCTTTGCTCTTTTCTACTTTACTCTGCTCTACTCTACTCTACTATACTCTAGCTTAGCCTAACCTAACCTAGCTCTACTCTAATCAACTCTATTATACTATGCTGTACTCTACTCTACTCTACTTTAGTCTACCCTCATCTTGCCTAACCTAGCCTAGACTAGCCTAGCTTAACCTAACCTAACTCTACTCTAAACAAACCTAGCCTAGCCTAGCTACACCTAACATAACTCTACTCTACTCTACTCTACTCTGCTTTACTCAACTATGCTATACTCTACACTACTCAACCCTACTCTTCTCTACTCTACTTTGCTTTGTTCTACTCTGCTCAGCTCTTCTCTACTCCATTCTACTCTGCTTTGCTTAGGTCAACTCTACTTTGCTCTACTCTGTATTGTTCTACTTTATTTTGCTTTACTCTATTTTACTCTACTATACACTACTACTCTCTACTCTTCTTTGGTCAACTCTATTCTATTCTACTCTACTCTACTATAATCTACTTTACTCTACTCTACTCTAACTTCTAAGATTAGTCTAGCTGAGCCTAGCCAAACCTAACTATACTCTACTCTACCCCACTCTACTCTACTCTACTCTAACCTAGCCTATCTTTACTCTACTTTACTCTACTCTACTCTAGTCTACTTTAATCTCTCTAACCTAGCCTAGCCTAACCTAGCATAACCTAGCTCTACTCTACTCTACTTTACCCTACTCTACTCTTCTCTAGTTTACTCTACTCTATGTTACTCTACTCTACTTTGCTCTGCTCTATCCTACTCTGGAATGCTTTTCTCTGTGCTGCTCTACTTTGCTCTGTGCTGCTCTACTATGCTTAGCTCTACACTGCTCTACTTTACTCTGCTCTTCTCTTCTCTACTCTATGCTACTCTACTTTATTTTTCTCTAGCATATCCTAGCCTTGCCTAGCCTAACCTAGCTCTACTCTACTCTGCTCCATGCTACTCTACTCAACTACACTCTTTTGAACTCAACTTTAGCCTTGCTAAGCCTATCCTTGCCTAGCGTAACCTAACCTAGCTCTACTCTACTCTACTCTATTGTACTCTACTCTACTATTACCTAGCCTAGCCTAGCATAACCTAACCAGACCTAGCTCTATTCTACCAAGCCTATGCCTAGCTAGCCAAACTTATCTCTTCTCTACTCTCCTCAACACTGCTCTACTCTACTCTATAATGCTTTGCTCTGCTTAGCTTTGCTCTACTCTACTCTGCTCTACTCTACTCTCCTCTACTATACTCTAGCCTATCTTAGCTCTACTCTAAATTACTTTACTCTTTTTTACTCTACTCTAGCCTAGCCCAACTTGACTAACAAACACAAGCCTTGCCTAGCTTAACCTAGCCTAAGCTAGCTCCACCCTACTCTACTTTACTTTGCTCTACTCTAACCAACTATACTCTATTATAACCTAGCTTAGCCTAACTTAACCTTGCTCTACTTTACTCTAATCAACTCCATAATAGCCTAGCCTAACCTAGCTTAGCCTAGCCTAACATAGCCTGACCAAGCTCTACTCTACTTTAGCCTTGCCTAACGTAGCTTAGCCTAACCTAGCTCTACTCTATTATATCCTACTCTACTCTACTCTACTCAACTCAAGGATAGCCTAGCCTAACCTAATGAGCTCTACTTTACTCTACTATACTTTATTATGCTTTTTTCTGCTCTGCTCAGCTTTTCTTTGCTGTGCTCTGCTATACCTTTCTTAACTCTACTCTACTCCATTCTATCTTAGCTTAGCCTAATCAAGCCTACCCTAGCCTAGCCTAACCAAACCAAACTCTACTCTACTCTGCCAAACTATACTCTACTATAATCTACTCTACTGTACTCTACTCCACTCTGCTCTAACCTATCCTAGGCTTGTTTAGCTAAAATTAGCCCTACTCTACTCTTGTCTACTTTCTCCTTGCCTACCTAGCCTAACATTAACTAGCTCTACTCTACACTTCTCTACACCACTCTACTCTACTCTACTATGTCCCACTCTACTCTACTCTACTTTACTCTAGCCTAGCCTGACCCAACTTAGCTCTAAACCACTCTTTTTTAGCTTAGCCTAGCCTAACTTATCCTAACTCAACTCAACTCTACTATACTCAACTATACTATATTATACTATACTCTACTGTACTCAACTCTACTCCTCTCTTCTCTACTCTACTCTACTCTACTCCACTCTTTTTTAGCTTAGCTTAGCCTAGCCTAACCTAGCTCAATTGTACTCTACTATACTCAACTAAACTATATTATACTATACTCAATTATACTCAACTCTGTTACTCTCTTCTCCATTCTACTCTCTTTACTCTACTCTAACTAAGTTTTGCTTAGCATAGCTTAGCCTAAAAAAGCTGTACTCTTCTTTGCCCAGCTGTACCTTACTCTTTTTCGCTCTACTCTACACTGCTATACTTTTTTCTTCTTTTCTCATCTATACTCTGACTGCTTTCCTCTGCTCTACTCTAGACTAACCTCACCTAAACTTGCCTAACAAAGCTCTACTATACTATACTTTGCTCTACACTACTCCATTATACTCTACTCTATAGTAACCTAGCCTAACTTAGCATTACTCTTCTCTAGTCTATACTACTATACCATGCACTACTCTACCCTACTCTTCTCCACTCTACTCCAGTCAAACCTAGCTTAGCCTAGCCTAACCTTGTTCTGCTCAACTCTACTCTACTATAGCCTTGTTGAGCCAAGGCTAGCCAAGCCTAGCTTAGCTGAAGCTAGCTTTGCTCTGCTCTGCTATGCTTTACTTTACTTTCCTTTATTATGGTCACCTCTATTCTACTCTACTCTATTCTGCTCTACTATGCTATGCTCTATTATGCTATGCTTTGCTCTACTCTTTTATACTCTATTTTATTATGCTCCAGCCTTGCCAAGCCTAACCAAACCTAGCTCTACCCTTCACTACTGTACTATACTCTACTATACTCTTACCTAGCCTAGCCTGGCCTAACCTAACATAACTTAACCTAGCTCTTTTCTAGCCTAGCCTAAGCTAGCTTAGCCTAACTTAACACATCTCTGCTCTGCTCTACTCTTCTCTGTAATGCTTTGCTCTACATAGCTCCACTCTATTCTATACTACTCTACTCTATGCTACTCTACTCTACCCTTTTCTATTATACATTAGCCAAACACAGCTTAACCTAGCTCTACTCTATTATACTCCACTCTACTATCCTCTACTATATTGTACTCTACTTTAGCCTTGCATAGCCTCACCTAACCAACCCTAGCTGACCATAGCCTATTCTAACCTAGCTTTACTTTACTCTACCCAACTCTACTCCACTCTGTTCTAGCCTAGCCTAGCCTAATCTAGCTCTACTTTACTCTACTCTACTCTACTCCACTCTACTCTACTCTACCCTTGACTAGCCTAGCCTATCCTAGCTCTACTCTACTCTACTCTGCTCTACTCTACTATACTCTTTTCTACTCTACTTTGCTCTACTCTACTCTTTTATGCTTTGTTATCCTCTCCTCTACTCTACTTTACTTTACTCTATTTTACTTTATCCTACTCTACACTACACTACTTGACTTAACCTAGCAAAACTATTTAGCATTACTCCCCTCTACTCTATTCTATGCTACTCTACTCTTCTCTAGTCTACTTTATTCTATTATACTTATCTACTCAAGGATAGCCTATCCTAACCTAGCTCTACTCTGCTCTACTCAACTCTACTCTTCTTTTCTCTACACCACTAAGCTTTGCTTTGCTCTGCTCTCCTCTGTTCAACTCTGCTCTGCTCTTCTCTACTCTGCTCTACTCTAATCTACTCTATTCAAGCCTTCCTTAGCCTAATCAAGCCTAGCCTAACCTAACTTCACTCTACTCTACTTTATTCTATTGTACTATACTCTTCTATACTCCACTCTAACCTAGCCTAGCCTTGCCTAACTTAAGATACCTCTACTCTAGTCTCCTCCAACCTTACTTAGCCTAGCCTAGCAAAGCTCTACTATGCTCTGCTCTTCTTTGCTCAAGTTTGCTCTACACTACACTGCTCTACTTTGCTCTGCTCTACTTTACTCTATTTTACTTTACTCTAGCCTAGCCTAACCTAACCTAGATCTACTATACTCTTCTCTAGCTTAGCCTAACCTTGCTCTACTCCACTCTACTCTTCTCTTCTCTTCTCTTCTCTTCTCTTCTCTACTCTATAATACTCTACTCCACTCTAACTAAGACTAACTATGCCTTGCTTAGAATAGCCTAACCTAACTTAGTTCTACTATACTTTTCTCTACTCTACTCTACTCTATTTTTCTCTACTCTACACTGCTCTACTCTACTCTTCTCTACACATATATACTCTATACTACTCTGCTCTACTCTACTCTACTCTACTCTTCTCTAGCCTAGCCTCACTTAACCTAGCCTAATAGAGCTCTACTCTACTCTTCTCTACTCTATACTACTCTAATATACTCTACTCTACTCTAGCTTAGCCTAGCCTAGCCTATCTTAGAATAGCTTAACTTAGCTTTACTCTACTCTATACTGCTCTACTATACTCTTCTTTACTCTACTCTACTCTACTCTACTCAACTCTACTCTAGTCTAGTCTAGCCTTACCTAACCTAGCTCTACTCCACTCTACTATAATCTAGCCTAGCCTAGCTAAAGCAAGCCAAGCCTAGCTCTGCTCTACTCTACTCTACTTTACTATTCCTTGCTCTACTATGCTCACCTCTATTCTACTCTGTTATGTTCTATTCTATATTGTAATACTCTGCTCTAGTATACTATACTCTATTACACCTTAGCCTAGCCCCTCCTAACCTAGTTTAAGTATACACTACTCTACTCTACTATACTCTACTCTTCTCTAGCCTAGCCTATCTTAGCCTGACCTAGCCTAGCTTAGCTTAGCCTAACCTAGCCTTGTCTGGCCTAGATTAGCTTGGACTAACCTTCCTCTACTCTAATCTACTGTACTCTTCTTTCACCAAAACTAGCCTAACCTAGCTATTCTCTAGTCTACTATAACTTAGCCTTGCCTAACCTCGCTCAACTCTACTCCACTCTACTTTGCTCAACTTTACTCTTCTCTACTCTACTCTACTCTGCTCTACTCTCACCTAGCCTAAGCTAACCTCACCTTGTCTAGCCAAGCCTAACTTAAGCTAGCTCTACTCTTTCTTCCTCTACTATACTATACTATACTCTACAAAATTCTACTTTATTCTACTCTACTCTATGCTAGTCTAATCTAACCTTACCTAGCCTTACCATGCCAAACCTAGCTTTATTCTTCTCTACTCTACTCTATTACACTCTACTCTACTCTACTTTAACCTAGCCTCACCTAGCCTAAGCTAAACTACCTAGCTATGCTCTCTCTGCTTTGTTGTGTTATGCTCTGCTCTACTCTGCTCTGCTCTACTTTGCTTTACTCTACTCTACTCTACTCTGCTTTGTTCTACTCTATTATACTTTACTTTATTCTACTCTACTCTACTCTTGCCTAGGCCAACTTAGCTAAGCCTAACCTAGCTCTACTCTATTATACTCTAATCTACAATAATCTACTATGCTCTACTCCACTCTACTATACTCTATTTTACTTTTCTCTAACCTCGCCTAGCCTAGCTTAGCCTAGCTTAGCTTCACCTAACCAAGCTCTAATCTACTCTACTCTAATCTATACTACACCACTCTATTTTGCTCTACTCTACTTTACTCTACTCTATTCTACCTTGCTCTACTCTACTTTGCTCAACTCAACTCAACTCTACTTTGCTCTATAGTACTCTACTCTAGCCTTACCTAGCCTACCCTAACCTAACCGATCTCCACTCTACTCTACTCTACTTTCTCTTTGCTACTATACTCTACTCTACTCTACTCTACTTAACTCTATTCTACTCTACTCTAGCCTAGCCTAGTGCCGCATAGCCTTGGCTAACATAACTCTACTCTACTCTACTTTATGCTACTCTACTCTAGTCTTGCCTACCTTTACCTAGCCTATCCTAGCCTGGCATAGCCTAACCTAACTAGCTCTAAGATACTCTACTCCACTCTACTCTACTTTACTCTACTCTACTCTACTTTGCTTGACTCTACTTTAACATAGCCTAGCCTAGCCTAGCCTAACCTAGCTCTACTCAACTCTACTCTAACTTAGCTTTGCCTAGCCTAGGCTAGCCAAGCCTAGCCTAGAGTAACCTAGATTAGCTTCACTCTACTTTGCTTCACACTACTCTGCTATGCTATGCTCTGCTCTACACTTCTTTTCTCTGCTCTACCCTACTCTACTCTATTCAAGCTTAGCCTAGCATAGTGAAACCTATCTCCACTCTACTTTACTCCACTCTACTCTTCTCTACTCTACTCTACTCTACCCCATTCAACTCTAGGCTTACTAAGACTAATATAGCTTTACTTAGCCTTGCTTAGCATAACCTAACCTAACTTTACTCTACCTAACTCAACTATGCTCTACTCTACTCTACTCTACTCTACCCTGCACTAACCTTGCGTAGCATAAACTAGCTTTATTCTTCTATACTCTACTCTAACTTAGCCTACCCTGGCCAAACCTAAGCTTACCTAGCTCTACTATACTCTACTCTACTCTACTCTTGCTTAGCTTACCCTAGCATAACATAAGCTTACCTAGCTCCACTTTGTTTTACTTTGCTTTTCTCTTCTCTACTCTGCTTTGCTCTGCTCTACTTTGCACTACACTACTTTGTATGCTCTATCCAGTTCTACTATACTCTACTCTACTCTAGCCTAGCATAGCCTAACCTAACTTAGCTCTACTCTGCCCTACTCTATTATACTCTATTGTAACACAGCCTAACCTTGCCTAAACTAGCTCTACTCTACTCTACTCTACTAAACTTTACTCCACTACACTATACTCTACTCTACTATACTCTACTCTAATCTACTGTACTCTAATCTACTCTACTCTACTCCACTATGCTCTATCCTAACCTTGCTTAGCTTTGCCCAACCATGCTTAGCTTACCCTAACAAAGCTCTACTCTACTCTTCTTTAGTCTACTCTACCCTACTCTGTATTATTTTGCACTACTCTGCTCTGCTCTACTCTACTTTGCTCTACACTACTCTTCTCTACTCTGCTCAGCTCAACTCTGCTTTGCTATGCTCTACTCTACTTTGCTCTGCTCTGTTCTACTCTACTCTTCTCTAACCTACCTTAGCTTAACTGAGCTCTCCTCTTCTCTAGTAGAGCATAGCCTAGCTTAGGATAACTTAGCTCTACTATACTCTATTTTACTCTACTCTACTCCACTAGACTCTACTCTAATCTACTCTAAACTGCTCTACTTTACTCAGTTCTCACCTATCCTAGACTAACCTAACCTAGCACTACTTTACTCTGCTCTTCTCTACTTTTACCTATTCTAGCTTAGCTTAGCCTAGCCTAACCTAGCTCTACTCTGTTATTCTCTACTCTATTTTTTTACTCTACTCTACTCTTCTCTATTATGCTCTACTCTACTCTACTGTACTCTAACCTAGTCTAGCCAAACTTATTTCTACTCTACTCTACTCTAGCTTAGCCTAACCTAACCCAACTTAGCCAAGCCTAACATAGCCTAACCTAGCATTACTCCATTCCACTCTACTCTACTCTCTTCTACTCGTCTCTACTCTACCTTACTCTACTCTACTCTAACAAAACTTAGCCGAGCCAAGCAAAACCTAGCTATAATCTACACTACTCTAACTTAGCCTAAACTAGCTTAACCGAGCCTAACCTACCTCAGCTTAGTTGTGCTCTACTCTACTCTACTCTGCTCTGCTCTACAATGCTCTGCTTTGCTCTACTCTAACCTACTCTACTCAACTCTACTCATATTTACTTATATTGTACCTTATGCTAGCCTAGACTAACCTAGCTCTACTCTACTTTATTGTACTCTACTCTACTCTATTCTACTTTCTCCTAACCTAACCTACCTTAGCCTAGCCTAGCCTAACTTAGTAATACTTTACTTTACACTACTCATCTCTAATCTA
Organism: Vanilla planifolia; assembly: GCA_023846275.1. Lineage (NCBI taxonomy): Eukaryota > Viridiplantae > Streptophyta > Magnoliopsida > Asparagales > Orchidaceae > Vanilla > Vanilla planifolia. The sequence goes on along the minus strand of JAIUJO010000659.1, from coordinate 332,563 downwards.
CTCTACTCCACTCTACCCTAGCCTAGCTTAGACTATCCTAGCCTTACTAAGCTTAACCTATCTCTACTTTACTCTTTTCTACTCTACTCTAGCCTAGCCTAGATTATCCTAGAATAGCCTAACCCACCTCTACTCTACTCTACTCTACTTTTCAATACTCTAGTATACTCTGTAATGCTCTAATATACACTACTCAACTTTGCGTTGCTCTTCTTTGCTCTTTTACTCTACTTTCCTCTCTGCTCTGCTTTGCTCTACTCTCCTCTCCTCTACACAACTCTACTCTGATCTACTCTACTTTACTCTACTCTACTCTACTCTACTCCACTTTGTTCTAGCCTAGCCTAGCCTAATCTAGCTCTACCCTACTCTACTCTACTCTACTCTAATTTATCCAAGCCTAGCCTAGCCAATGCTAACCTAGCTTAGCCTAACCTTCCTCTACTCTACTATGCTCTACATTACTCTACTCAACTCTACTCTACTCTAACATAGCCTTGCTTAGCCTAAGCAAGCTTTACTCTACTCTACTCTATTCTACTCTAACAAAGCCTCGCCTAACCTACCCTAGCTTAGCCTATCCTAGACTAGCTTAGCCTAGCCTAGCTTTACTCTGCTCTATTCTACTCTACTCTACTCTTCTTAACTCTTCTCTACATTACTCTGCTCTGCCCTACTATAGTCTAATTTTTACTCTAGCTTAGCCTATCATAACCTAGCTCTACTCTATTCTACTCTATACTACTCTGCTCTACTCTACTCGACTCTACTCTACTCTACTCTAACCTAGCCTAGCCAAGCCTTGCCTAACATAGCCTTGCTTAACCTAGCCTTGTCTAACATAGCTTTACTCTACTCTGCTATACTCTGCTCCCATCACCTCTACTCTACACAACTCTAAAAATTTGCTAATCTTTTCTCTCCACTGCTCTACTCTTCTTCACTCCACTCTAGCCTAGACTAGCTTAGCCAAACTTAGTCTAGCCTGAGTTAACTCTACTCTTTTATATTCTACTATACTCTACTCTAATCTACTTTTCTCTTTCCTAACCTAGCCTAACTTAGCCCAACCAAACCTAGCTCTACCCTACCTTACTTTGCTTTACTCTACTCTACTCTACTCTAACCTTGCTTAGCCTACCCTCATGTAGCTTAGCTTAACTTAGCTATACTTCACTCTACTCTACTCTACTCAACTTTATCTTAGCCTAGCCTAGCCAATTCTAGCATAGCCTACCTTAAACAAGCTCTACTCTATTATACTCTAATCTACTCTAACTTAACCTAGCCTAGCCTAACCTAACCTAACTTTACTCTACTTTAGCCTAGCTTAGCTAGCCTAACCTAGCTCTCCTCTACTCTACTCTTTTCTACTTTACTTATCTCAGCTCTACTCATCTCATTCTAGCTCTACTCTACTCTGCTCTATGCTGCTATATTATGCTCTACTCTACTCTACTTTATAATACCTACTGTACTCTACTTTACTCTACCATATTATAACATAGCCAAGCCAAGCTTAATTAAGCTCTAATCTACTCTACTTTACTCTAACCTAGCATTGCCTAGCCTATCCTACCCTTGCCTAACCTAGCCTAACCTAGCTCTACACTGCTCTACTCTATTATGTTATACTCTACTATATTCTTCCCAACTCTACTATACTCTGCTCTATTCTACCCTACTCTACTTTACTCTTTTCTAGCCTAACCAAGCTTTGCTTTGCCTAACCTAGCTTTACTCTACTCTACTCTTCTCTACTATGCTCTAGCCTAGCCTAGCCTTACCTAACCTAGCTCAATTTTACTCTACTCTGCTCTACTCTTCTCTACTATAGTCTACTCTACTTAATCGAGCCTACCTTAGCCTAAGTTAGCTTTATCCAACTCCACTCTACTCTACTCTACTCTACTCTTCTCAACTCAACTCTAGGCTAACCAAGCAACACCTAGCTCCACTCAACTCTACTCTGTTATACTTTTCTTTTCTCTACTCTAGTCTATTCTACTCTGCTCTACTCTGCACTTCTCTGTTATGCTCTACTTTCCTCTCGTCTCCTCTCCTTTCCCCTCCTCTACTCTACTCTATTTTGCTCTACTCTACTCTATTATGATTTACTCTAGTCAACTAAGTTCTTATCTACTCTCCTCTACTCTACTCTACTCTACTTTACACTACTCAACTCTTGTCTAGCCTAGCCAAGCCTATCCAACCCTAGCATAGCCAAACATAACTTTACTCTACACCACTCCTATCTACTCTACTCTGCTCTATTCTACTCCACTCTAAGCTAGTTTAGCCTTGCCTAACCGAGCTCCACTTTACTCTACTCTATTCTATGCTACTCAAGCATAGCCTAAACTAGGTCTACTCAGCTCTACTCTACTATGCTCAATTTTGCTTTACTCTACTCTACTTTTTCTTGCTTTACTCTCCTCTCCTCTATTCTACTCTATTCTAGCCTAGCCTAGCCAATCCTATCCTAACCTAGATCTACTCTACTCTACTTTACTCTACTATACTCTATCGTACTCTACTCTACTCAAGCCTACCCTAGCCTAACTTAGCACAGCCTTTTTTGCCCAACCTAACTTAGCTCTACTTTACTCTGCTCTATTTTACTTTGCTCTACTCTATTATACTTTAACCTAGCCTAACCAAGCTAGCCTAGATGTGCTCTATACTATTCTACTCTACTCTTCTCTACTCTACACCTCTCTAACCCAACCTAGCCTAGCCTAGCCTAACCTCGATCTACCCTACTCTTCTTTGTTTTTCTCTGCTCTGTTCTACTCTACTTTGCTCTCCTCTCCACCCCTCTCCTCTCCTCTTCTCTCCTCTCCTCTCCTCTTCCCTACTCTACTCTACAACACTCTACTGAACTCTACTCTAATATACTCCACTTTACTCTACTTTAATCTACTCTACTCTACTCTAGCCTAGGTTAGCCTAGCCTAAGCTAGCTTATTGTGCTCACCACTATTCTAGTCTACTCTACTCTACTCTAGTCCACTCTACTCTAGCCTAACCTTGTCTGGCCTAGCTTATCTTAGCCTGCACTAGCTTAGCCTAGCTTAACTTAACCTAGCTCTATTATACTCTACTCTACACTACTCTACTCTACTCTACTCTATCCATGCAAACCTTGCCTAGCATAGCCTAACCAAGCTTTTCTTTTCTCTATTATACACTTCTTTACTCCACACTACTTTGCTCTGCTCTACTTTGCACTAATATACATTAATTTACCATGCTCTTCTGCTTTGCTCTACTCTGTTCTCCTCTCATCTCCATTACTCTACTCTACTCTACCCTACTCAACACTACTCTAATTTATTGTACTATACTTTACTCTGATCTACTCTACTCTATTCTACTTTACTCTACTCTTCTCTACTCAACTTGATTATACTCTTCTTGAGCCTAGCCTAGCCTAGCCTAGCCTACTCTAGCCTATCTAAGCTCTGCTTTACTCTACTCTGCTTTACTCTATTATACTCTACTCTACTTTAGGTATACTCCACTCTACTCTACTCTACTTTACTCATCTCTACTCTGCTTTACTCTATTCTACTCTCTTATACTTTGCTCTTGTCTAACCTAGTTGATCCTTACCAAGCTCTACCATACAATACTCTACTCTATTATACTCTACTCAAGCCTAGCCTTGCCTAGCTTGGCCTGGCTAAGCCTTACTTAGCCAAAGTTATCTTTACTTTTCTTTGCTCTACTCTTCTGTGCTCTACTCTACTCTGTTCTACTCTACTCTTCTCTACTAAGCTCTACTCTACTCGGTCATGTACTCTAGCCTTGCCTAGCCTAACTTACTCTACCCCACTCTATTCTACTTTAGCCTTGCCTAGATTAGCCTCTCCTACCCTAGCCTAGCCTCGCCTAGCTTTGCCTAACCTAACATAGCAAAACTCAACTCTACTCTGTTCTACTCTTCTCAACTCTAACCTAGCATAGCCTGGCCTAACCTAGCCTATCCTAACTTAGCTATGCTCTACTGTATTATGCTTATCTTTACTCTACTCTACTTATCTATACTCTTTTCTAATCTACTCTACTCTGCTCTATTATACTCTACTTTACTCTAATCTTGTCTTGCCTAACGTACCCTAGGATAGCCTCACTTAGCTCTACTCTACTCTGCTCTAACCATGCCTAACCTAACCTAGCTCTTCTCTGTTCCCTTCTACTCTGCTCAACTCCACTTTCCTTTGCTTTTCTTTACTCAGCTTTGCTTTATTATGCTCTTCTCTACATTCTTTGCTCTACTCTACTCTACTATATTCAACTAAACTCTAGCTTAGCCTTACTTACTCGAGCCTAGCCTAACCTAGCTCCACTCTACTCTACTCTACTATACTATATTATACACTACACTACTCTACTCTACTCCACATTACTCTATTCTAACCTAGCCAAGTATAGCATAGCCTAACCTAGCTTTACTGTGCTTTGCTCTACTCTGCTATACTCGACTCTACTCTACTTTTCTCTACTCTACTCTGCTTTGCTTTGCTCTACTTTATTCTACTTTACTTTGCTCTTCTATACTTTGCTCTACTCTAATCTCCTCTACTCTAGCCTAGCTTAGCCTAGCCTAATCGAGCTCTACTCTATGTTATTCTTCTCTATACTACTATACTCTACACTAGCCTAGCTTAGCCTAACTCAACCTAGCCTAACCTAACTCAATTATTCTCAACTCTCCTCAATTCTACTCTATTATATTATACTCTACTCTACTCTACTCTACTCTACTCTACTCTGCTCTACTCTACTCTGCTCTACTCTACTCTAACCTAGCCTAGCCTAGCCTAGCTAAGCTCTACTATACTCTACTCTACTCAGCTTTAGTAACCTTTCCTAGCCTAACATAACTTTGCTCGACTCTATTATGCTATGCTGCTCTACTCTTCTCTACTCTTCTCAACTCTCCTTTACTCTTCTCTACTCTACTTTGCTCTGCTCCACTCTACTATACATTGTACTCTAGCCTAGCCTAAGTTAGCCAAGCCTAGCCTAGCTCTACTCTACTCTACTCTACTCATGAAAAGCATTGCCTGACCTAGCTTAGCATAGCCTAGCCTAACTTAACCTTGCTCTGCTCTACACTACTCTATTCTGCTTTAGTCTGTTGCACCCTGCTCTACTTTACTCTGCTTTTCTCTACTATATTCTACTTTATTCTACTCTACTCTGCTCTACTCTACTATACTCTGCACTACTCTGCTCTACTCTCCTCTACTCTACTCTACTCTACTCTACTCTACTCTTCTTTAACTTAACCTTAGCTAACCCAGCTATTCTCTAGTTTATTATAGCCTAGCTTAGCTTAGCCTAACCTATCCTTGCATGGTCTAAATTAGCTGGGCCTGACCTTGCTCTACTCTACTCTACTCTTCTTTATCCTTATATAGCCTAACCTAGGTATTCTCTAATCTACTATAGCTTAGCCTTTCTTAAACTATCTCCACTCTGCTCCACTCTACTCTCTCAACTTTACTCTTCTCTATCCTACTCTACTCTACTCTACTGTCACTTTGCCTAAGCTAAACTTACCTAGCCTAGCCAAGCCTAACTTAAGCTGACTCTACTCTGTTTTCCTCTATTATACTATACTATACTCTACCCAAATCTACTTTATTCTACTCTACTCTAACATTACCTAACCTAGCCAAGCCAAACCTAGCTTTATTCTTCTCTACTCTATGGTACTCTACTCTACTCTACTTTAATGAGCCTAGCCCAGCCTAAGCTAAACTAACTTAGCTATGCTCTACTTTGTTTTGTTGTGCTCTGCTCTGCTCTACTCTACTCTGCTTTACTCTACTTTGCTTTACTCTGCTCTACACTACTCTATTATACTTTATTCCATTCTACTCTACTCTAATCTTGCTTAGCCCAACCTAGCTTAACCTAACTTAGCTCTACTCTATTCTACTCTATTCTACTCTAGTCTACTATACTCTACTATGCTCTACTCCACTCTATTCTACTCTACTCTACTCTACCCTAATCTACTCTTCTCTAACCTCGCCTAGCCTGGCTTAGCTTAGCCTAATCAAGCTCTACTGTACTCTACTCTAATCTACACTGCACTTTATTTTACTCTGCTCTGCTCTACTCTACACTACTCTACTCTGCTTTGTTCTACCTTTCTCTTCTCTACTTTGCTCAACTCAGCTCTCATTGCTCTGTAGTACTCTACTCTAGCCTTGCTTAGCCTACCCTCGCCTAACCAAACTCCACTCTACTATACTCTACTTTACTCTACTCTACTATACTCTACTCTACTCTACTCCACTCTAGTTTACTCTACTCTACTCTACTCTACTCTAGCCTAGCCTAGTGTGGCCTACCCTTGGTTCACCTAACTCTACTCTACTCTACTCTATTTATGCTACTCTACTAAACTCTAGCCTAGCTTAGCCTAGCCTACCGTAGCCTAACCTAGCTGGCTCTAAGATACTCTACTCTACTATGCTCTACTTGACTCTACTTTAACATAGCCTAGCCCAGCCTAACCAAGCTCTACTCAACTCTACTCTACTTTACTCTAGCTTAGCCTTACCTAACCTAGCCTAGCCAAGCCTAGCCTAGAATAACCTAGATTAGCTCCACTCTACTTTGCTCCACTCTACTCTGCTATGCTATGCTCTGCTCTGTGCTTCTCTACTCTACTCTACTCTACTTTATTCTATTTGAGCCTAACCTAGCCTAGCATAATCAAACCTATCTCTACTTTACTATCTCCACTCTACTCTTCTCTGCTCTACTCTACTCTACCCCATTCTACTATAGCCTTACCAAGACTAACATAGCTTGGCTTAGCCTTGCTTAGCATAGCCTAACTTGACTTTACCTAACTCTACTATGCTCTACTATACTCTACTCTACTCTACTCTACTTTTTACTAACCTTGCCTAGCCTAAGATAGCTTTATTCTTCTCTACTCTACTCTACTCTAGTCTAGCTTAGCTTACCTTAGCCAAACCTAAGCTTACCTAGCTCCACTCTGCTTTACTTTACTCTACTCTAGGTTAGCCTACCCTAGCCTAACCTAAGCTTACCTAGCTCCACTCTGCTTTACTTTGCATTTCTCTTCTCTATTGTGCTCTGCTCTATTTTACTCTGCTCTGCTTAATTCTGCTATACTCAACTCTACACTAGCCTAGCAAAGCCTAACCTAACTTAGCTCTACTCTACTCTACTCTATTATACTATACTCTAGCCAATCCTAACCTTGCCCACCTAGCCTAACCTAGCTCTCTTTTACTCTACTCTACTAAACTTTACTCTACTCTACACTCTACTTTACTCTACTCTACTCTACTCTACTATATAATACTCTACTCTACTCTACTATACTCTACTCTACTCTACACTTCTCTAGTCTACTCTACCTTACTCTGCACTATTTTGCTATACTCTGCTCTGCTCTACTCTACACTACTCTTCTCTACTCTACTCAGCTCAGCTCTACTTTGCTATGCTCTACTCAACTTTGCTCTACTCTACTTTTATCAAACCTAGCTCAGCCTGATTGAGTTCTACTCTACTCTAGTAGAGCCTAGCCTAGCTTAGGCTAACTTAGCTCTACTATACTCTATTTTACTCTGCTCTACTCCACTAGACTCTACTCTAATCTACTCTAAACTACTCTGCTTTACTCTGTTCTCACCTAACCTAAACTAGCCTAACTTAGCTTTACTCTGCACTACTCTACTTTGCTCTTCTCTACTTTAGCCTATTCTAGCCTAGTTTAGCCTAGCCTAACCTTGCTCTACTCTGTTATGGTCTACTCTATTTTTTTTACTCTACCATTCTCTACTCTACTCTACTATGCTTTACTCTACTCTACTCTACTGTACTCTAGCATAGCCTAGCCTAACCTATTTCTACTCTAGTCTACTCTAGCTAAGCCATGCCTAGCTTAGCTTAACAAAACTTAGCCAAGCCTAACATAGCTTAACCTCGCTTAGCCAAACCTAGCTTTACTTTACTCCACTCTACTCTACTCTCTTCTACTTTTCTCTACTATAACTTACTCTACTCTACTCTAACCAAGCCTAGCATAGCCAAGGAAACTGAGCTCTAATCTACACTACTCTAACTTAGCCTAAACTAGGTTAGCCCAGCCTAACCTACCTTAGCTCAACTGTGCTCTACTCTACTCTACTCTACTCAACTTTTCTCTACTATGCTCTGCTTTGGTCTACTCTGGTTTGCTTTACTCTTCTTTACTCAACTCAACTTTACTCTAATTTACTTTATTGTACCCTATCCTAGCCTAGACTAACTTAGCTCTACTCTACTCTATTATACTCTATTCTATTCTACTATCTCCTAGCCTAACCTAGCCTAGCCTATCCATGCCTAGCCTAGCTTATCCTAGCTTAACCTAGTTCTACTTTACTTTACACTACTCTTCTCTACTCTAGCCTAGCTTAGCCTACCATAGCTTAGCTGAGTTTAACCTAGCTCTACTTTACTCTTTTCTACCATGCTCTAGCCTAGCCTAGATTGTTCTAGAGTAGCCTAACCAACCTCTACTCAACTCTACTCTATTTTTCTCTACTCTACTATAATCTACAATACTCTAATCTACACTACTCGACTATGTATTACTGTGCTTTGCTCTTCTACTCTACTTTTCTCTACTCTACTTTGCTCTACTCTACTTTTCTCTCCTCTACACAGTCTACTCAGATCAACTCTACTCTACTTTACTCTACTCTACTCTACTCTACTCTACTCTATTTCATTCTATTCTAGCCTAGCCAAGCATAATCTTGCTCTACTCTACTCTACTCTACTCTACTCTATGCTACTCTATTCCATTCTATTCTAGCCTAGCCTAGCCTAATCTTGCTCTACTCTACTCTAGCTTATTGAAGCCTAACCTAGCCAATGCTAACCTTGCATAGCTTAACCTTGCTCTACTCTAATATACTATACTTTACTCCACTCTACTCTAACGTAGCCTTGCCTAGCCTAAGCAAGCTTTACTCCACTCTACTCTATTGTACTCTAGCAAAGCCTTGCCTAGCCTATGCTAGCTTAGCAAATCCTAGTCTAGCTTAGCCAAGCCTAGCTCTCTTCTGCTCTACTCTACTCTGCTATGCTCTTCTTTACTCTACTCAACATTACTTTACTTTATCCTACTCTAGTCTAATCTTTACTTTAGCTTAGCCTAGCTTAGCCAATCATAACCTAGCTTTACTCTATTCTACTTAACACTACTCTACTCTACTCTAGTCAACTCTACTCTAACCTAGCCTAGCAAAGCCATGCCTAACCTAGCCTTATCTAACTTGGCTCTACTCTACTCTGCTTCACTCTACTCTACTCTACACTACTCCCTTCACGTCTACTCTACTCTACTCTACTGTATAAAACTTTGCCATCTTTTCTCTTCTTTGCTCAACTCTACTTTACTCTATTCTAGCTTAGACTACCTTAGCCAAACTTAGCCTAGCCTGAGCTAACTCTACAATTTTATATTCTACTCTATTCTACTCTACTCTATTGTATATTTCTCTTACCTAACCTAGCCTAACTTAGTCCAACGAAGCCTCGCTTTACCCTACTCTGCTCTACTACTCTACTCCACTTTATTTTATTCTACTCTACTCTAGTCTTGCTTAGCCTATCGTAGCATAGTTTAGCTTAACTTAGCGCTAGTTTACTCTACTCTACTCTAGTGTACTATATCTTAGCCTAACCTAGCCCATTGTAGCCTAGCCTAAACAAGCTATACTCTAATCTACCGTAATCTACTCTAACCTAACCTAGCCTAACCTAACCTAACTTAACTCTACTCTACTTTACTCTAGCCAAGCTTAGCTTGCCTAACCTAGCTCTACTATACAATACTCTTTTCTACTTTACTTATCTCTACTCTACTAATCTCTTTCCAGCTCTACTCCACTCTACTCTGCTTTGCTCTGCTCAACTCTGCTCTGATCTATGCAGCTATATTATGCTGTACTCTACTCTACTATAATATATCCTACTATACTCTACTTTACTCTATAATATTATAACATAGCCATGCCAAGCTTAACTAAGCTCTAATATACTCTATTTTACTCTAATCTAGCGTTGCGTAGCCTTGCCCACCCTTGCCTAACCTAGCCTAGCATGACCTAGCTCTACTCTACTCTACTATACTCTGTTATGTTATACTCTATTCTATTCTTCCCAACTCTACTCTACTCTGCTCTACTCTACCCTGCTCTGCTCTATTATGTTTTGTTATGTACTCTAACCTAGCCAAACTTTACTTAGCCTAACCAAGCTTTACTCTACTCCACTCTACTCTACTCTACTCTACTCTAGCCTAGCCTAGACGAAACTAACCTAGCTCTACTTTACTTTACTCTACTCTACTCTAGTCTACTCTACTTAATCGAGCCTACCTAGCCTAATTTAGCTTTATCCTACTCCATTCTACTCTACTCTACTATATTCTAATCAACTCAACTATAGCCTAGCCTAGCTTAGCCTAAGAAAACCTTGCTCTACTCTGCTTTACTATGTTATACTTTTCTCTTCTTTGCTCAAGCCTATTGTACTCTACTCTACTATGGTCTTCTTTCCTTTGCTTTACTTTCCTCTCCTCTCCTCTCATGTCCTCTAATCTACCCTATTTAGCTCAACTCAACTCTATTATGATTTACTCTGCTCTACTTTGCTCTTGTCTACTCTCTTCTACTCTACTCTACTCTACTTTACTCCACACAACTCTACTCTAGCCTTACCTAGCCAAGCCTATCCTACTCTAGCATATCCAAACATAACTCTACTCTACACCACTCTAATCTACTCTACTCTACTCTACTCTAATTTAGTCTATCCTAGCCTAGCATAGCTACCCTAGCCTAGTCTAGCCTAACCAAGCTCTACTCCACTAGACACTACAATACTCTACTCTAATAAACTCTACTCTAACCTAACCTTGCCTAGCTTAACCAAGCTCTACTCTACTCTAGCCTAGCCTTACCTAACATAGCCTTGCCTAGCCTAGCTTAGCCTTAACTAGTTCTGCTCTACTCTACCCTGCTCTTCTCTACTATGATCTACTTTGCTCTCCTCTTCTCCACTTAACTCTATTATAATCCACTCTGCTCTACTCTTCTCTGCTTTGCACTCTAGCAATGCTTAACTTAGCTTAGCTGAGCCTAGCCTGACCTAGCTCTGTCCTACTCTACTCTACACTACTCTACTCTACTCTACTCTACTCTACTCTACTATACTCTACTCTACCCTACTCTAACCTAGCCTAGCCTAGCCTAACCTAACCTAACCTTGCTCTACTCTTCTTTAATCTAGCTTTACTTAGCCTAGCTTAGCCTTACTAATCTAGCTCTGCTCTACCCTATTCTACTCTACTCCACTATGCTCAATCCACTTTACTTTACTCTACTCTACTTTAATCTACTCTACTCTTCTCTACTTTACTATTCTCTACTCAATTGCAACCTAACCTAGCCTAGCATAGCCTAAACAAGCTCTACTCTACTCAACTCTTGCCTCACCTAGGCTTCCAAAGCCTAGCATAACCTAGTTTTACTCTATTTTGCACTACTCTAATATGCTCTACTCTGCTTTGCTATGCTCTATTCTATTTTTCTCTACTCTGCTCTGCTATGCTCTACCCTACTCTATTGTACTATATTATTCTCTACACTACTTTACTCTACTTTAGCCTAGCCTAGCCTCACCTTGCTCAACCAAGCTCTACTTTTCTCTAGTCTACTTTACTTTACTCTACTCTTCTCTATTCTACTCTACCCTACTCTACTTTACATTAGCCTAGCCAGGCCATTCCTAGCCTACCCTAGCCTAGCCTAACCTGATCTTACCTAACCTAGCTCTACTCTAATCTTTTCTACTCTCCTCTACTCTACTCCACTCTACTATACTATACTCTACTCAAACATAGCCAAGCCTAGAAAAATACAAGCTAGCTCTACACTACTCTACTCTTACTCTAACCTAGCCTAACCTAACCAAGCTCTGCTTTGCTTTACTCTACTCTACTCTACTTTACTCTTCTATACTCTACTCTGCTCTACTATACTCTACTCTTGCCTAGTTTAACATAGGAGAGCATAGCCTAGCCTAGCTCTACTCTACTTTACTCTACATTCTCTACTCTACTCTACTCTATCCTACTCTACTCTGGCCAAGATTTGCCTAACCCAGCCTGGCATAGCCATGCCTCACCTAGCCTAGCATAATGTTGCTCTCATCTAATTTACTCGAGTCTATCAACTCAAATCTTCTTTATTCTACTCTACTCTACTCTAACTTAGCTTAGCCTAACCTAACTGAACCTCGTTCAACTCTTGTCTACCATACTCTACTCTAGCTTAGCCTAACATATCCAAACCTAGCTTTACTCTACTCTGCTCTACTATGCTCTGCTCTACTCTACTTTGTTCTACTTTACTCTACTCTACTCTACTCTGTTCTCTGTGTTGCCCTACTTTGCTTTGTGCTACCCTACTCTACTTTATTCTACTCTACTCTAGCCAAGTTTAAGAAAGCCTAGCCTAGCCTAACCTAACTTAGCTCTACTCTACTCTACCTTACTCTACTCCACTATGCTATGCCCTACTCTACTCTGCTCTACACTATTTTACTATGCTCTACTCTACTCTACCCTATTAAGCCTAGCTTAAAAAAACTTAACTTAACTCTACTCTACTCTGCTCTAATCTACTCTACACTACTCTGTCCTAGCTTTACCAAGCCTAGCATACTCAAGCCTAGCCTAACCTAACGGAACATAGCTCTGCTATACTTTTATTCTACTTTACCCCACTATACTCTAATATAATATATTCTAATCTACTCTACTCTAACATAGCATAGCTTAGGATTGCCTAACCTAGCTCTACTCTACTCTACTCTATTATACTTTACTCTACTCAACTTTTACATAGCCTCCACTCACCTTTTCTTACTTCTACTCTACTCTACTCTTCTCTACTCTAATGTACTTCGTTTTATGCTACTCTATTTTGCTCTATGCTACTTTATTCAATTATGCTCTACTCTGCTCTCTTCTTTCTCCTCTCCTCTCCCCTCCTCTACTATCCTTTCCTCTCCTCTATTCTCCTCTCTCTATTTTATTCTACTCTATTCTACTCTACTCTACTCTAGCTAGCCTACCATAATAGAATTTAGCTTTACTCTACTCTATCCTATCCTTGCCTAGCATAGCCAACTCTAACCTAGCCTAGCTAGCCAAACCTAACCTAGCTCCACTCTACTCTACTTGACTCTACACTTCTCTACTCTACCCAACTTTACACAACTTTATCTTAACCCAGCTTGGCCTAGCTTAGCCTTGCCTAACCTAGCTCATCTCTACTCTACTCTACTCTTCTTTACTCTACCTTATTATACTCTACTCTACTCTGTTATGTTCTACTCTAGTCTATTATGCTCTTCTACTCTACTCTGCTTTGCTCTTCTTTACTTTGCTCTGCTCTCTTCTCCTCTCCTTAACTCTACTCTACTTTATTATAATCTACTCTACTCCACTCTACTCTACTCTACTCTACACCACTCTACTCTTATTTGCCCTTCTTTAGTGCACTTTACTCTATTCTATTCTACTCTACTCTAGCCTAGCCTAGCTTAGCCAAGCCTAACCTCGCTCTACTCAACTTTACTCTACTTTAATTAACTCTGCTTTAGCTTAGCCTAACCTAGGTTTGCTCTACTATGTTATTCTCTACTCTACTCTCTCTGCTTTGCTCAGCTCAGTTGAACTTAGCTCTACTATATTATACACTACTTTGCATTACTCTGCTCTAATCTACTCTGCTCTGGTCTACTCAACTCTACTCTACTCTAGACTAGCCTTGCCAAACCTAACCTCGCTCTACTCTAATCTACTCTATTATACTCCACCTGACTCAAGCTTAACCTAAACTAGCCTAGCTAGCTTACCATAGCCTAACCTAACCAAGCTCTACTCTTCTCTGCTTTGTTCCACTCCTCTCTAGACTACTTTGCTCTGCTCTACTATGGTCTGCTCTACTCTAATTTTCTCCACTTTGCCCTACTTTGCTATGCTCTACTATGCTTTGTTCAACTCTATTCTATTCTACTCTACTCCACTCTAGAATGTCCTATCCTTGCCTAACCTAGCCTAAACTAACTCTACTCTTCCTTACTCTATTATACTCTACTACTCTAACCTTGTCTAGCCAAGCTTAGCCTAGCCTAATCTAACCTAGCTTAACTCTGCTCTATCCTACTCTACTTTAATCTTGCCTAGCCTAGCCTAGGCTAACTTAGCTCTGCTTTACTTTGCTTTGCTCTACTTTGTTTTACTTTTCTCTATTCCACTAAGTTCTACTCTGCTTTACTCTGCTCCACTCTACTTTGCTTTTCTACACTACACAACCCTACTCTACTCTACTTTAGTGTACTCCAGCCTAGTTTAATCGAGCCTAGCCTTACCTAACCTTACTCTACTCTACTCTACTCAACTCTACTCTACTCAACTCCACTCTACTCTAGCATAGCCAAGCCTAACTTAACTTAGCTTAGCCTAACCTAACCTAGTTACACTCTCCTCTACTCTACTATGCTTTGCTCCACTTTGGTCTACCCTTCTCTACTCTACTCTACTCTATTCTACTCTACGTTTCTCTATGGTACTCTAGCCTACCATAGCCATACCTAGCTCTACTTTACTCTACTCTAATATACCATAGCCTAGCCTAACTTATCTTAGCCTAACCTAGCTCTACTCTACTTTACTCAAACCTACTCTACTCTATTCTACTCTACTCTACTCTAGTCCACTCTACTCTACCCTAATCTAACCTAACCTAGTATTGCCTAAACTAGCTCTACTCTTCTTTACTCTACTCTACACAACTCTATTCTACTCTAGGCTAGCCAGGCCCAGCATAGCCTACCTTAACCTTACTCTAATCTGCTCTACACTACTCTATTCTACCTCAATCTACTCTATTCTATTCAACTGTATTAACCCCCACTCTACTCTACCCTACTCTAATTACCTCTCGCCTAACCTAACCTAACTTAGCCTAGCTTAACCTTACCTAGCCTAGCCTGACCTAGTTCTACTCTACTCTGCTCTACTATACTATACTATGCTCTACTATACTTTACACAACTATATTATACTATACTCTAACCTAGCTTAGCCTTGCCTCGCTTGGCCTAACCTCACTCTACTCTACTCTGCTCCACTCAACTCTATTCTTCTCTACTCTTTTATACTCTACTCTACTCAACTCTACTCTATTATGCTCTACTCTACTTTGCTCTGCTCTTCTTTGCACTACTCTATTTTGCTCTACTCTAACCTAACGTAGCCTAGCCTAGTCAAGCTTTACTCTACTCTACTCTAGCCTAGCCAAGCATAACCTAACCTAGCTTTACTTTACTCTACTCTATTATACTCTACTCTAACCTAACTTAGCTCTGCCCTACTCTACTCTACTCTACTCTACTCTGTTCTACTATGCTCTACTCTTCTCTGCTTTTCCCTACTCTGCTAAACTCTACTCTACTCTCCTATACTCTCCTCTACTCTACTCAACTCTACTCTATTTTACTCTAACCTATACTAGCCTAACCTAGCTCTACTCTACTCTACTCTTCTCAACTCTACTTTACCCAACTCTACTCTACTCTTCTTAGCCTAGCCTAACCTAGCCTAGCCTACCCTAAACTTGCTTAATACTCTACTCTACTCTACTCTACTATACTCTGCTCTAACCTAACCTTACCTAACTTAACCTAACTTAGCTTTACTTTACTCTACTCTAACCTAGCCAAGCCTAGCTTCGCCTAGGCTAGCCATGGTCTGCTTTGCTCTACTCTACTTATTTTTACTCTACTTTTCTTTTGTCATCTCATCTCTACTCCACTCTGCTTTACTCTACTCGACTACTCTACTCTACTACACTCTAGCTAGCCTAGCCTAACCTTGTTCTACTTTACTCTACTATACTTTACTCTAGTATGTCTTAGCCTAGCCTAGCCTACCTTAGTTTAACCAAGCCTAACAAAACTTAGCCTACCCTAATCTATTCTACTCTACTTTATTCTACTCTACTCTACTCTAACCTAGCCTAGCCTAGCCTAAGCTAGCTCTATCCTACATTACTCTACTTTAATCTACTTTAGCCTAACCTGACCTAGCTATACTCTGCTCTACTCTATTATACTCTGCTCTATGTTTTTCTCTACTATGCTTTGTTCTACTCTTCTCTGCTCTACTCTATTATGCTCTTCTCTCTTCTACTTTGCTCTTCTCTCTTCTAATATACTCTACTCTACTCTACTCTACTATACTATACTACACTTTACTCTGCTCTAGCCTACCCTAGCCTAGCTCTACTCCACTCTCTCTAGTTGACTATACTCAACTCTAATCTACTTTACTCTACTCTACTCAACTGTACTCTATTTTAGCTTAGCCTAGCTTAGCCTAACCTAGCTCTACTCTTCTCTACTCTACTCTGCTCTACTCTTCTCTACTCTATAATGCTCTACTCTTTTTTGCTCTACTCTATTTTGTTCTACTCTACTCTGCTTTACTCTTTTTTACTCTACTTTACTCTTCTTTACTCTACTTTACTCTACTACACTCTACTTAACTCTATTCTACTCTACTTTATGCTAGCCTAGCCTAGTGTAACATAGCCTAACCTTGCTCTACTCTACTCCACTTTACTCTACTTTACTCTACTCTACCCTACTCTACTCTACTCTTTTCTAACCTTTCCTACCCTATCCTAGCATAGCCTAACCTAGCCAAGCTTAACCCAATCTAACTTAGCTCTAGCATACTGTACTCTACTCTACTCTACTCTAACTTATCCTATCCTAACATTTCCTATCCTAACTCTACTCTACTCTACTCAATTCTACTTTACTCTACTCTGCTCTACTCTACTCTACCAAGCCTAGCCTAGACTAACTTAACTCTATTCTACTCTAATCTACTCTAGTCTTCTTTTCTCTACTCTTCCTTGCTCTTCTCTACTCTACTCTACTATGTTTCTATTATGCACTGCTCTTCTCTACTATGCTTTGCTCTGCTTTGCATTGCTCTACTCTACTCTACTCTTTTTTTCTCTACTCTACCCTACTCTACTATACTCCACTCCAATCTACTTTACTCTACTCTAATCTACTCTACTCCTCTTTACTCTATTCCACTCTAGCTTAGCCTAATCTAGTTTTGCAAAATCTAGCTCAACTTTACTCTGCTCTACTCTACTCTAACCTTGCTTAGCCTAGCCTTGCCTATCCTAGCTTAGACTAAACTAGCCTAACTTATCTATACTCTACTCTACCACTCTATACTACTCTACCTTACTCAAGTCTACTCTATCTTAGCCTAGCTTATTATAGCCTAACCTTGCTTTGCTTTACTCTATTCTATTCTACTATACTATACTCTACTCTACTTTACTCTACACTACTCAACTCTACTCCAATCTATTTTACTCTACTCTACTCTGATCTTCTACTTAGCTTTATGCTATGTTGCTCCTCTACTCTATCCTATTCTCCTCTACTCTAGCCTAGAATAGCTTAATCAAGCTCTATTATACTCTACTCTTTGCTTCTCTACTTTACTCTGCTCTAGCCTAGCCTTGACTAGCCTACCTTAAGCTAGCTATACCCTGCTCTGCTCTACTCTGTTATGCTTTACTCTACTCTACTCTTCTCTACTCTACTTTACTCTAATCTGCTCTGCTCTGCTCTACTCTACTCTACTCTACTCTACTCTAGCCTTGCCTAGTCTACCCCAGCCTAGCCTAGCTTAATCCAACCTAACTTGGCTCTATTCTACTCTACTCTAATCTACTCTACTCTACTCTACCCTAACCAAGCCTATCCTAACCTAGCATAACCTTGCCCTATTATACCATACTCTACTCCTCTCTACTCTATTCTACTCTATAATACTCTAGCTAGCCTAGCCTAACTTAGCTCAGCTATACTCTATTTTTCTATACTCTACTTTACTACACTTTTCTATACTCTATATTGTTTTACTCTTATCTACTATACTCTACTTTGTTTTTCTCTATACTACTTTACTCTACTTTATTCCTTTATCCTCTACTTTGCTTTGCTCTACTCTCTTCTTCAATCCTCTCATCTCTTATCATTTACTCTCCTCTCCTCTTCTTTTGTCTCCTCTCCTCTCTTTTACTTTATTACTCTACTCCACTTTACTCTTCTCTACTATAATCAACTCTACTCTACTTTACTTTATTCTACTCTACTTTACTTTACTCAACTCTACTTTAACTAGCCTAGCCTAACATAACATAGTCTTACTCTACTCTACTTTGGCCTAGCCTAGCCTATCCAAGCCTGACATAGCCTAGCCTACCCTAACCTAGCTTTACTCTACTTTACTCTATTTTATACTACTCTACTTTATCCTCACCAAACCAAGCTTCCCTTAATCTAACATAGCTTAGCTCTACTCTTCTCTACTTTACTCTACTCTTCTTTACTCCACACTACACTACAATACTTTGCTCTGTTCTACTCTACTCTACTGTACTCAACTCTTCTGCTCAGCTCTACTCGACTCTACTTTGGTCTGCTATGTTCTCCTCTCCTTTCTTTTACTCTATTCTACTATGGTCTACTCTACTCTACTACACTCTACTCTACTACACTCTACTCTATCATAAATTATCCTACTCTACTTTATTTTACTCTACTCTACTATACTCTATTCTAACCTAACCTTACTTAGCCTAAACTAACCAAGCTCTACTCTATTATATTCTAGTGTACTTTTCCCATGCTTAGCCTAGCCTAATCTTGCTCTACTCTACTCTGCTCTACTCTAATATCACTGTTATGCACTACTTTGTTCTATAATGCTCAGGTTAGCTCAGCTCTACTTTAATGTACTCTACTATGCTCTATAACACCCTGCTCTACTTTACACTACTCTAATCTACTCTACTATATCCTGGCCTAGCCTAACCTAACCTAGCTCTACTCTACCCTACTCTACTATACTCTACTCGACACTAGTCTAGCATAACCTAGCCTATCTAGCCTCGCCTACCTTAGCCCAACCTAGCTCTATTTTGCTTTGCTCTACTCTTCTCTGTTGTGCTCTTCCCTGCTCTATTCTATTGTGCTCTGGTCTACTCTACTCTACTTTGCTCTGTTATGCTATGCTCTGCTCTGCTCTACTATGCTCTACTTTACTCTAGCCTAGACTAGGATAACCTAAGCAAGTAAAAATTAGCTCTACTCTACTTTACTCTATGGTACTCTACTACTCTAGCCTAGCCTAGCCAAGCTTAGCCTAGCTTTGTCTAGCCTAGCCTAGCCTAACCTAACCAAGCTCAGTACTACTCTACTCTACTTTACTCTAGCCTAGCCTAGCCTAACCTTGGTCTATTCTATTATGCTCATCTCTACTCTTTTATATTATGCTCTACTCAGCTTTACTATTATACTCTGGTCTTTTATGCTCTACTCCACACTGCTATGTTTTTCTCTATAATACTCTACTTTCTTCTACTCTACTTTACTCTAGCCTAGTTTAGGCTAGCCTAGCCTCACCTAACCTAGCTCTACACTGCACTACACTACATTACCCTAGCCTAGCCTAACCTTAGATTAGCCTAACTTAGCCTCAGCCTAGCCTAACCTAGCTCCACTCTACTCTTCTTTACCTTACTCTTCTCTTCTCTAGTATGCTATGATCTACTCTACTATACTCTTCTCTATTGTATTATAGCCTAGCCTACTCCAACCAAGCTCTACTCTACTTTACCCTACTCTAATATTGCCTAACTCTACTTTACTCTAATCTACTCTACTATACTTTACTCCAATCTACTCTACTCTGCTCTATCATATCCTAGGCTAATCTAGCCTAACCTAGCTCTACTCTACTCTACTATACTCTACTAGAATCTACTCATCACTAGCTTAGCCAAGCCTAGAATAAGCTTGTTCTACTCTGCTCTAATCTACTCTACTATACTTTACTCTAGCCTAGTCTAACTTAGCTCTTCTCTACTCTACTTTACTCTAACATAACATAGCCTAACCTAACCTAGGTCTACTCTGTTAAGCTCTACTCTTCTCTGCTTGGCTCTACAATGCTTTTCTTTACTCTGCTCTTTCTATTTTTCTCTACCCTACTCTACTCTATTCTACTCTACTCTACTCTGGCATAGCTTAGTCTTACATAACCTACCCTATCCTAGCTTAGCCTAGCCTAACCTTGCTCTACTCTACTTTATTGTACTCTTCTCAAATCTATTCTACTCTACTCCACTCTATTATATTCTACTAACCCAGCTTGTCTTAACCCAACCTAGCTCGACTTTATTCTAACATAGCCTAACTTAGCCAAGCTTAACCAAACTCTACTTTGCTCTACTTTACTCTGCTATGGTCTGCACTTTTCTACTTTGCTCTTCTCTACTCTGCTTTGCTTTGCCCTATTCTACTCTACTCAAGGGTAGCCTAGCCTAACATAACCTAACCTAGCTCTACTATACTCTACTCTACACTACTCTACTTTAATCTACTCCACTCAAACCTATCCTAGCATACCTTAGCTTAGCCTACCTTAACTTAGCTTAGCCTAACCTAACCTTCCTCTAGTCTACGCTTCTCTACACCACTCAACTCTACTCTAACCTAGCCAAGCCAAACTTATCCTTTCCTCTCTCTAATCTACTTCACTCTACTCCACTCTGCTTTGCACTACTCAGCTCTAGTTTAGCCTGGCCTAGCCTAACCTAGCTCTGCTCTACTCTACTCCACTGTGCTCTACTATGCTTTTCAATTCTCTGTTCTACTATGCTCTACTCTATTCTAATCTTCTTTGATCTACTCTACTCTGCTCTGCTCTTCCCTACTCTACACTACTCTGCTCTACTCTCCTCTCTTTTCCACTCCTCTCTTCTCCTCTACTCTCCTCTCCTCTCCCCTTTTATCCTGATCTCTTTTCTCCTCTACTCGACTCTGCTTTACTCTACTCCACTCTACTTTACTCTACTCTACTCTTCTCTACTCTACTCTATTTTACTATACTTTACTCTACTCTACTCTAGCCTAGCTTAACTTGTCTAGCCTAATCTGGCTTTATTGTACTCTACTCCACTCCACCCTAGCATAACCTAGCCTAGCCTAGCTTAACCTATCTCTTCTCTACTCTACTCTATCCTAGCTTAGCTTAGACTTGCCTTGCCTTGCTTAACCTTACTTTGCTCTACTCTACTCTTCTTTACTCCATTCTGCTTTTCTCTACACTGCTCTACTCTGCTCCACTCTATTTTACTCAACTCTACCTTACTCTTTTACTCTTTATTTTTTTGCTCTGCTCTCTTCTACTCTCTTATAATCTATACTATTCTGCTCTACTCTACTCTACTCTACTATACTCTACTCTACTCCAGCCTAGCTTAGTCTAGACTGGCCTAGCTAACAAGGCTCTTCTCTACTCTCCTCTACTCTACTCTAACTTAGCCTAGCCTTGCTTAGCCTACCTTAGCCTACCCTAGCCTAGCTAAACCTAGCTCTACTCTACTCTACTCGACTCTACTCTACTCTGCTCTAACCCAGCTTAGCATAGCCTAACCAAGCTCTAATATAATCTACTCTACCATGCTCTTCTATACTTTACTCCACTCTAGCCTAACCATGCTTAGCCTAGTAAAGCCTAGCCTAGCCTACGCTAGCTCGACTCTACTCTATTCTACACTACTATGCCCTGCTCTACTCTGCTTTACTCTACTTTTTTCTTCACTACTCTACTCCGCTATTCTCTGCTCTACTCTAATCTATACTCTTGCCTAGCCTAGCCCAGCCTAGCTTAACCGATCTTTACTCTACTCTACTCTAGTCTAGCCAAGCTTAGCCTTGTCTAGCTTACCCTAGCCTCACTTCGCCTAACCTACCCTAGCTCTATTCTACTCAACTCTACTCTCCTTTGCTCTTCTCTATTATGCTCTGACATAGCTTAGCCTAGACTAGCATAATCGAGACTCGCTAGCCTAGCTTAGCTTAACATTGCTCGGTTTTGCTCTACTCTACTCTACTCTGCTCTTCTCTTCTCATCTCTTCTCTACTCTTCTCTCCTTTACTCTAGACTTTCCTAGCCTAGCCTAGCCAAACCTAACTCTGTAATACTCAAGTCTACTCTTCTCTACTCTATTATACTCTACTCTACTCTTGCCTAACGTAGCCTATCAAAGCCTATAAGAGTTTAGCCTACCAAACTTGGCCAAACATAGCTAGCTCTAATTTACTCTACTTTTCTCTACTTTACTCAACTCTACCCTACACAGCTTTACTCTACTCTACTCTACTATACTCTTCTCTAATCTACTCTACTCTAACCTAGCCAACCCTAGCCTAGCCTAACCTTGCTCTACTCTACCCTAATCTACTCTACTCTACAGAATTCTACTCTACTCTAACCTAGCCTAACATAGCTTAACCTAGCTCTGCTCTACTCTACTCTTCTCCATTCTACTCTACTCTACTTTCTATTCTTTACTCTGATCTTCTTCATCCTGTACTACTCTGCTCTGCTCTATACAACTCTGCTCTACTCTACTCAACTTTTCTCTGCTCTTCTTTTTCCTACTCTACTCTACTCTGCTTTGCTCTACTCTATCCAGTTCTACTTTATTATGCTCTACTCAACTCTTCTCTATCCTACCCTACTCTACTCTAGCCTAGCTTAGATTAACCTAACCTAGCCTAACCTAGCTCTACTCTACACTACTCTAATATACTCTGCTCTACTCTAGCCTAACCTAGCCTAGCTTAGCCTTACCTAGCCTAGTATAACTAGCCTAACCTAACCTAGCTCAGTATTATTCTACTCTACTCTACTCTAACCATGTCTACCCTAAGCTAGCCTAACTTCGCTCTACTCTTAAACTACTATAACTAGCCAAACCTAACTGAGCTCTTCTCTACTTTTCTCTACTCTACTCTATTATGCTCTACTCGACTCTATTATACACTACTCTACTCTATTCTATTACACCCCACTCTACTCAACTCTACTCTGGCCTAGGTTAGCCAATCCTTCCTTAGCTTAGCCTAACCAAGTTCTACTCTACTCTACTCTTCTCTACTATACTCTACTCTACTCCAGCCTAGCTTAACCATACCTAGCTCTACTCTGCTCTACTTTACTTTACTCTGCTTTGCTCTTCTCTACTCTACTATACCCTACTCTGCTCTACTCTATTCTCCTCTACTCTACTCTACTCTACTCTTCTCTATTCTACTCTTCTTCATTATGCTTTGCTTTACTCTTCTCTACTCTATGCTACTCTACTCTACTTTGCTCTACTCTGGCTTAGCCTAGCCTCATTGAATATAACTCTACTATACTCTACTCTACTCTAGTATATTATAGCTTAGCCTAACCTTCTCATGCCTAGCTTAACTTAAGCTACCCTAGCCTAACCTAGCTCTTCTTTGTTCTATTATGCTTTGCTCTACTCTACTCTCCTCTACTCTACTATGCTCTGTTGTACTCAACAATACTCTATATTGGCCTAGCCTAACATAGTCTAACCAAACATAACCTAGCTCTACTCTGCTCTACTCTACTATAACCTAGCCTATCTTAGCCTAACCTTGCTATACTATCCTCTGCTCCACTGTGCTCGACTCTACTCTGCTCTGCTTTGTTCATCTCTGGTCGTCTCTGCTCTGCTCTACTCTGCTCTGCTCAACTCTACATTGCTATTCTCTACTGTACTATGCTCTTTTGTACTCTACTCTTTTCTAGCCTAGGTTAGTCTAGATGGACTGATTTACTCTACTTCACTTTACACTACTCTTACCTAGTCAAGCCTATGCAAGCCAAGCCTAACCGTGGCTAGCTTAACCTTGTACTCTACTCCACTCTACTCCATTATACTCTACTCTACTCTACTCTACTCCACTCTACTCTACTCTACTCTAACCAAACCAAACCTAGCTCTACTCTACTCTAACCAAACCAAACCTAGCTCTACTCTACTCACCTTTACTCTACTCTTTTCTATTCTACTCTACTCAAACTTAGCCTAGCCTAGCCTAACCTAGCTTTAGTCTACTATACTTTACTCTAGCCTAGCCTAACTTTTGTTTAGCCTAGCCTAGCCTAACCTTGCTAGCCCAACTTAGCCTAACCTCACTCTACTTTACTCTTCTCTTCTCTGTTCTACTCTACTCTTCTTTCCTCTGCTTTGCTCTACTCTACTCTGCTTTATATTGCTTTACCCTACTCTACTTTACTCTACTCTATCCTAGTCATGTTGAACCTAACCTAACCTTGTCATACTCTGCTCTACTCTACTATACTATACTCTGTTATACTCTACTATACTCTACCATACTCCATTCTACACTACTCTACTCTGACCTAGCCTAGCTTAGCCAAGCTAACCAAGCTGTACCTTACTTAATTCTACTCAACTCAACTCTACCATAGCCTAGCATCACTTAATCTAGCTTACTCTACTCTACTCTTTTCTACTATGCTCTGCTCTATTATACTCTACTCTAACCTAGCATAGCCTAGCTTAGCTTAGCAAACCCTAACCTAGCTCTACTCTACTCTAGCCTAGCCTACCTTAACCCTGCTTAGCTTTGCCTAGCCTAACTTAGCTCTACTCTACTCTACTCTATTATATTTTACTCTATACAACTCTACTATTCTTTACTCTACTTTTCTCTAGCCTAACCTAGCAAAGTACTACACCACTCTAATTCGTTATACTCCACTCTAATCAATTCTTCTCTACACTACTCTACTTAACAATACTCTAGCCATGCCTTTACTCTACTCTACTCTTCTTTGCTCTATTCTACTCTACTATGCTCTGCTCTAATCCACTTTACCCACTCAATTCTAGTCTACTTTAACTTAGCATAACCTTGCCAAACCTAGCTCTACTCTACTCTTGCCTGGCTTAGCCTAATCTAGCTTTACTCTACAATACTTTACTCTAGCTTAGGCTAGCCAAGCCTAACCTAGCTCTACTCAACTCTACTCTACTTTATCCTAACCTAGCCCAGCTTAACCAAGCACACCTCTATTCTTCTTAGCTTTGCTTTACTTTACTCTATACTACTTTTCTCTACTCTACTCTACTCTATTAACTCTCCCTTACCCTGCTCTACTCTTCTCGACTCTACTGTAATCTGCTCTACTATACTCTACTCTACTCTACTTTACTCTACGCTAGCCTTGCCTAACCTAGCCTAGCCTCTCTTGGCCTAGAATAACCAAGCTTAACCTACTCTACTCTTCTCTACTCTATTATACTTTATTCTACATTACTCTACTCTTTTTTGCTCTATCCTTCTCTACTCTACTCTACTCTAGCCAACAAATCCTAGCCTTGCTTTGCCTAATTTAACTCTATTCTACTCTACGTTATCCTTGCCTAGCGTATCTTAGCCTACCCTAACCAAACCTAGCCTAACATATCTCTACTATACTCTACTCTACTATACTCTAGTCTACTTTACTTTACTTAACTCTACTCTAACCTAGCCTAGCCTAGCCTTCCCTAACCTAGCTTATCCTAACCTTGCCTTACTCTACTTTACTCATCTTTACTCAGCTTTATTTGACTCTGCTCTACTGTATTCTACTCTTCTTTGAGTTGCTCTTCTTTGTTCTACTCTACTTTACAATACTTTATTCTACTTTAACTTAGGCTAACGTAACCTAAGCTAGCCTAACCTAGCTCTACTCTACTTAACTCTACTCTAGCCTAGTCTAGACTAACTTAGCTTTTCTTTGCTATACAATGCTTTGCTCTACTCTACTCAACTCTACTCTACTATGATCCTCTCTACTCTACCATACTCTTCTCTACTTTGCTCCACTTTACTTTGCTTTACTCTACTCTACTCCACTCTACTCTATCCTAGCCTAGCCTAGCCTAACCTTGCTCTATTCTACTCTACTTTGCTCTTCTCTACTCTGCTCTACTATACGCTACTATACTCAAGCATTGCTTAGACTAACTTACTCTACCATAGCCTAGCCTAGCCTAACCTAGATCTATACTACTTTACTCTATTATACTCTACTGTACTCTACTCTCTTCTACTCTACTCAAGCCTAGCCTACCCTAGCCTTGCTTAGCTTAGCCTAACCTAGCTCTACTCAATGTTTCTCTACTCTGCTCAACTCTACTCTATTTTTTTCTACTATGCTCTACTCTATTTATCTTTGCTCTTCTCTAATCTACTCTACTCTACAATACTCTACTGTACTCTACTCTACTCTACAATACTCTACTGTACTCTACTCTACTCGAGCCTAGCCTAGCTCAACCTAGCCTAGCTCTACTCTACTCTATAACATAGTCTATCCTAGCCTTACCTGACAAAGATTTGTTCTATTCTATTTAACTATACTCTAATATACTCAACTTAATTCCACCCTACTATAATCTAACCTAGCCTAGCTTAGCCTAACATAGCTCTACTCTGCTTTGCTCTACTTTGCTCTTCTCTTCTCTACTCTGCTCTACTCAGCTCTTCTCTTCTCTACTCTACTCTACTTTAGCCTAGCTTACCCTAACCAAGCTTGACTCTACTCTACTCTCCACTACTCTAACCTACTCTACTCTAGCCTGCTTTAGCCTAACCTAACCTATCCTACCTAAGCCTAGCCTATCCTAACCTAAGCTAGCTCTACTCTTTTCGGCTCTACTATACTTTGGTATACTCCACTCTACTCTACTCTAATTGAGCCTAAGCTTGCCTAGCTAAACTTAGCTCGACTCTACTCTGCTCCAGCCTAGCCTAGCCTAACCTAGCTCTCCTTTGCTCTACATTTCTCTGCTTTACTCAACTCTATTGTACTTTTCTCTTCTCTTGCTTAGCCTAGCATAGCATAACTTAACCTAGCCTTACTCTACTCTACTCTACTCTATTCTAGCCTGCCAAGCCTTGCCTAGTGTAACTTAGCTCAACTCTACCTTATCCTGCTCTACTCTACTATACTATACTCTACTCTACTCTGCTCTACTCTATTATTCTCTACTCTATTTAGCTCTATTCTACACTGCCTTATATTATTATGCTTTGATGTACTCTGCACTACTTTGCTCTACTCTACTCTACTCTCCTCTACTTTACTCTACTCTACTCTAATGTACTCTACTCTAACCTAGCCTAACAAAGCCTAACCTATCTCTACTCTTCTTTACTATACTCAAATCTACTCAAATCTACTCTACTCTACTCTACTCTACTCTATTATACTCTATTCTACTCTAGCCTAGCCTCGCCTAACCTAGCTCTACTCTACCCTATTCTACTGTACTCTACTCTGCTCGACTCAACTCAACTCGACTCAACTGAACACCACTCCACTTGACTCCACTCCACTCGACTCTTCTTGAATCCACTCCGCTCGACTCTAATCGACTCAACTTGACTTGACCTAACAAGACTCCACTCCACTCCACTCCACTACACTCCACTCTGCTTCACTCCACTCCATTATACTTTACTCTAACTAGCTTAGCCTAGGCTAGCTTAGCATAACCTAACTCTATTATGCTCTTATATGCTCTACTCTATTTTCTTCTACTCTGCATTGCTTTACTCTATCTACTCAACTCTACTCTAGCCTAGTTTAGCCTAGCATAACCTTGCCTAGCTTCACCTATCTCTACTTCATTCTACTTTTCTCTACTCTACTCTACATAACTATAATTACTATATTGTACCGAAGGCTAGCCTAGCCTAACCCAACCTAAGCTAGCGAAGCCTAACCTTGCTCTACTCTTCTTTACTAGACTCAACTATACTTAAATATACTCTACTCTACTTTATTATACTCTATGCTACTCTACTCTACTGTACTCTAAATTAGCATAGCCTAGCTTAGCCTAACCTAGCTCTACTTTACACTACTCTACTCTTCTCTTGTTTACTCTAACCTTGCCTTGTTTAGCCTAGCCTAACCTAACATAGCTCTACCCTACTCTACTTTTTTATTCTCTGCACCACTCTACTCTGCTCTTCACTTCTTTACTCTACTCTACCCTGCTCCACTGTGCTCTAGCCCAGCCTAACCTAACCTTGCTCTACTCTACTCTACTCTAACCTGGCTTAGCCTAACCTAACTCTACTA
Organism: Vanilla planifolia; assembly: GCA_023846275.1. Taxonomy (NCBI): domain Eukaryota; kingdom Viridiplantae; phylum Streptophyta; class Magnoliopsida; order Asparagales; family Orchidaceae; genus Vanilla; species Vanilla planifolia. The sequence goes on along the minus strand of JAIUJO010000659.1, from coordinate 304,365 downwards.
TATTATACTCTACTCTACTCTACTCCTCGCTACTCTAACCCAGCCTAACCTAACTTAACCTTGCTCTACTATACTCTACTCTACTCTGCTCTATTCTATTATGCTCTACTATACTCTACACTACTCAATAATACTTTGCTCTGCTTTGCTTTATTCTACTCATCTTTCTGTTACTCTACTCTACCCTACTCTGCTATGCTATGCTTTGCTCTACTCTACCCTAATATGCTCTCTCTTCTTTGCTATGCTCTGCTCTACTCTACTATACTCTTCAATGATCTACTCTTTTTGCTTAGCTATGCTCGATTCTACTCTACTCTACTCTATTCGACTCTAGCCTAGCCTAACCTAGCTCTACTCTATTGTACTTTACTCAGCTCTACTCTACTATACTCTACTCCATACTACTCTATCTAAACCTAGCCTGGCCTAACCTAATCTAGTTGTATTCTGCTGTACTCTACTCTACTAAAGCCTCGCCTAACCTAGCTTTGCTATAATATACTATACTCTACTCTACTCTACACTACTTTTCTCAACTCTAATCTACTTTACTCTACTTTAGCCTAGCCTAACTTAACCTAACCAACACCAGCCTAGCCTGGCTTAACCTAGCCTAACTTAGCTGTACTCTACTCTACTCTACTATACTCTAATATACTTTATTGTACTGTACTATACTTTACTTTATTATACTCTTCTCTACTCTACTCTCCTCTACTCCACTTGACTCCACTCTACTCTACTCTACTCTACTCTAGTCTACTCTACTCAACTCTAACTGAGCCAAACATAGCCTATCCTATCATTTTCTACTCTACTCTACTCTACTCTAGCCTAGCTTAACCTAACCTAGCTTTACTCTACTCTTCTGTGCTCTAATCTACTTTACTATACTTTACTCTCCTTTCACATTATTAACCCTAGTCTAGCTTTACCAAACTCTACTTTACTATGCTCTAGCCTAGCCTAGCTTAGCTTTAGCTAGCCTTGTCTAGCCTAGCTAATCTAGTTATACTTTACTCTACTTTATTCTACTTTATTCTACTATACTATACTCCACTTTACTCTAACTTAGCCTAGCTAGCTCAGCCTAACTTAGCTCTACTATACTCTACCCAACTTTATTCTACTCTACACCTCTCCATTCTATTCTGCTTTACTCTAGCTTAACTTAGTTTTGCTAAGACTTGCCTAGCCTAACATAGCTTTACTCTACTCAACTTTTCTCAACTCTGCTTTGCTCTACACTACTCTACTCTTCACTATTGTAGTTTTGAATATCTTAGCCTAACCAAGCTCTATTCTACTATGCTCTACACTACTCTAGCCTAGCCTTGGTTAGCCTACCCAAGCCTAGACTAACCTAGCTCTTCTCTATTATACTCTACTATACTCTATTCTAATTTACTCTACTCAAGCCTAGCCTAACCTAGCTCTACTCGACTGTACTCTACTCTATTCTACTCCACTATACTCTTCTCTACTCTACTCTACCATACTCTACTTTACTCTACTCTACTCAACTCTACCATATCCTAGCCTAGCCTAACCTAACACCACTCTACTCTACTCTATTTTACTCTATGCTAGCCAAGCCTTGCTTAGCCTAAACTCACTCTACTCTACTCTACTTTACCACTCTACTCTAGCTTAGCCAAGTCTACCCTAGCCTAACCTTGCCTAGCATAGCCTAGCCTAACCAAACTCTACTCTACTCTACTTCAACATTTTCTAGCCTTACTTAAACTAATGCAGCTTTACTCTCGCCTAACCTAGCTTAACCTAGCTCTTCTAAACTTTGCTCTGTAATGCTATACTCTATTCTGGTCTGCTCTAATATGCTCAACTCTACTCTATTTTGCTTTACTATACTCTAGCTTAGCCTAACCTTACTGTACTTTACTTTATTATACTCTACCCTACTCTAGCCAAGCCTAGCCTAGCCTAACCTAGCTCTAATCCGCAATATTCTACTCTACTCTACTCTACTTTACTCCACCTTACTCTATTATACTCCACTCTAATCTACTCTACTCTATTCTAACCTAGCCAAACCTAGCCTAGCTCTACTTTACTTTATTCTATGCAAACCTAATCTTGCTCTGCTCTGCTCTACTATACTCAGCCCTGCTTTACGTTAACCTACTCTACTTTGCTCTACTTTGTTATACTCTGTCTTTCTCTATGCTGTCCTGTTCTTCTTTGCTCTACTCTTCTCTGCTCTACTTTACTCTACTCTACTTTACATTACTTTAATCTACTATACTCTACTCTGCTTTCGTCTATCCTAACCTAACCAAGCCTAACCTCGCCTTGCCTAGCCTAGCCAAGCTCTACTCAACTTAACTATACTATATTATACTATACTCTACTCTAATATATTCTACTCTACTCTACTTTACTCTACCCTACTCTGCTCTACCCTAACCTAGCCAAACCTAGCCTTGCTTAACCTAGCTTAGCCTAACTTAGCTTTACTCCACCTTGCTCTACCCTACTCTACTTTGCTCTATTCTGCTCTAATCTCTTCTACTCTATTTTGCTCTATTCTTCTTTACTTTGCTCTACTCTACTCTTCTTTGCTCTACTCTACTCTACTTTGCTCTACTCTTCTTTGCTTTATTCTACTCTACTTTACTCTATTCTACTCTACTCTACTCTACTCTAGCTTAGCCTAACCAAGATCTACTCTACTCTACTACACTCTACTTTACTCTAGCTTAGCTTAGCCTAACCTACCCTAACCTATCCTATCCTAGCATAACATTGCTCTACTCTACTATACTCCACTCTATTCAGTATACTTTACTTTAGTTTACTCTAGTCTACTCTACTCTACTTGATTATGCTCTATTTTAACATTGCTCTACTCTGTTCTGGTCTGGCCTACTCTACTTTGCTATACCTTACTCTGCTTTATTCTGCTTAGTAATGCTAAGCTCTATCTACTCTATTCTATTATACTCTACTCTTTTGTACTTTAGCCTAGCCTAGCCTAACATTGCTCTACTTTACTCTACTCTAGCTTAGCCTAGCCAAACCTTGACATTCCTAACCTTGCCTTGCCTAGCTTAGCATAGCTCCACTCTACTCTTCTCTAACCTAGCCTAGCATAACTTAGCTATACTTTACTCTACTCTGGCCTAACCTAGTAAGCCTACCCAAACATAGCTCTACCTACTCTACACTACTCTATTTTATCTTTGGTCTACCCTGCTCTAGTTTTCTCTGCTCTACTCTACTCTACTGTACTCTACTCTAATATGCTCTACTGAGCTCTTCTTTGTTCTACTCTACTCTCCTCTTCTCTATTTTGCTTTACACTGCTCTACTCTACCCTACTCAACTCTAGCCTTATTTAATATAGCCTAGCTTAGCCTAACCATGCTTTACCCTACTCTACTCCAGCATAGCCTATCCTAGCCAAGCCTAACCTAACTCTACTCCACAATACTCTACTTTACTCTACTCTACTCCACCCTAGTCTACTTTACTCCACTCTACTCTACTCTACTCTAACCTAGCCAAACCTAGCCTAGCCTAACTTAGCTCTACTTTACTCTATCCTAACCTAATCTTTCCTACGCTTGCCTAACCTAGCTCTACTCTGTACTATACTTAGCCCTATTATACATTACCTACTCTGCTTTGCCTTACTCTGTTATACTCTGCCTTGCTCTATGCTGGTTTGTTCTACTTTGCCCTACTCTACTCTGCTCTACTCCACTCCACTCTGCTCTACTTTACTCTAATCTACTCTACTCTACTCTGCTCTAGCATATCCTTACCTAACCTAGCCAAGCCTCACCTTGCTTAGCATAACGTAGCTCTACTCAACTTGACTCTACTCTAGTATATTATACTATACTCTACTCTAATATACTCTACTCTACTCTACACTGCTCTACCCTAACTTAGCAAGCCTTGCTGAGCCTAGCATAGCCTAACTTAGCTCTACTCTACTCTACCTTACTCTACCCTACTCCACTTTGCTCTAATCTGTTCCACTCTCCTCTACCCTATTATGCTCTGCTCTTCTTTACTTTGCTCTACTTTGCTCTACTCTACTCTACTCTTCTTTGCTCTGCTCTACTTTACTCTACTTTGCTTTGCTCTACTCTGCTCAACTCTTCTCTGCTCTGCTCAACTCTACTCTAGCTTAGCCTAACCAAGATCTATTCTACTCAACTACACTCTACTTTACTCTAGCCTAGCTTAGCCTAACCAACCTTAGCCTATCCTATCCTAGCATAACCTTGCTAGACTCTACTATACTCCATTGTATTCTACTATACTTTACTCTACTCTACTCTACTATGCTCTACTTTAACCTAGCATAGCCTTGCATTGTGTAGCGTAACTTAGCCTTGCTTAGCCTAACATTGCTCTAGCCTACTATACTTTGCTCTACTTTACTCTACTCTACTCTACTCAGTAATGCTCACCTCTACTCTAATCTATTCTTTTATACACTACTCTACTGTACTCTACTCTTTTGTACTTTAGCCAAGCCTAGCCTAATGTTACTCTACTTTACTCCACTCTACTGTAGCTTAGCCTAGCCTAACCTTAACATGCCTTGCCTTACTTTGCCTAGCCAAACATAGCTATACTCTACTCTACTCTTCTCTACTTTACTCTAACTAGCCTAACATAACTTAGTTGTGCTCTAATCTACTCTAGCCTAGCCTAACCTTGTTGAGCCTACCCAAACATAGCTCTACCCTGCTCTACACTGCTCTATTCTATCTTGGTCTACCCTACTCTAGTTTTCTTGCTCTACTCTACTCTAATATGCTTTACTCAACTCTTCCCTTTTCTACTTTACTCTCCACTTCTCTATTTTGCTCTACTCTGCATTACTCTACTTTAGCCTTATTTAACGTAGCCTATTTTAGCCTAACCTTGCTTTACTCTACTCTACTCCAACATAGCCTATCCTTGCATAGCCTAACCTAGCTCTACTCTACTCTACTCTAATTTACCTTTCTCTGCTCTACTCCACTCCACTCTACTCTACTTTACTCTAACCTATCCTAACCTAGCCAAGACTTATTAGCCTGACCTAGCTTTTCTCTATTCTACTCTAGTCAGCTCTACCCTACCCTACTATGCTCTACTCTACTATATTCAACTCTCTCTATTTTGCTCTACTTTTCTCTTCCCTACACTACTCTACTCTACTCAAGTCTATTCTGCTTTGCTCTCCTCAACTCTACTCTACTCTACTATACTCTACTTCACTCTGCTCTACTTTACTCTACTTTACTATACAATACTCTATTATAGCCTAGCCTAACCTAGCTCTACTCTACTCTACTCCACTCTACTATACTACACTTTACTCTACTGCACTCTACTCTATTCTACTCTACCTTCTATATTATACTGTACTCTAGCTGTACTTTACTCTACTTTATTCTACTCTGCTCTACTCTACTCTACTCTGCTCCTCTCATCTTTATTCTACTCTTCTCAACTCTATTTTGCTTTGCTCTACTCTTTGCTACTCTACCCTACTATACTCTGGCCTAGCCTAACCTAACCAAGCTCTACTCTACTCCACTTTACTCTACTCCACTTTACTCTACTCTACTTTACTCTACTCTACTCAACTCTACTACACCCTATCCTTGCCTAAACAAGCCTACTATAACCTAACCTAGCTTAGCTTATCCAAACCTAGTTCTACTTTACTCTACTCTACTCTAATCTACTTTACACTACTTTACTCTACTCTACTCTACTCTACTCTAACCTAACCTAGCCTAACTAGCCTAACCAACACTTATATTTCTCTACTCTAGCTTAGCCTAGCCTAACCTAACATAGCTTTACTCTACTCTATGCTACTCTACTTTTATCTACTCCACATTTCTCTACTTTGCTTTGCTTATCTCTACTCTACTCTACTCTACTAAGCTCAGCTCTACTTTACTCTACTATACTCACCTCTATTGTACTCTAGCCTAGTCTAAAAAAGCTTTACTCTACTCTACTCAACTCTACTTGACTCGACTAATCTCTACTCTACTTTGCACTACTCTAGGTAGCTTAGTCTAGCTTAACCAAACCTAGCCCTATTTTATTTTACTCTACTCTACCCTACTCTACTAAACTTTAACCTAGCCTAGCCTAACTTACACAAACCTAGCTTTACTCTACTCTACTCCAACCTAGCCTTACTAGCCTAGCATAACATAGCTCTACTCCGCTCTACTTTGCTCTACTCTACTCTACTCATCTCTACTCTACTCTACATTGCTTTGCTCTACTTTGCTCTACTCTACACTAGTTTGCTTTACTCTGCTCTTTTCTACTCATCTTTGCTCTACTCTACTATGCTTTGCTGTGCTTTTCTCTACTCTACTCTACTCTACTATGCTCTACTCTACTCTGCTCTAGCCTAGCTAATCCATGCCTAGCCTAGCCCATCCTAACTCTACTTTATTCTACTCTACTCTTCTTTAGCCTAGCATAACCTAACATAACTTAGCTTAGCCTAGCTTAACCTAGCTCTGCTCTACTATTCTCTACTCTGCTCTACTCTACTCTGCTCTGTTTGGCTCTACTTTTCCCTCTCTTTTTTGCTCTACTTTAAACAGCTCTACTCTGCTCTACTCTACTCTACTTTACTATACCCTACTCTAGCTTAACCTTGCCTAGCCTCGCTTAGCTTACCTAACCTAGCACAACTCTACTTTACTCTTCTCTACTCTAGCCTAGCCTAGCCTACCATAACTTAGCCAAGCTTAACCTAACCTAGCTCTACTCTACTCTACTCTACTCGACTCAACACTACTCTTCTCTAACCTAAGCTAACCTAACCAAGCTCTAGTCTACTTTACTCTACTCTTCTCTACTTTATTATACTCTACTCTACCCAAGCCAAGCCTAGCCTAGTCTAGCCTAACCTAGCTCTGCTCTACTTTGTTATGCTCTTTTATGGTCTACTTTGCTCTACTTTGCTTTGTTGTTATCTCCTCTACTTTGCCCTACTCTACTCTTCTCTAATCTGCTCTACTTTGCTCTCCTCTTTTCTCTTTTACTCTATTATACTCTTCTCTACTCTAAACTATTATGCTTTTGCCTTGCTTAGCCTAACCTAGCCTAGCCTAGCCTAACCTTTCTCTACTCTACATTACTCTACTCAACTCTACTCTAATCTAGCCTAGCCTAACCTAGCATTACCTAGATCTACTTTACTCTACTATAGCCTTGTTTTGCTTTGCCTAGCCTAGACTAACCTAGCTTTACTCTACTATACTCTACTCTACACTATTCCATTCTACTCCACTCCAACCTTGCCTACCCTATTCTAGCTACCCTAGCCTTGCCTAACCTAACCTAGCTCTACTCCTCTTTACTCTACTCTACTCTACTCCAATTTACTATACTGTACTCTACTCGAATCTTTTCTTGCTTAGCCTAACCTAACCTAGTTTTACTCTACTCTTCTCAACTCTACTCTAGCCAAGCCTATCCTACCTTAGCCCAGCCTAGTCTAACCTAACTCTACTCTACTCTGCTCAACTCTACTTTTCTCTTTGCTCTACTCTGCTTTGCTCTATTCTTCTCTGCTATGCTTTGCTCTACTCTATTGTACTCAAATCTACTCTAGCCTAGTTTACCCTTACCTAGCCTAGCCTAACCTAGCTTTACTCTACTTTGTTATACTCTTCTCTACTCTAATCTACTCTTGCATTGCCTAGCTTAGCCTAGCCTAACTTAGCTTTACTCTACTTTACTCTACTTTACTCTTCTCTACTTTAATCTACTCTACTCTACTCTAACATAAATCAGCCTAGCCTAGCTCTATTGTACTTTATTTTACACTATTCTACTCTAGTTTACTCTACTCTTTCCTTACCTAGCCTAACCTAACACTGCTCTACTTTTCTCTATTATGCTCTACTCTGTTATACATTGCTAGACTCTACTATGCTCTTTTCTACCCTATTATAATTTACCTTACTCTTCTTTATAATGCCTTTTCCTAGCCTACTTTAACTTAGCTTCTCTCTGCTCTACTCTATGTTGCTCTGCTCCACTCTACTCTACTATACTTTCTTTTCTCTACTCGACTCTCCTCTACTCTATCATGCTCTTCCCTGCTCTACTATGGTCTACTTTGCTTCACTCACTCTACTTTATTCTACTCTACTATGCTCTACTTTGCTATACTCTACTCTACTTTACTCTACTTTAGTCTGCTCTCCTCTGTCTTGCTTTGTGATGCTCTACTCGGCTCTGCTTTGCTCTCATCACCTCTCCTAACCCCTCCTCTCTACTCTCCTCTCCTCTCCTCTCCACTCCTCTCCTCTCCACTCCTCTCATCTCCTCTACTCTACTCTACTCTGCTCTACTCTACTCTACTATACTCTATTCTACTCTAATCCATCTTAGTCTACTCTACTTTACTCTATTCTATTATATTTTATTCTACTCTACCCTACTCTTCTCTACTTTAGCCAAGCCAAGCTGAATCTAGCTCTATTCTACTCTACTATACTCTACTCTAGCCTTGTTGAGCCTAGCTTACCTTAGCCAATTCAAGCCTAACCTAGCTCTACTATACTATTCTCCACTCTTCTATACACTAGTAAGCTTAGCCTAGCCTAGCCTAACCAAGCTCTACTCCACTCTTCTCTTCTTTGTTTTGCTCTACACTGCTCTATTCTGCTCTAATTTACTTTATTGTGCTCTACTTTGCTCTACTCTGCTCTTCTATTCTATACTGCTCTACCTTGCTATCCTCTACTTTGCTCTCCTCTCCTCTACTCTACTATGCTTTACCCTACTCTACTCTACTCTACTCTACTCTACTCTTCTCTACTCTACTATAGATTAACCTAACCTTGCTTTACTCTACTCTACTCTCACATAGCCTAGCCTAAACTACCCTAACCTATCTTAGCCTATCCTAGCTTAGGCTAACCTAACTATACTTTACCATATTCTACTCTACTCTACTATGCTCAACACTACTCTACTCCATTCTAACTTAGCCTAACATAACCTAACCAAGCTCTACTCTACTTTACTCTACTCTACTCTATTGTAACAAAGCCTTGCCTAGCCGAGCTTAGCCTATCCTAACCTAACCTAACTCTACTCTTCTCTACGCCTCTTTGCCATGCTCTACTCTCCATTGCTCTACTCTACTCTGCTCTATACTCTAGCTTAGCCTAGTTTAGCCTAACTTAACCTTGCTCTACTCCACTCTACTCTACTATCTTTTAGCTTAGCCTACTATAGCCTTGCCTCACCTAGCTTAGATTAGCCTAGCTTAGCTCTACTTTACTCTGCTTTACTATAATCTACTCTACTCTCCTTTGTATTATACTACTCAGCTCAGCTCTACTCTGCTTTAGTCTACTCTACTTTCTCTACCCTAGCTTAGCCTAACCTAACCTAGCCTCACCCAATCTAGCTCTACTCCACTCTACTCTGCTTTACTAAACTCTACTCTTCTATAGTCTTCTCTAGCCTAGCCTAGCCATCCCTATCCTAGCTTACCTCAACCAAACCAAGCTCTACTTTACTCAACTCTACTCTACCCTGCTCTACTTTATTCTACCCTACTCTACTTTACTCAACTCTAGCCTAGCTAAGCCAAGCCTAGCCTATCCTAACCTAACCTAGCTCTACTCTGCTCTAGCCTACTCTGTTTTACTTTATTCTATTATACTCTAATTTAGCCTTGTCTTACCCAACCTAACCAAGCTCTAGTCTGCTCAACTTTACTCTATTCTAGTCAACTATTCCCTAGCCTAGCCTAGCATAGTCTAGCCTAACTTAGCCCAACCTAACTCTGCTATTGTCTCCTCTGCTCAACTCTGTTATGCTCTACTCTACTCTCCTCTACTTTATTATAATCTTCTCTACTCTACTCAACTCTAATATACCTTGCTTTGCTTTGCTTTGCTCAACTATACTCTATTATACTCCAACCAAGCCTAGCCAAACCTAGCTCTACACAACTCTACTCTACTTTACCTTTCTCTACTCTACTCTGCTCTACTCTACTCCACTCAACTCTACTCTTCTCTACTCTACCCTACTCTAGTCCACTCTACTTTATTATACTCTACTCTACTTTATACTACTTTAGCCTAGCATAGCCAAACCTAGCATACTTTAAAAAAACCTAGCCTAACTTAGCTTTACACTACTCTACTCAACTTTATTATACTCTACTCTAGCCCACCATAGCCTAACCAAGCTCTGCTTTGCTCTATTCTACTCTGCTTTACTCTCATCTACTTTGCTCTTCACTACTCTACTCTACTTGTCTATGCTCTACCTTTATTACTCTGCTCTGCTCTCTACTATGGTCTTGTCCTCTCCTCCGCTCAACTCTGGTCGGCTCTACTCTACTCTACCCTACTTTACCCTACTATACTCTACTCTACTCTACTCTACTCTAGCCTAACCTTGCTTAGCCTAACCTAACCTAACTCTACTCTACTCTAGTTGAGCCTAGCCTAGCCTAGCTTATCCTAGCTCTATTATACTATACTATACTATATTATGCTCTACTCTAACTAGCCTAACTTAGCCAAATAATGATTTAATATGCTCTCCTTTACTCGAGCTTAGCCTTACCAAGCTTAGCTTAGAATAGCCTAGCCTAACCTAACCTAACCTAGCTTTTCTTAGCTCTATTATGCTATGCTCTACTCTGCTCTTCTCTACTTTGCTCTACTCTGCTCTGCTCTATCTCCTCTACTTTACTCTACTCTGCTCTATACTCTAGCCTAGCCTTGCATAGCTTAACATAACTTAGCCCTATTCTACTCTACTTTATTTTTGCTTAACCTAGCATAGCCTACCATAGCCCATCCTAGCCTAACATAGCTCTGCTCTACTCTACTCTACTCTATTCCACTCTACTCTACTCTTCTCTACTCTACTCTACTCTACTCTAACCTAGCCTTGCTTATAACAGCCTAACTTAGCCCAGCTTAGCCTAGCCAAGCCTACTTAGCACTGCTCTGGTCAACTCTTCTTTGCTCGACACTACTATCCTTTGCTCTGTCCTTCTCTACTCTACTCTAATCTTATCTACTCTACTCTGCTCTACTCGAATCTACTCTACTTCTCTCTACACTACTTTACTCTACTCTATCCATGCCTAGCGTAACTCTACTCTACTCTACTCTACACTTGTCAGCTATACTTTACTCTACCCAACTCTACTATATACCAACCTAGCCTACCCTAGACTTACTAAGTTTAGCCTAGCTTAGCTTAGCCAAACCAACCTCTACTCTTCTATACTCTACTCTACTATACTCAAACCTAGCCTAGCATAACCAAGCTTAGCCTAGCTCTAGTCTTCTTTACTCTACTCTGCTCTACTCTACTTTACTTTACTCTACTCTACTCTACTCTACTCTACTAAACTAGCTTATCTAAGCATAGCTCTAATATGCTTTACTATACTTTGCTATGCTCTTCTTTTCTCTTCTCTACTCTGCTCTCCCCTACTTTGCTCCACTCTACTATGCTCTGAATAGCTCTGCTCTACTTTGCTCTACTCTGCTCTACTCTTCTCTACTCTACTAAGCTCTAGCATTACCTTGCCTAGCCTAACCTAACTCTACTCTTTTCTACTCTACTCTACCACTCTAGCTAGGCTAGCCTAGCCTAGCCTAACATAGCCTAGTTTAGCTCTACTCTACTCTATTTTACTCTACTATACTCTACTTTACTCTGCTCTAGCCTAGCCTAGCCTTGCCTAACCTAACCTAGCTCTACTCTTCTCTACTCTACTCTGCTCTACTTTTCTTTGCTCAACACAGCTTTGCTCTACTCTTCTCTACTCTGCTCTACTCTGCTGTTCTCTACTTTACTATACTCTACTCCACTCCACTCTACTCTACTCTATTCTACTCTACTCTACTTTAGCCAAGCCAAACCTAAGTTAGCTCTACAGTACTCTAGTGTACTTGACTTTACTACTCCACTCTAGCTTAGCCAAGCTTAGCCTAGCCAAGCCTAGTCTAGCCTAACTTAGCCTTGCCTACCTAGCCTAACTCTACTTCACTATTCTCTACTCTACCCTAGCTTAGCCTCACCTAATCTAACTCTGCTCTGCTATCCTCTACTCAACTTTTATTGGCTCTCCTCTCCTCTACTCTCCTCTCCTCCCCTCTCCTCTCCTCAGCTCTACTCTACTCTACTCTACCCTACTCTACTCTACTCTACTCTACTCTACTCTACTCTACTCTAACCTAGCCTAGCCTAATAGTGCTCTACTCTACTATACTATAGCCAACCAAAGCTTAACTTAACATTGCTCTACTCTACTCTACTCAACCCTGCTCTGCTCTGCTCTACTCTACTCTACTCTAATTTGCTCGACTATACTCTACTCTACTTGAGCCATGTTTATCCTCACATAAACCATCTTAGCCTAAACTATCACTACTCTACTCAACTCTATTATACTCTGCTTCAGCACAGCCTAGCCTAGCATAGCCTTCCCTAGCCTGGCCTAACCTAACTTAGCTCTACTCTACTTTTCTCTACTTTATTCTACCTACTCTAATATACTCCATTCTACTCTATGATACTCTAACTTATCCTAGCCTATCCTAATAAAACCTAGATCTACTCTACTTTATTCAATTATTTTCTATTCTACACTACTCTATCCTAGCCTAGAATAACCTGCTCTACTCTGCTTTGCTCTACTATACTCTACTCTGCTATATTATGCTCTACTCTACTTTGCTTTGCTCTGCTCTACTCTACTTTGCTCTACTCAACTCTACTCGACTCTATTATACTCTAGCCTTGCCAAGCCTAGCCTAACCAAGCTTTGATCTACTCTACTATACTCTATTCTGCTCTAGCCTAGTTTAGCCTAACTTGGCCTAACCTAACTTCTCTTTATTGTGCTCTACTTTTCTATACTCTAGTTTGAAATACTTTTCTCTACTCTACTCTACTCTCCTCTACTCTATTATGCTCTTCTCTGCTCTATTCTTCTCTACTATACTCTACTCTACTCTGCTCTGTGCTGCTCTTCTCTGCTCTATTTTCCTTTACTTTACTCTGCTCTTCTTTTTTGTTCTCTACTCTACTCTACCCTTCGTAGCTCTACCCCACTCTACTCTATAATAGCTTAATCTAACCTAGCTCTACTATACTATACGCCACTCTACTTTCTCTACTCTAGCCTTACCTATACTACCCTAGCATACCCAAGCCTAGCCTAGCCTTGCTTAGCCCAACCTAAAGAAACTCGACTCATATCTACATTATTCTACTCTAATCGACTCTACTATTTTCTACTCAACTTTAGTCTATCCTAACCTACCATAACCTATCCAAACTCTACTTTACTTTAATCTACTCCACTCTACTCAACTATAGTCTACTATTCTCTAGCTTAATCATTCCTAGACAAGCCTAGCCTTGTGTAACATCGCTCAACTCTAATGTACTCTGTGCTGCTCTACTCTGATTTTCTCTATTCTATTGCACTCGACTTTGTTATGCTTTGTTCTACTCTACTCTAGCCTACTCAAGGCTAGCAAAGTCTAGCCTATCTTAGCTTAGCTCTTCTCTACTATGCTTTGCCCTGCTCTACTCAAATCTAATTTTCCCTGCATTATTATACTCTACTCTGCTCTACTTAGTTCTATTTTCCTCTGCTCTATGCTACTCTACTATACCTAGCTTCGCTTTGCTTTAGTCTATCCTACTCTGTTCTACTCTACTCTACTCTACTCTACTCTACACTACCCTACTCTAGCCTAACCTAGCTCTGCTTTACTCTGCTTTGCTCTGTTCTACTCTACTCTGCTCTATTTTTATTATCTCTAATCCACTATATTCTCCTCTGCTCTAATCTACTTTGTTTTGCTCTACCTATTTTAATGTATTCTATTCTACTTTGCTCTAATTTGCTTTGCTTTGCTCTACCTTACTCTACTCTACTCTATTCTAGTCTACTCTAGCCTAGCTTAGCCTAACCTAACCTAGCTCTACTCTACTTTACTTTTCTTTACTCTACGCTACTCTAAGCAAGTCTTGCTTAGCCAAGACTAACTTAACTTTACTCTATTCTCATATACTTTGCTCTATGCTACTCTACTATAACATAGCCTTATCTTGCCAAACCTAACCTAGCTCTATGCTATATTAGTATACTATACTCTATTCTTACTCTACTCTAGCATAGCCAAGCCTAGCTTATCCTAGCTCTACATTACTCTACTCTGCTCTACTCTAGTCCGCTCCATTATGCTCTGCTCCAATCTTCTTTGCTTTGCTCCACTATACTCTGCTCTACTCTACTCTAGCTTAGCCTTGCTTAACAAACCTCTACTCTATTCTACTCAACTCAACTCTACTCTACTCTAGTTAACTTTGCTTAACCTAGCCTAGCTTTCCTCTACTCTGCTCTACTTTACTCTACTTTGCTCTACTTTTCTCTTCTCTATGGTACACTCCTCTACTCTATTATGCCCTTCTCTTCTCTACTCTACTCTACTCTGCTTTGCTCTTCTCAACTCTGCTCTACTTAGCTCTGCTTTGCTTTGCTCTACCCTTCTCTGCTCTGCTCTACTCTTCTCTACTCTACTCTATTCTAGTCTACTCTTGCTTTGCCAACCTTGCCTAACCTAGCTTTGCTCTACTCTACTTTGCTACACTCTAATTTTCTATTATCTACTGTACTCTACTCTGCTCTACTCTACTTTTCTTTTCTCTACTCTTCTTTACTCTACTTTACTCAACTTTGCTTTACTTCACTCTGTTCTACTCTAATTTGCTCTACACTACTCTATTCTACTCCACTCTAGTTTAGTCTAGCTTTCTTTAGCTTACCCTAGCTTAACCCAACATAGCCTAACCTAACTGAGCTCTACTCTACTTATGTTTTCTTTATCTGCCCTACTCTAGGCTAGCCTAGCTTAGCCAAGCCTAAGTTAACTTTACTTTACTTTACTCTAATATACTCTACTCTATCTTACTTCACTCTAACTTAAACTAGCTTAGTCGAACCTAACCTAACTCTATGGTATATTACTACACTATACTCTAGTTTATTCTACTCTAGCTTAGCCTAGCAAGCCTAGCTTGACCTAACTCTACTTTACTCTACTCTACTCTACTCAGCTCTACTATACTCTATTTATGCTCTGCTCTACTCTACTTTACTTTGTTCTGATCTATTCTATTATGCTCTACACTACTATACTCTATTGTACCATACTCTTGCTTAGCTTAGCTTAACCTAGCTCTACTCTATTCTACACAACTCTACTCTAGCCTAGCTTAGCCTAACCTATCTAGCCTAACCTAGCTTTTCTCTACTCGACTCAAGTTCGCTCTACTTTTCTCTACTTGAATCTACACTCCTCTACTCTTTTATGCCCTTCTTTGCTCTGCTCTCGCCTACTCTGCTTTGCTCTTCTCGACCCTGCTCCACTTTGCTCTTCTCTACTCTGTTCTGCTCTAATGTGCTTTGCTCTGCTCTACTCTTTTTCTCTGCTCTACCCTCTTCTACTCTCCTCTACTCTATTCTACTCTACTCAAGTCTAGCCTAGCCTAACTGAGCTCTACTCGACTCTACTCCACTCTACTCTATTCCACTCGACTATATTCAACTCTACTCTACTCTCGCCAAGCCTTGCCTAGCCTAGCCTAGCATAACCTAGCTTAACATAGCCTAGCCTAAATTAGTTTTACTCTAACCTGCTCTACTCTACTAAACTCTACCCTACATTAACCTAACTAAACCTAGTTCTTCTTTACTCTACTCTACTTTAGCCTAGCCTAGCTTAGCTTAACCTAGCTCTGCTCTACTCTACTTTGTTATGCTCTGCTCTGCTCTTCTCTATTTGTTTCTACTCTATTTTTCTCTTTTCTAGTCTACTCTTTTTGCTCTACTCTACTCTGCATTACTTTACTGTACTCTACAATAGTCTACTCTGCTCAACCTTACCCTACTCTACTTTATACTCTAGCCTAACCTAACGTAGCTCTACTCTAATCTACTATGCTATACTCTACACTACTCTATTCTAACTTATTGTAACCAAGGCTTAGCTTAGCCTAGCTAGCTTAATTTAGCCCATCCTAGCCTAGCATAACTTTGCCCTACTCTACTCTACTCTACTATATACTACTCTACTCTACTATGCTCTACTCCAATCTGCACTGCTTCTCTCTACTCTACTCTACTATACTCTAGCCTAACCTAAATCTACTATACTCTGTTCTACTCTAGTCTACTCTACTCAACTCTAACCTAGCTGAGCCTACCCTAGCCTACCTAGCAAAGCTTAACCTAGCAAAACTTAGCTTTACTCTACTCTACCAAACTCTACTCTACTCTACCTTACTCTACTATTCTCTACTCTACCCTGCTCTACTCTACTCTACTCTAACTTAGCCTAACCTTGCCTAACCTTACCTAACCTAGCTCTACTCTACTCAAATCTAATCTAGTCTACTTTACTCTAGCCTTACTTTACTCTGGTCTAGATCTCGGTTCTGTACTACTCCGCTCTGCTTTAATCTTCTCTACTGTTCTCTACTCTGCTCTGCTTTACTCTTCTCTACATTCGTCTACTCTTCTCTACACTAGCCTAGCTTAGCCAAGCCTTACCTTGTCTTGCCTAACCTAGCTCTACACTACTCTACTCTCTTACTCTAGCTTGGCCTAGGCTAGCCTAGCAAAGCTTAGCTTTGCCAAGCTTAGCCTAACCTAACCTAGCTTAGCACTACTATACTCTATTATACTCTTCTATAACCTTGCCTAAACATTGCCAAACCTAGCTCTACTTTGCTCTACTCTTTTCTGCTCTATTATGCATTGCTCTAATCTGTTCTACTCTACTCTACTCTACTCTACTCTACTCTGCTCTACTTTACTATGCTTTACTCTACCCTGCTCTACTATACTATACTCTATCCTACTTAAGCCTACTCTAGCGAAGACTAACCTAACCTTAAATAACCTAGCTCTACTCTACTATACACTACTTTATTACTCTATTCTAGCCTAGCCCAGCCTAACCTTGCTTAGTTCTACTATACTCTACTCTCCTCTACTTTACTTTAGTCTACCCTTGCATAGCCTAACCTAACCTGGAATTGTTTTACTCTGCTCTTTTCTACTTTAGTCTGCTCTACTTTGCTATGCTGTTCTCTACTCTAATCAACTTTACTTAGCTCTACTCTACTCTACCCTACTCTAATATGCTATTCTCTCCTCTACTCTTCTCTCCTCCCTTCACCTCTCCTCTCCTCTACTCTACTCTACACTACTTTACTCTACTATAATCTACTTTATACTACTATACTTTACACTACTCTACTCTATGCTACTCTACTTTACTCTACTATTATCTAGCTTAGCCTAACCAAGCTTTTCTCTACTCAACTCTACTCTAACCTATCTTAGCATAGACTTCCTTAACCTTACTCTACTATGCTCCACCTTGCTCTGCTCTACTCCACTCTACTCTACTCTACTCTACCCTACTCTGCTCTACTTTTCTCTACTCCATACTACTCTACTTTACTCTACTATACTCCACTCTATTATAGCCTTATTTAGCCTAGCCTAGCTTAGTGTAAGCTAGCTCTACTCCACTCTGCTTAAAAGCTTCTTCAATCTAGTCCACTCAACTCTAGCCTTGCTTAGCCTAGCCTAGCATAACACAGCTCTACTCTACTTTGCCCTACTCTACTCTACTCTGCTCTACTTTTCTCTTCTCTATATTGGTCTCCTCTACTCTGCTCTACTCTTCTCTTCTCTACACCACCCTGCTTTTCTTTGCTCTATTCTGCTCCACTCTACTCAACTCTACCTTATTCTGCTCTACTCTACTTTAGTCTACTCTTCTCAACTCTAACCTAGCTTACCCTAGTCTAACCTTGCTTAGCCTCACCTAGCCTAGCTTAGCCTAACTTAGCCTAGCTTAGCCTAGCATAGCCTCCTCTAACCAAACCTAGCTTATCACTACTCCATTCTACTCTACTATACTCTCCTCTACTTTACTACACTTTATTCTATTCTAACCTAATTTAGCCATTACCTAACCTAGCTCTTCTCTACTCTGCTCTACTGTGGTCTACTCTACACTGCTCTTCTTTGCTCTACTCTGGTCTACTCTACTCTACTCTGCTCAGCTCCACTTTGCTATACTCTTTTTTTCTCTAATCTGTTCTTCTCTACTTTAATCTACTCAACTTTGCTCTGCTCTACTTTTCTCTGCTCTACTCTGCTCTACTATACCATAGTCTAGTCTACCCTACTACTCTATTCTATTCAAGCCTAGCCTTGCCAAGACTAACTTAACCTAGCTCAACTCTACTATACACTACTTTATCACTCTTCTCTAGCCTCTCCTAGCCTAGCTTAGATCTACTTTACTTTACTCTACTCTTGCCTATCCTAACCTAACTTAGCACTAATATACTCTGCTTTGCTTTACCCTTTTATACTCTGCTCTGTTCTACTCTGCTATGCTCTTCTTTACTCTACTCTACTCAACTCTGCTCTGCTCTACTCTTCCCCACTCTAATCTACTTCTCTATCCTCTCCATTGCTTTCGTCTCCCCCCTCTCCTCTCCTCTACTTTTCTCTAATATACTTTACATTACTCTACTCTACTCTACTTTACTCTTTTCTACACTACTCTACTCTACTTTACTCTGCACTACTAAAACCTAGCTTAGCCTAAACTTGTTCAACTCTACTCTACTCTGCTCTAGGTTAGCTTATTATAGCCTTGTATAACCATGCTCTACTTTGCACTACTCTACTCCACACTATTCTACTCTTCTTTGCTCTACTCGACACTACTGTATTGTACTCTACTCTACTATAACCAAGTTTATCCTTGCCTAGCCCAGCCTAGCCCAAACTAACTCTACTCTACTCTACCTTACTTTAGCCTATCCTTGCTTAACTTAGCCTAGTCTGTGCTTAGCCTAACTTAACTTAGCTCAGCTCTAACCCACTCTACTCTACTCTACTCTTGCCCAGCCTAAACTAGCTCTGCTTATTTTTGCTCTGCTCTACGTTGCTGTACTCTACTCTACTCTACTCTCCTCTACTATGCTCTTCTTTGCTCTGCTCTACTCTGCTTTTCTTTGCTCTATATTGCTCTACTTTACTCTACTTTACTCTATTCTAGTATACTCTTGCTTAGTTTAGCTTAGCTTGACTTAGCTCTACTCTACTCTACTATATTTTACTCTACTCTAGCTTAGTCTAGCCTAACTTATCACTTCACTGCTCTACACTCCTCTACTCTGTCCTTCTCTTTTCTGCTCTACTATGCTATGCTCTACTCTGCTCTACTCTTCTCTACTCTACTCTACTCTACTCTACACTACTCTATTCTACTCTACTCTAATATACTCTTGCTTAGCCTAACCTAACCTAGCTCTATTCTATTCTAATCTACTCTACTCTACTCTACTTTATCATAACCTAGCCAATCTTATCCTATCCATGCCTAGCCTTGCCTAACCTAGGTCTACTCTAGTGTACTCTACTCTAATCTACTCTACTCTATTCTACTCTACTCTACTCTACTCTACTTTACTTTACTCCACTCTACTCTAATCCACTCTAACTGAGCTTAAGCTGAGTTAACTCTACTCAACTCAACTCTACTGAACTCTAACCAAGCCAATCCTTGCCTATCTTTGCGTAACCTAGCTCTACTTTGCTCTACTCTAATCTATTATGGTCTACTCTTTGTTGCTCTGCTCCACTCTATCTTGCTCCACTCTATTCTACTCTTCTCTACTCTTCTATACTATGCTAACCTTTACACCACTCTACTCTACTATACTATACTCTACTCTAGCTGAGTCTCACCTAGCCTAGCTTAGCCTTACGTAAGCTAGCCTAACCTAACTCTACTCTACTCTATTATACTATACTTTATTATACTCTACTCTACTCTGCTCTTCTATACTCAAATCTAATAAACTCTAACCTAGCCTAGCCTAAAGTAGTTTTGTCGAACTTAGCCTAACTTAGCTCTACTCTACTCTACTCTATTTTACTCTAATTTCCTCTATTCTACCCAACTCTACACTACTCTTGTCATCTCCACCCTACTCTACTTGGATTTATTCTGCTCTACTCTACTCTAACCTAGCTTAACCTAGCCTAACGTAGCCTAGCCTAGCTTAATCAAGTCTACTGCACTCTACATTACTATAACCTAGCCTAAGCTAGCCTTGCTTAGCATAACCTAGCTCTACTCTACTATACAATACTCTACTCTAACCTTGCCTAGTCAAGCCTATCCTAACCTAGCTTTGCCCTACTTTACTATACTCTTGCCTAGCCTAGCTTTGCATATCTCAGCCTAACCTAGCTTTTCTTTACTTGGCTTTGCTCTGGACTGCTCTATTTTACTCTGCTATGCTTTCTTTTCTTTCCTCTACACTACTCTGCTTTGCTCTTCTCAGTTATGCTTGGCTCTACTCTGCTCAGCTCTGCTCTACTCTCTTTTGCTCTCCTCCACTCTACTCAACTCTGCTCTACTCTATTTTACACAAACTTAGCCTAACTTAGCCCTACTTTACACTACTCTACTCTACTATATACAATGCTACTCTACTCTACACTACTCTAACCTTGCCTAGCCTCGCTTAACCTTACCTAGCAATACTCCACTCAACCCAACCTAGCTTAACCTACCTTAGCTCTGCCCTCCCATACCCTTTTCTACTCTTCTTTACTCTGCTCTTCAAATCTCTCATCTACTCTAGTCTACTCTACTCTACTCTGCTCTATCCTACTCTACTCTATTTTGCTCTGCTCTACTTTACTCTACTTTGTTCTACTCTAGCCTAACTTAGCCTAACTTAGATCTAACCTACTCTATTCTACTCTACTCAACTCAACTCTACTCTACTATACTCTACTACAGCCTAGTCTAACATAGCTCCACTTTGCTTTACTCAACTCTACTCTACTCTATGCTGTTATGCTTTTCTCTCCTTTGCCCTATTCTACTCTTATTTGCTCTACTTTACTCTGTTATACTCTACTCTACTTTGCTCTCCTCTCTTCTACTCTACTATACTCTACTCTACACTACAAGACTCTACTCTCCTCTACTCTACTCTAGCCAAGCCTGGCTGAGCCTAGCCTACCTTATCCTAGCCTAACCTAGCTCTACTATACTTTACTCTACTTTAATCTATTCTTCTCTACTCTACTCTAAGCTTGCCTAGCTTAACCAAACCTAGCACTACTTCAATCTACTCTACTCTAGCTTAGCCTAAGCTAGGCCAGCCATACCTAGCTTAACTTAACTATTCTTTACTCTGCACTACTCTGCTCTATTCTTTTCTTCTCTACTCTACTCTACTCTGCTTTACTCTACCCTACTTTGCTCTTCTCTACTCTACTCTACTCTACTCAACTCTCTTATACTGTACTCTAACCTAGCCCAACCTACTCTACTCTACTATATCCTACCATAGCCTATCCTAGCTTAGCCAAACCTAATGTAACTCTTGTTTACTCTATTCTACTCTAACCTAGACTAGCCTAACTTATCCTAACAAACTTTGGTTTGCTCCATTCTACTTAATTCTACTCTATTCTACTCTGCTCTACTCTACTATACTCTTGTCTAGTTTAGCCTAGCCTAACCAAGCTTTACTCTACTCTGCTCTATTCTACACTACTTTTCTTTACTCTGCTCCACTCTCCTCTACTCCATTATACTCTACTCTAATCTATTATATTCTACTCAACTCTATTCTACTCTTCTATAATCTACTCTAGCCTAGCCTAGCTTTGCCTAATTTAACACTACTCTACTCTACTCTAGCCTCGCCTAGCCCAGCCTATCTTAGCCTATCCTAGCCTAGTCAAGCCTAGCCAAACCTAGCTCTACTCTAATCTACTTTAATTTACACTACTCGACTCTACTCTTATGTTCTCTATCCTAGCCTAGCTTTGCTCTTCTTTACTCAACTTTGCTCCACTTTGCTCTACTCTGTCTTACTCTACACTATTCCACTCTACTTTACTCTATTTTACTATACTCTACTCTATTCTTCTACTCTGCTTTATTCTGATCTCCTCTACTCTACTAAATTTTTCTCTATTCTACTCTGCTCTATTCTACTCTACCCTTCTCTACTTTACTCTACTCTTGCCTCGCCTCGCTTAGCCTAGCCTAACCCAGCTCTAATCTATTCTACTCTACTCTACTCCACTCTAGCCTAGCCTAGCTTAGCTTAGCCTACCCTAACCTACCCTTGCCAAGCCTACGCTAGCCTAACCTTGCTGTACTCCACTCTACTCCAGCCTAGCCTCGCCTAGCATAACTTAGCCTAGCCTAAGTTAGCTCTACTATACTCTACTCTAGTATATTCTGCTCCACTCTACCCTACTCTACTCTGCTCTTCTCTACTCTACTTTATACTGTAGCCTACCCTAGCCAAACCTAATTCTATTCTACTCTACTCTACCCAAATTTAGCCCAGCCCAATCGATCCTAACCAAGACAAACTTAGCGTAGCCTACCCTAGCTCTACACTACACAACTCTACTCTACTCTGCTCTTCTCTACTCTACTCGACTATACTACTCTAACCAAGCCTAGACTAACCTAACTTAGCCTAGCTTAACTTAGCTCTGCTCTTCTTTACTCTGCTCTGCTCTACTCTACTCTGCTCATCTTTGCTCTACTCAACTTAGTTCTTGTCTGCATTGCTCTACTTTACCCTTCTCTAACCTTGCCCAGCCAAGCCTAACCTAGCTCTACTCTACTCTTGTATACTCTACTCTATTATACTATACTCTACTCTACTCTATTATACTCTACTCTACATAAGCCTAGCATAACCTACCCTAGTCTAGCCTAACCTAGCCTAGCCTAACTTAGTCAAACCTAACCTACCTCTACTCTACTCTACTCAACTCTACTCTACTCTAATCTACTTCACTATACTCTACTCTACCCTACTCTAATATAGCCTTGCCTAGATTAGCCTAACCTAACTCTACTCTTCAATCTCAACACTACTCCACTCTAGCCTAGCTTACCCTAGCCTAACCGAGTCTAGCCAAGCCTAACCCAGCTTTACACTACTCTGCTCTGTTATACTTTTCTCTACTCTACTTTACTCTACTTTTCTATTCACTACTCTACTCTCCTCTACTCTACTTTTCTTTATTCTTCTTTGTACTTCTTTATCCCCCTCTTCTCTACCCTACTTTGCTCTACTCTACTCTGCTCTACATTACTCTGTTCTACTCTTCTCTACTCTGCACTTCTTTGTTATACTCTATACTCTACTCTTCTCTTCTTTACTCAGCTTTACTCTATCCTACTCTACTCTACTCTACTCTACTATACTCCACTCTACTTCTACCTAGCATAGCCTAAACTAACCTAGCTCAACTCTATTATACTCTACTCTACTACTCTAAACTAGTCTAACTTAACCTAACCTAGCTTAGCTCACTCTTTCTACTCTTTCTACTCTTCTCTACTCCACTCAAACCTTGCCTAGCCTAGAGTAGCCTAACTTAGCTCTACTCCACTCTACTCTAGCCTAACTCTACATAGCCTAGCCTAGCCTAGCTAAACTCAACTCAACTCTACTCTGCTCTCCTTTTGTCTTCTCTTCTTTGCTCTACTCTGTTTTGCTCTACTTTATGCAACTATATTCTACTCTACTGTAGCATAGTTTAGCTCAGCTTTTCTTAGCCTAACTTAACCAAGCTCTACTCTACTCTACTCTAATCTACTCTACACTTCTTTGCTCTAACCTAGCCTAGCTTATCCTAGCTCTACTTTACTCTACTCTACTCTACTCTACTCTGCTCTAGACTACCCTACTCTACACTACTCTATTATGCTCTGCTCTACTATACTCTGCTTTGCTCAACTCAACTATACTTTACTTTACTCTCAACTAGCCTCACCTAGCCTAACGAAGCATAGCTCTACTAAACTAAACTTTACTATTCTCGACTCTTGCCTAACCTAACCAAGCCTAACCTAGCCTTGCCAAACCTAACTCTACTCTAATTTGCTTATCTCTGCTCTACTTTACTTTGCTCTGCTCTACCCTACTTAGCTCTGTTCTACCCTACTTAACTCTGCTCTACTTTACTCTACTCTATATTAGCAAAGCCTAGTCGAGTCTAGCCTAACCTAACCTAGCTCTACTCTACTCTACTCTACTCTAACCTATCCTAGCTTAGCCCAACTTTGCTCTACTCTACTCTACTATTCTTTACATTATTTTGCTCTTCTCTACTATACTCTTCTCTCTTTTACTCTACTCTACTCTACTCTAGCACAGCCTAGCCTAGTTGAATCATGCTCTACTGTACTCTACTCAACTCTAATCTATGCTTCTCTAGCCAAGCCTAGCCTATGCTAGCATAGCCTAACCTAGCCTAGCTCTACTCCACTCCACTCTACTCTATTTTACTCTACTCTACTCTACTCTAACCTAGCATAGCCTAGCCTAATCTAATTCTACTATACTCTACTCTACTTTACTCTACTCTAACTTAGCCTAGCATAGCCAAACCAAAGTCTGCTCTACTCTGCTCTTCTCTATTATGCTCTACTCTACTTTACTCTATTCTACTCTTCTTTGCTCTACTTAGCTCTACTCTACTCTTTTATATTCTACCCCAACTTAGCCTTATTTATGTTAACCTAACCTAGCTCTACTCTACTTTACTCTTCTATACTCTACTCTTCTCTACTCTATTCAATACTATTCTACTCTACTCTAGCCTAGCTTAGCCTAGCATAACCTAGCCGAACCTAGCCTAGCCTAGCCAACCATAACCAAGTAATACTCTACTCTAACCTACTATACTCTACTATACTTTACTATATACTACTTTATTTTACTCCATTATACTCTAACCTAGCTCTACTCTACTCTATTAATCTCTACTCCAATTTAGCCTTGCCCAGCCTAACCTAGCCAAGCCTAACCAAACTTTACTCTGCTCTACTTTGCTCTACTCTACTCAATTTTACTCTAGCCTAGCCTAGCCAGGCCTAGCTTAACTTGACCTAGCACAACTCTACTCTACTCTATTCTACTCTTCTTTATTATACTCTAGCATAGCCTAACCTCGCCTTGCCTAGCATAACTTAACATAGCCTAGCCTAACCAAGCTCTACTCTATAATACTCTATTCTGTTATATTATAATTTACTCTACTCTATTCTTTTATACTCTACTTTACTCTACTCTAATATACTATTCTCTACTTTATTCGACTTTTCTCTAGCCTAACCTAGTCAAGTACTACTCTACTCTACTCTACTATACTCTTACTGTACTTTATTCTTCTCTCATTACTCTACTTAATAATACTCTAGCCTAACCTTTACTCAACTTTACTCTACTTTATTCTACTTTACTCTACTGTATTATACTTACTGTACTCTAACCTAGCATAGCCTTACTTAACCTAACTCTACTCTACCCTAATCTAACCTAGCCTTACATAACTTAGCCCTACTTTACTCTACTCTACTTTGCTTTGCTCTACTTTTCTCTACTCTACTATGCTATATTCTGATCTACTCTTGCCTGCCATAGCCTATCCTCACTTAGCCCAACCTAACCTAGCTCTACTTTACTCTAACCTAGCTTATCCTAACCTTGCTCTACTATACTCTACTTTACTCTACTCTATTGTACTCTACTCTACTCTTGCCTAGCCTAGCCTAACCTAGTTCTGCTCTATTATGCTTTGTTCTTTTACTCTACTCTACTTTTCTCTTCTCTAATCTACTCTCCTCTACTTTTCTCTACTTTGCTCTACTATGTTTTGCTCTATTATATTTTGCTTTGCTCTGCTATTCTCTGTTCTGCTCTACTCTTCTTTGTTTTAATCTACTCTACTTTACTCTTTTATGCTCTCTTCTTCTCTCCTCTCCTCTCTTATTCTCTTCTCTCTTCTCCTCTCTTCTACTCCATTCTACTCTACTCTACTCCAATCTACTATACTCTACCCTAATCTTCTCTACTATACTCTTTTATATCTAACTCTACTCTTCTTTACTCTACTCGACTCAACTCTACTCTACTCTAGCCTGGCCAAGCTTAGCTTTGCCTAACCAGCTTTATTCTGCTCTATTCGACTCTGCTCTACTCTATGCTACTCTATTCTACTCTACTCTACTCTAGCCTAAGCTAGCTTAGCTTAGCCTGCCCTTGTTTACCCTAGCCAAGCCAAGCTTCGCCTAACCTCGCTCTACTATACTCTAATCTACTCAACTCTAATCGAGCCTAGCCTTGTCAAGCCTAGCTAGCTTCGCTTAGCCTAAGTTAGCTCTCTCTACTCTACTCTACTATGCTCTACTCTATTCTAT
This sequence comes from Vanilla planifolia, assembly GCA_023846275.1. NCBI lineage: Eukaryota > Viridiplantae > Streptophyta > Magnoliopsida > Asparagales > Orchidaceae > Vanilla > Vanilla planifolia. The sequence continues at coordinate 277,987 of JAIUJO010000659.1, read as the reverse complement.
TCTACTCTTCTCTACTCTACTCTACTCTGCTTTACTTTACCCTACTTTGCTATATAATATAGCTTTGCCTAGCCTAGCCAAGCATAACCTTACTCTACTCTACTCTTGCCAAGCCTAGCCTTGCCCTACCTATCTTAGCCTAGCCAAAGTTAGCCTAGCCTAGCCTAGCTCTACTCTACTCAACTTTACCCTGCTCTGCTCTTCTCTACTCTGCTTTACTTTGCTTTATTCTAACCTAGCCTAGCCTAGCCTAACCTAACCTAGCCTAGCTTATCCTAGCTAACTTAGGTCTGCTCCTCCTTACTCTGCTCTGCCCTACTATGCTTTGCTCATCTCTCTTATAGTCTGGTCTGCTCTACTCTACTCTACACCTAGCCTTGTATAGCCTACCATAGTCTAGCCCAGCCAAACTTAACCCAACCTAACCTAGCTCTACTCTATGCTACTCTACTCTACTCTACTTTACTTCACTCTACCCTACTCTACTCTACTCTAACCTAGCCAAACCTAGCTTTGTCTAACTTAGCTCTACTCTACACTGCTCTACCTTAGACTGCTCTACTTTAGCCAAGATTAGCCTAGCCTAGCATGCACAACCTAGCCCTATTATATTTTTCTTTACTTTACTTTTCTATTCTCTACTCTACTATTTTATACTTTGCTCTACTCTGCTCTACTTTGTACTACTCTGCTCTACTTTACAATGCTCCACTCTACTTTGCTTTGCTCTACTCTCTTCTACTCTGCTCTTCATTACTCTACTCTACTCTACTCTACTCAACTCTACTCTATTATACTCTCCTCTGCTCTTCTCTACTATACTCTACTATACTCTACTCTACTCTATTCTACTCTAGTCTAGTCTATTCTATTCTACTCCACTCTACTCTAGCCTAACTTAGCATAGCCTAAATGTACCTAGCCTAACCTAGCTCTACTCTATTCTACTATACTCTGATATTCTACTCTATCCTACCTAACCTGACTGAGGTCAGCTCTACTCTACTTTATGCAAACCTTGCCTAGCCTAGCCTAGCTTAACTTAGCTCTACTCTACTCTACTCTACTCAAGCCTCACCTAGCCTTGCCTAACCTAGCTCTGTTCTACTTTGCTCTACTTTGTTCTACTCTACTCTACTCTGCTCCACTCTACTCTACTCTACTCTAGCATAATTTAGCTTAGCCTTTCCTCGCCTAGCCTAACGAAGCCCTACTCTACTCCACTATACTCTTTTCTACTCTAGCTTAGCCTAGCTTAACTTAGCTATGCTCTACTCTACTCTTTAATACTCTGCTCTACCCAACTCTGCTCTACTCAGCACTGCTCTACTCTACTATGCTTTACTTTACTCTGCTTAGCTCTATTCTACTATACTATAGTTTACTTTATCCTAGCCTAGCCTAACATATGTCTACTATACACTAATTTACTCGACTCTAACCTAACCTAACCTAGCTTTGCCAAGCCAAGCCTAACCTAACTCTACTCTACTTTGCTCTACTCTACTCTACTCTACTCTACTCTGCTCTACTCTGCTCTGCTCTACTTTACTCTATATTAGCAAAGCCTAGCCTAGTCTAGCCTATCATAACTTAGGTATACTCTACTCTAGACAACTTTACTCTAATAAAGTCTACTATAATCTACTCTAACCACGCCTAACCTAGCCTTGCTTAGCCTAACCAAGCTCTACTCTATTCTACTCTACTTTGTTCAACTCTGTTTTTCTCTTCTCTACACTACTCTACTCTATTATTCTCTGCTTTGCTATGCTCTTCTTTGCTCTACTCCATTCTGCTCAACTCTACTCTACTCTAGCCTCACTTAGCCAATCTGAATCGAGCTCTATTATACATTACTCTACTCTACTCTATTGAAGCCAAGCCTAGCCAACACTAGCTAAGCTTAGCCTAGCTTAGCTCTACTCTACTCCACTCTACTCTATTCTACTCTACTCTACTCTACTCATGTCTACTCTATATTTCTCTACTTTAACCTAGCCTTGCTTAGCCTAACCTAACTCTACTCTACTCTACTCTATACTATTCTATTCTAGTCCACTATAACTTTGCCTAGCCTAGCCTAACCTAACTCTGATCTACTCTACTTTTCTCTGCTCTGTTGTGTCCTACTCTACTTTGCTCTGCTCTACTCTACTTTGCTTTTCTCATCTCTACTATACCCTATTATATTTTACTCTAGCCTAAGCTTATTTAGCCTAACCTAACTTAACTCTACTCTTCTATACTCTACTCAACACTACTCTATTATACTCTAGCCTAGCCTAGCTTAACCTAGCCTAACCTTACCTCGCTTAGCCTAGCCTAATCTAGCTCTACTCTACTCTACTATACTCTACTATACTCTATTATATTCTACTCTACTTTATTCTACTATACTCTACTCTAACCTTACCTAGACTAACCTAGCTCTACTCTACTTTACTCTACTCTACTCCACTATAGCATAGCCTTAACTAGCCCAGCCTAACCTAGCTCTACTCTGCTCTGCGCTACTATGCTTAGTTCTACTAAACTCTAGCCTAGCCTAGCCTAACCTAACCTAGCTGAATCTACTATACTCTACTCTACTCAAACCTAGCCTAACATAGCCTTGCCTAGCATGGCCTATCTTAGCCTAGCCTAACCTAGGTCTACTCTACTATATTATACTCTACTCCACTCTACTCTACTTTACTCTACTCTACTCTATTCAACTTGACTTAAATCTACTCTACTCTACTTTACTCTACTTTTCTCTAACTAGTCTGGCTAAGTAGAACTCTTCTCTACTCTATTCGTCTCTACACTACTCTACTTAATAATGCTCTAGTATAGCCTTTACTCTACTCTACTCTATTCTACTCTACACTACTCTACTTTACTCTAATCTACTTTACTCTACTCTATCCTACTTTACTCTACTCTAACATAACATAGACTTGCTTAACCTAACTCTACTCTACTCCACTCTATTCCACTTTACTCTTGCCTAACATAGCCAAACCTTGCTCTACTCTACTCTACTCTACTCTGCTATGCTTTTCTCTCCTCTATTATGCTTTATTCTAAACTACTATAGCCTAACATTGCCTATCATGGCTTAGCTAAACCTAACCTAGATCTAAGCTACTCTACTCTAACCTAGCCTAGCCTAACCTTGCTCTGCTATACTCTACTCTACTATACTCTACTAGGCTTTACTTTACTCTACTCTTGCCTAGCCTTGCTCTACTTTGTTTTACTCTACTCCACTCTACTCTACTCTACTCTACTCTATGCTAGCCAAGCCTAGCCTATCCTAACCTAACCTAGCCTAGCCAAACTTAGCATAGCCTACCCTTGCTCTACTCTACTCAACTCTACCCTACTCTTCTCTTCTCTACTCTGTTATGCTCAACTCTACTCTAATCTAGCCTAGCCTAACCAAACCAAGCCTTATCAAGCCTAGCCAACTCTACTCTACACTACTCTACTCTACTCTACTTTACTCTAGCCTTTCCTAACATAGCTTAACCTAACTCTACTCTACTCTAATCTACTCTACTCTACTCTATTATACTCTACTCTATGCTAATCTAACATAGCCTACCCTAGCATAGCATATCCTAGCCTAGCCTAACTTAGCCCTTATGTACTCTATTACACTCTACTTTACTCTAATTAAACTAGCCAAGCCTAGCCTTGCTCTCCTCAACTCTACTTACTCTAGCTTAACCTTGCCTTGCATATTGTAACATAGCCTAACCTAGCTTTACTCTACTCTACTCTACTCTACTCTACTATACACTACTCTACTCTACTCTCGCCTAGCTTACCTAGCCTAGCCTAGCTTAGCAAGCCTAACCTTGCTCTGCACTACTTTACTCTCCTCTACTCTTCTCTACTCTAAACTACTCTGTACTGCTCTACTCTTCTTTACCTTACTCTACTCTACTCTACTTTGCTCTACTCTGTTATACTCTGCTCCACATTACTCTGCTTTACTCTACTCTGCTCTTCTCTACTCTATTATACTTTACTTTTCTCTCCTTTACTCTACGCTGCTCAGCTCTACTCTATTATACTCTACTCCATCCTACTTTTGCCTTGCCTAGCCAAGCCTAACTAACCTAGCCTAACCTAGGTCTACTCTATTCAACTCTACTCTACTCTACATATCCCAGCCTAGCCTAACCAAACATAGCTATACTACTCTACTCTAACCTTCTCTAACCTTTCCTAACCTAGCCTAGCTTAACTTAGCTCTACTCTACTCTAGCCTAGTCTTACCTAGCCTATCCTAGCCTCACTAAGCTCTGCTTTACTCTGCTTTGTTCTGCTCTTGTCTACTTTGTTTTACTCTATTCAACTCTAATCTACTCTACTCTATTCTACTCTACTCCACTCTACCATACCCTATTCTAACTTAGTTTAGCATAGCCTAACCAAGTTCTACTCAACTCTGCTCTAACCTAACCTTGCTTAACCTTGCCCTACCCTACTCTGCTTTACTTTGTTCTGCTCAGCTCTACCTACTACGCTCTGCGCTACTATGCTCTACTTTACTCTACTCTACTATACTTTACTCTACTCTAGCCTAGCCTAGCCAAGCTTAAGCTAACCTAGCTCTACTCTACTCTACTCTACTTAACTCTACTCGACTCTAGCCTAGCCAAATTGAGCATAGCTTAGCCTGACCTAGTCTAACCTAACACTACTCTACTCTGCTCTGATATGCTCAACTCAACACTGCTATGCTGTTTTCTACTCTAATCTATTTTATATTAGTGAAGGCTAGCCTAACTTAACCTAACTCTACTCTAACCTAGCCTACCTTAGCCCAGGCTAGCCTAACCAAGCTCTGCTCTATTCTACTCTACTTTTTTTGGCTCTACTTAACTTTGCTCTACACTGCTCTACTCTGCTCTACTCTATTATTCTCTACTGTGCTTTACTCTGCTCTTCTTTGCTTTACTCTACTCTACTCTAATCTACTCTAGCCTAGCCTTGCCTAGCTCAATAAAGCTCTACTTTACTCTACTCGACTCTACTCTACTCTACTCTATCCTAGCCTTGTCTACCTAAGCCCAGCCTAGCTTTCATAGCCTAACCAAGTTTTACCTTACACTACTTTACTCTACACTATTCTACTCCATCTTAACCTAGCCTAGCATAGATTAGCCTAACCTAACCTTGCTCAGGTCTACTCTACTATACTCAACTCTATTTTTCTCTACTTTACTTTTTACTACTCTGCTCGATTCTACTCTAATTTACTCTACTTTGCTCTTCTGCTCATTATTACATTGTTCTACTCTACTTTAGTACCCTCTCCTTTGCTCTTTTCTACTATACTCTATACTACTAAACTTTACTACAGTCTACTCTACTCTAATCTTCTCTACTCTACTCTACTCTACTCTACTCTACTTTACTCTACCCTAGTCTAGCCTAGCCTAGACTAAACAAGCTCTACTCGACTCTACTCTACTCTATTTTACTGTAGCTTAATCAGCCTAACCTAGCTTTGCCCTTCTTTATTCTACTCTTCTCTTCTCTGCTCTACTCTACTCAACATAGCTCTTCTTTTCTCTACTATGGTCCACTCTACTCTACTCTACATTAGTGTAGCCTAGCCTAACCTAATCTAGCTCGACTCTACTCTACTTTACTAGACTCTAACCTAGCCTAATCTAGCTCAATTCTACTATGCTCTACTCTATTCCACTCTACTCTGCTCTACTCAACTCTGCTTTACTATGCTCTACTTTATTTTGCTCTACTCATCACTATTATACTCTTCTTTAGCAAACCCTACCTAGCCTAGCCTAACCAAACCTAGCTTTACTCTACTCCAGCTAGCTTAGCCTTTCCTAGCCTAGCTTAGCCTTGCTCTACTCTATTTTACTCTACTGTATAATACTCTACTCTACTCTACTCTTGTCTATTCTACCCTATCTTACTCTACTATATCCTATTTTACTCTACTCTAACCTAACCTAAACTTACCTACCTTAGCCTAACTAAGCTCTACTCCACTCCACTATGCTCTGCTCAATTGTGCTCTACTATGCTCAGCTTTACTTTGCTCTACACTACTTTATTCTTCTCTACTTCGCTCTACTCTACTCTAGCCTTGCCTAGCCTAACCTAGCTAAGCTCTAGTCTATTATACTCTACTCTACTCTACTCTTCTCCACTCTACTCTACTATAACCTAGCTTAGTCTTGCATTGTCTAGCCTATCTTATCCATGCTATCTAGCCTAACTTGGCTTTACTATTCTCTACTCCACTCAACTCTCTACTCTACTCTACTCTATTCTAACCTAGCCTAGCCTAACCTAGCTTTACTCTATTATACTTTTCTTTTACCTAGCTTAACCTAGCCTTACCTAGGTTTTCTTGCTTAGCCAAACCTCACTCTTCTCAGCTCTGCTTTATAATATTATACTCAGCTCTACTCCACTCTATTGAACTCTGCTCTACTTAGCTCCACTCTACTCTACCATATTATACTCCATCCTAGCCATGCCTAACCTAGCTCTGCTCTACTCTACTCTATTATACTTTACTCTAGCCTAGCCTAGCCTATCTTAGCCTAGCCTTGCCTAACCTAGCTCTACAGTACTCCACTCTACTATACTCTACTCCATTATACTCTACTATATCCTAACCTATCCTAACCTGACTTAGCTCTACTTAGCTCCCTATAGTCTTCTCTAAGCTACTCTACTCTTCCCTAGCCTAGCCTAACCAAGCCTAGCATAGCCTAGCCTAACCTTGCTATACTCTGCTCTACTCTACTTTGCTCTATCTTTCTCTATTTTGTTCTATTCTACTCTGCCTTTCTCTACTCTACTTTACTTTGCTTATATCTCCTTTACTATACTGTGCTCTACTCTACTCTACTCCACCTTACTCTAACATAGGCTTCCCTAGCCTAGCATAACCTAGATCTACTCTACTCAACTCTACTCTACCCTACTATACTCTAGCATAGCTTGGCCCTGCCTAACAAACTTATCTCAGCTCTACTCTACTCTATCCTACTCTATTTTGCTCTATAATATACTACTCAACTCTACTATGCTCTACCTTGCCTAGCCTAGACTAATTTAGCTCTACTATACTTTACTCTACTCTACTCAAATCTACTATACTCTACTCTAACTTAGCCTATCCATGTTAAACTAAACCTAACTCTACTCTACTATGCTCTACTCTACTATGATCTACTCTACTATGAACAACTCTTCTTTGCTCTATAATACTTTACTATACTCTACTATACTCTTCCCTACTCTTATCTACTTTACTCTTACCTAGCCAAACCTAACTTAGCCTAGCCTAGCCTAGCTTTACTCTAATCTGCTTTACTTTACTCACTTATGTTATACTCTACTCTACTCTACTTTATTCTACTTTATTCTACTTTACTCTACTCTACTCTACTCTACTATAATCTATTATAATGTAGCTTTGCTTAGTATAGCCTAGCTCAACCTAACCTAGCAAAGTGGTGTAGAGCTAGGCTAGGTTGAGTTAGGCTTGGCTAGGATAGGCTAGGTTAGAGTTGAGTAGAGTTTGGTAGAGTAAAGTAAAGTCAAGTAGAGTAGAATGGTGTTGTATAGTATAATTAGTAGAGTAGACTAGATTAGAGTAGAGCTAGGTAATGCTAGGCTAGGTTAGGTGAGGAAAGAGTGGAGTAGAGAAGAGTAGAGTAGAGTAGAGTATAATAAAGTATAATTGAGAATAATAGAGTTTAGTAGAGTTAGGTTTGGCTAGGCTAAGTTAGACTATAATAGAGTAGAGTAGAGTAGTAAAGAGCAAGGTAGAGTAGAGAGAATTAGTGTAGGGTAATGTAGAGTATAGCTAGATTTGGCAAGGCTAGGGTAGATTAGAACAGAGTAGAGTGGATCTAGGTTTAACTAGGTTAGTCTAGGCTAAGTTTGAGTACAATATAGTAGAATTTATTTGAGTAGGGTAGAGCAGAGTAAAGTGGAGTAGAGCCAGGTTAGGCTAGGCTAGAGTAGGCTAAGCTAGGTTAGAGTATAATAGAGTAGAGTAGAGTAGAATAGTGTAGAGTATAGTAGACAAAAGCTATGTTAGGTTAGGTTATTCTAAAATGATATAGAGTAGGGTGGAGTAGAGTAGAGTAGAGTATAGTAGAGAAGAGCATAGCAGAGTAGAGTAATATAGGGCAAAGTAGTGCAGATGAGAGCAAAGTAGAGTAGACTATAGTAGAGTAGAGTACAAAAGAGCTAGGTTGGGTTATACTAACTAGGCTAGGTTAGGCTTGAGTCAAGTAGAGTGGAGTATAGAGTAGAGTAGAGTAGAGGAGAGTAGAGTAGAGGTAGTTTCGGCTAGGTTAGGTTTGGATAGGCTAGGTAAGGCTAGGCTAGCTAAAGTAGAGTAGAGTAGAGTAGAGCATAGTGGAGAAGACTAGAGTATAGTAAAGCAAAATAGAGTAAAGTAGAGCTAGGTTGAGAAAGGCTAGACAAGGCTAAGCTGGAGTAGAGTAGAGTAGAGTAGAGTAGAGTAGTGTACAGCATAGTAGGGTAAAGAAGAGTATAGGAGAGTAGAATAGTTTAGAAGAAAGAAGAGTGCAGTAAAGCATAGTAGAGTAGAGAAGAGTAGAGTAGAGTAGATCAGAGAAAAACAAGGTTAGGCTTGGTGAGGCGAGAGTAGATTAGAGTAGGGCTATGTTAGGCTATGATAGGCTAAGCTTGGCTAGAGTAGAGTTGAGAGGAGTAGAGTAAGGAAGAGTAGAGGAGAGCAAAGTAGAGTAGAGTCTTATAGAGTAGAGCTAGATTAGGATAGGTCAGGCTAGGCTAAGGAAGAAGAGACTAGTCTAAGTTAGACTAAGCTAAATTAAAGAGTAGAGAAGAGTAGAGTAGAGCAAAGTAGAGCAGAGTAGAGTGGAGAAGAGTAGAGAAGAGCATAACAAGTAGAGCATAGTAGAGTAAAGTAGAGTAGACCAGAACTAGGTTAAGCTAAGCTAGGCTAGGTTAGGCCAGGCTAGCTTAGGCTAGTTAAGGCTAGGCAAGGCTAGGTTAGAGTAAAGTAGAGCGAAGTAGAATAGATTATAGTAAAGTAGAGGTTGGTTAGGTGAGGAATGTCTATGTTATAAAAGAGCAAACTAGAGTATAGTAGAGTAAAGCAAGGCTAGGCTAGGCTAAGCTATGGTAGGCTACATTATGCTAAGAAAGGCTAAAGTAGAGCAGAGTAGAGTAAAGTATAGTAGAGCTAGGTTAGGCTGGGCAAGGCTAGGCTAGGCTACAATAGAGTAGAGTTGGGAAGAGTATTGTAGAGTAGAGTAGAGTAGAAGAAACTAGAGTAAAGTAGAAAAGAGTAATGTAGAGTAGAGCATAGTAGAGAATAATAGAGGAGAAGAGAGGAAAGGAGAGTAGAGTAGAGCAAAGTAGAGCAGAATAGAGCAAAGTAGAAGAGTAGAGTATAGAAATGTAGAGTAGAGTAGAGCATTATGGAAATGTGCAAAGTAGTGTAGAGTTGAGCAGCAGAGAGAATGGTTAGGCTACGTTAGGCTAATATTGGCAAGGTTAAGCTAGAGTAGAGTAGAGTAGAGTAGTGTAGAGCAAGGTTAGGCTAGGTAGGCTCGACTAAGCTAGAGTAGAGTAGAGTAGAGTAGAGTAGAGAAGAGTAGAGTTGAGAAGAATAGAGTAGAGTAGAGTAGAGTAAGGATTGGCTAGACTAAGCTTGTTTAGGTTAGGCTAGGGTATGCTTTGCTAGGATAGAGTAGAGTAGAATAGTATAGAGTAGAGTAGAGTAGAGTAGAGCTTGGTTAGGTTAGGCTAAGATAGAGTATAATAGAGAAGAGTAGAGTAGAGTAGAGTAGAGAAGAGTAGAATACAATAAAGTAGAGTAGAGTATAGTAGAGCAGAATAGAGCTAAGTTAGGGTACATTAGGCAAGGTTAGGTTATAGTAGTGTAGATTAATGTTAGGTTGGTCCTGATTAGGCTAGGCTTGGGTAGAGTAGACTAGAGAAGAGCAGAACAAAGTAGAGTAGAAAATAATAGGGTAGAGTAGAACCAAGTTAGGTTAGGTTAAGCAAAGCTTGGTTAGGCCAGGTTAGGTTAGGTTAGGCTAGGCTAGGCTAGAGTGTAGCAGAGTAGAGTAGAGCTTAGTTAGGCTAGGCTAAGCAAGGTTAGGCTAGAGTAGAGTAGAGTAGACATAAGAAGTGTAGAGCAGAGGAAGGCATAGTAGAGCATAGCAAAGAATAGTAGAGTATAGAAGAGTAGAGCTTTCCTAGGCTAAGCAAGGCAAAGTGAGGCTTGGCTAGACTGGGTTAGAGTAGATTAGACTAGAGTACGGCATAGTAGAGTAGAGTTGAGTAGGGTAGTGTAGAGTAGTGTAACGTTAGTCTATGCTAGGTTAGGCTAGGTTGGGCTAGGCAAGAGTAGAGTAGGGCAGATTTGATTAGAGTATAGTAGAATAGAGTAGAGCAAGGTTAGGTTAAGCTAGGTTAGGGTAGGCTTTGCTAAAGTAGAGTAGAGCTTTGTAGAACAGAGCAAAGCAACGTAGAACAAAGTAGAGACGAGTAGAGAAGAGTAGAGCAAAGCAGAGTAGAGCTAGGTTATTCTAGGTTAGGGTAGGCTCGGCAAGTTAGAGTAAATTAAAGTAAAGTAGAGAAGAATAGAGCTAGGTTCGACTAAGCAGGGCGAGGCTAAGCTACGTTAGAGTAGAGTTGAGTAGAGAAGGCGAGAGTCCATTATAGTAGAGTAGATCTCAGTTAGGCTAGGCTAGGCTAGGCCAGGCTAGAGTAGAAAAGAGTAGAGTAGAGTAGAGAAGAATAGAGTATTGTAGAGTAGAGTAGAGTAGAACTAGGTTAGGCTAAGTTTGGATCGAGTATAGTAGAGCAGAGTAAAGTAGAGTATAGTAGAGTAAAGAAGAGCAAAGTAGAGTAGAGCAGAGTAGTGTAGAGCAGAGTAAAGCAAGGTTAGCAAAGACTCAGCTATAGTAGAGTAAAGAAGATCTAGGTTAGGCTAGGCTAAGTTAGGCAAGGCTAGAGAAGAGTAGAGTAGAGTGGTGTAGAGCAAAGTAGAGTAAAGCAGAGTAGAGTAGAGCAGAGCTAAATTAGGCTAGGCTAAGCTATGATTGGCTAGGCTAGCTAGGCTATAATAGAGTAGAGTAGAGAACACTAGAGTAGAGTAGAGGTAGGTTAGGCTAGGCTATGGTAGGCTAGCGTGAGTGCAGAGTAGTGAAGGATCGAAGTAGAGTAGAGCATAGCTTAGTAGAGTAGAGTAGAGCTAAGTAAGGCTTGGCTTGGCTAGGCTACACTATGGAAAGCTAGGCTAGAATAAAGTAGAGTAGAGTAGAGCTTTTTTAGGCTATGTTAGAGTAGAGTATAGTAGAGTTAGGTTAGCTAGGTAAGGCTAAGCTAGGCATAGCAAGGGTAGGGTACGGTAAGCTAGGCTAGTCTAGAATAAAGTGGAGTAGAGTAGAATAAAGTGGAGAAGAGCTAGGTTAGGCTACGCAAGGCTAGGGTAGAGTAGACCAAAGTAGAATATAGTTGAGTAGATTAGAGTAAAGTAGAATAGAGTAGAATAGAGTAGAGTAGAGTAATGTAAAGTAGTGTAGTGCAGAGTAGAAGAGTAGAGTAGAGCAATGCAAAGCAATCCAGAGTAGCATAGAGTAGTATAAAGTAGAGTAGAGTAGTATAGAACAGAGAAGAGTAGAGCAAAACAAGGTTTGCTAGGCTAAGCTAGAGTAGAATAGAATAGTATAGAGTAGATCTTTGTTTGAATAGGCTAGGGTAGGCTAAGTCAAGCAAGGCTAAAGTAGAGTGGAGTAGTGTAGAAAAGAGTAGAGTAGAGTAGAGTACAGTAGAGTAGAGAAGAGTAGAGTAGTGTACAGTGAAGCATAATAAAAAAGATGAGAGGAGAAGGGAGGAGAGGAGACCAAAGCAGAGCTGAGCAGAGCATAATAGAGTAGAGAAAAATTATGCAAAACAGAGTAGAACAAAGCATAGTAGAGTAGACAAAAGTAGAACAGAGTAGAGTAGAGAAGACAATAATAGAGTTGAGTAGAGCAAAGCAGAGTAAAGAAAAGTAGACTAGAGTAAAGTAGAGAAGAGCAGAGTAATGTAGAGTAGAGCAGATTAAGTTTAGGCTAGGCTTGACTAGGCTAGTGTAGAATAGAGTAGAGTAGAGTAGAGTAGAGCAATGCTAGGTTAGGATAATCTAAGTTAGAGTATAGTAGAGTAGAGTAGAGTATAGTAGAGCAGTGCAGAGTAGAGTATTGTAGTGTAGAGCAGACCATAGCAGAGCGAGGTACGACTTGTCTAGGCTAAGCAAGGCTTGCCTAGAATAGACTATAGTAGAATAAAGTAGAATAGAGTATAGTTTAGCTAAGTTAAGATGGGTTACTCTAGGCTTAGTAGTGTAGAGTATAATAGAGTAAAGTAAAGTATAGTTAGGTTAAGCTTCCTTAGGCAAGATTAAGGTAGGCTAGGGAAGGTTAGCTTTCGCTATGCTAGGCCAAAGAAGAGTATAATAGAATAGAATATAATAGAGTAGAGAAGAGTAGGTTAGAGTAGAGTAGAATAGTGCTAGGTTTAGTTGTTCTAAGCTAAGTTATGCTAGGCTAAGCAGTAGTAGAGCATAGTATAATGGAGTAAAGTAGAGCTAGGTTATGCTAGGCTAGGTTAGGCTAAGTTAGGCTATGCGAGAGTTGAGTAGTGTAGGGTAGAGTAGAGGAGAGAAGAGCAGAGTAGAGTAGTGTAGAGTAGATCAGAGCAAAGCAGAGAAGAGTAGAGTTGAGAAGAGTAGAGCTAAGTTAAGCTAAGTTAAGTTAGGCTATGCTAAATTAAGCTAGGAAAGGCTAATTATTATAGGCTAGCTTGGGCTAGCCTAGAGTAGAGTAGAATAAAGTAAGGTAGAGTAGTGTAAAATAGAGCTAGGTTAAGCTAGGATAAGCTCGAGTATATAGTAGAGCAGATTAGAGAAGAGAAGAGCAAAGCAGAGTAGAGTGGCGTGGAGTAGAGTAGAGAGAAGAAGAGCTGAGCTGAGCAAAGCAGAGCAGAGCAGGGTAGAGCTAGGTTAGAATAGAGTAGAGTAGAGTGGTGTAGAGTAGCGTAGAGTAGCGTAGAGTAGTGTAGAGTAGAGTAGAGTAACATAAAGTGTAGAGAAGAGGAGAGGAGAGTAGAGTAGAGTAGAGCAGAGCAAAGTAGAGTAGAATAGAGAAGAGTAGAAGAGCAGAACAGAGCCATGTAGAGTAGATTAGAGCTGAGTTGTCTAGAGCAGAGCAGAGTAGAGCAGAGCAGAGTAGAGCAGAGCAAAGTAGAGGTAGATTAGAGTTGAGTAAAATAGAGTAGAGTAAAGCTAGGATATGCAAGGTTAGGCTAGGGTAGGTATGGCTAGGTTAGAGTAGAGAAGAGTATAGTAGAGAAGAATTAAGTAGAGTAGAGTAGAGCAGAGTATAGTATAGTAAAGTAGAGTATAGCTAGGTTAGGCTTGGCTAGGATAGGCTATGCAAGGGTAGGCTAAGTTAAGCTAAGCTAGGCTAGAGTACAATAGAGTAAAGTAGAACTAGGTCAGGCTAGGCTAAGATAGAGTATAATAGAGCATAGTACAATAAAGTAGAGTAGTGCAAAGAAAAACTGAGTAGAGTAGGATAGAGTAGAGCAGAGCAGAGCATAGTAGAGAAGAGAATAGTCCATAAGAGCTTTGTTAGGCTATGCTAAGCTACATTAGGGTAGGTTAAGCTAGGCTAGAGTAGAGTATAGTAGAGTAGAGCTAGATTAGGGTCGGCTAGGCTAGAGTAGAGTAGAGTGGAGTGAAGTAGAATAGAGTAGAGTCGATTAGAGTATATTAGAGTAGAGTGGAGTAGAGTAGACTAGAATATAGTAGAGTAAATTAGAGTAGAGCTAGGTTAGGATAGGCTAGGCTAGGCTAAGGAAGGTTATGTTGGGTTAGCTAGAGTACAATAGAGTTGAGGTGAGTAGAGTATAGAAGAGTAGAGTAGAGTAGTTTGGAGAAGAGTATAGTTAGGCTAAGCTAGGCTAAGCTCAAGTAGAATTTAATAGAGTAGAGTAGAGCAGAGTAGAGCAGAGAAAAGTAGAGTAGGGCAAAGTGGAGCAAAGTAGAGTAGAGTAGAGTAGAGAAGAGCTAAGTTATGCTAAGATAGAGAAGATTAGAGTAGAGTAGAGTAGAGTTGAGCTTGGTTAGGTGAGACAAGGATAAGATACATATGATAAGGCCAAGCTAGCCTAGAGTAGAGTAAAGTAGATTAATGTAGAGCAAACTTGAGCTATGTTAGCCTAGGCTAGTCTACAGTACAATATAGGTGAGCATAGTAAAGTAGAGTAAAATTGAGTAGTGTAGAGTAGAGCAGTGTAGAGTAGAAAAGAGCTGAGTATAATAAAGCAGAGCATAGTAGAGCAAGGCAGAGCATATCAGAGCTTGGTTAGGATAAGCTAGAATAGAGTGGAGTAGAATAGAGTGGAGTAGAGTTAGGTTTGGCTAGGCTAGGCTAGGTTAGATTAGAATGGAGAGAGTATATTAAAGTACACTAAACTGAGTAGAGTATAGTCGATTTAAGCTATTCTTGGCTAGGCTAAGGTAGACTTGGCTAGGTTAGGCTCGAGTAGAGAATGGTAGAGTAGCGTGGAGCATAGTAGAGCTCTTTTTGGCTATGTTAGAGTAGAGTATAATAGAGCAAAGAAGAGTATAGTAGAGCTTAGGAGAGTAGAGCAGATTGGAGTAGAGAAATATAAAGCAATGTAGAGAAGAGCACAACAGAGAAGAGTGGAGCAGAGTATAGAAAAGCATAATAGAGTAGAGTATGGTTAAGCAAAACTAGGCTCGGATAAGTTAGATTAGAGTAGACTAGAGTAGAGTAGATTAGGGTAGTGTAGTGTAGAATAGAGTAGAGTACATTAAGGTTAGGCTAGGCTAAGAATGATTAGAGAAGAGTATAGTAGAGTATAGTAGAGCTAGGTTAGGCTAAGCTAGGCCAGAGTGAAATAGAGTAGAGTAGAACTTAGCAAAAAAGAGTAGAGTAGAGCAAATTAGAGTAGAGTAGAACAGAGTAGAGTAGAGAAATGCTAGGTTAGACTAGCCAAGACTAGGCTAAAGTAGAGTAGAGTAGACTAAAGTAGAGTAAAGTATAGTAGTGTTAGGTTAGGCTAGGCTAGAGTAGGTTAGGCTAAGCAAGGCTAGGCTAGAGTAGAGTATAGCAGAGCTAGGTTATGTTAGGCTAGGCTAAGCTAGGTTAAACTATGCTTGAGTAGAATAGAGTAGAGTAGAGTGGAGTTGAAGAGAGTAGACTTAAAAAGAGTAGAGTAGAAAGAAGCTTAGTAGAGCAATGTAGAGCAAAAGAGAATAGAACAAAGAAAAAAAGAGTACAATAGACCATTACAGACTATAGTTAGGTTGAGTAGAGTAGAGTTGAGAAAAGGAAAGCAAGGGTAAGCTAGGTAAGGGTTGGCTAGGCACGACCAGGCTAGGTTGAAGTAGAGTAGAGTAGAGTAAGGAAGAGCTAGGTTAAGCAAGGTGAAGCTAGGCTAGGCTAGAGTAGAGTAGAGTAAGGCTGAGCAGAGTAGAGTAGACTAGAGTAGAGTAGAGTAGAGTAGCAAATAGTAGAGCAAAGCAGAGTAGAGTAGAGTAGGGAAGAGTGGAGTAGAGTTGAGTAGAGAAGAACTAGATTAGGGTAAGCTAGGCTAGAGCATAGTAGAGTAGAGCTAAGTTAGGCTAGGCTAGGTTATAGTAAGTAGAGAAGAGTAGAGCAGAATAGAGTAGAGTAGAGTAGAGTAGAGTAGAGCATTATATAGTAGAGCATAATAGAGTATAGTAAAACTAAGCAAGATTTGCCTAGGCAAGTCTAAGCAAAGCTAGACTACAATAGAGTAGAGCTAAGTTAGGTTAGGTTAAGCTACACTAGATTGGAGTAAAGTAGAGTAGAATAGAACATAGTAGAGCTGAGTAGTATAGAGTGTAGTAGAGCTAGGTTAGGCTAGGCTTGGCTAGGTTATGTTAGGTTAAGATAGGCTAGGCTAGAGTAGAGTAGAGTAGAGTAGTGTAGAGCAAGATTAGGCTTGACTAGGCTTGGGTAGGCTAGAGTGCAATAGAGTGGAGTAGAATAGAGTAGAGCAGAGCAGAGCAAAGCAGAGTAGAGAATAGTATAATAGATTAGAGAAAAGAAGAGTAGAGTAGAGATAAGTTAGGCTAGGCAAGGTTATGCTAGGCTAGAGTAGGGTAGAGTAGAGTTGAGTAGAGCTTGTTTCTATGCTAGGTGAGGTTAGAGTAGAGTAGAGAAGAGTAGAGTTAGGTTGGGCTAGGCAAGGAAAAGGTAGGCTAGGCTAGGTTAGGCTAGAGTAGAGTAGAGTAGATAGGCTAGGCTAGAGTGGAGTAAGGTTGAGTAGAGTAGGGCAAAGTAGAGCAGAGCAAAGTAGAGAAGTGTAAAAGAGTATAGCTGAGTAGAGTAGAGAGTTGAAGAGTACAGTAACATGAAAAAAAGTAGAGCAGAGTGAAGAAGAGCAATGGAGATGATAGCACAGCTTAGGTAAGGCTAAGTTAGGCTAGGCTACACAAGAGTAGACTAGAGGAGGTTAAAGTATAGTATAGCAAAGTGAGGCTATGCTAGGAAAGGTTAGGCTAAGCTAGGCCAGGTTAGGCAAGAGTAGAGTAGAGTATAGTAGAGTAAGGCTAAGCAAGGTTAGGTGGGGTTACTTTAGGATAGGTTAGGCTAGGCTAGGCTTGGCAAAGATAGGGTAGGCAAGGCTAAGCTAGGGTAGGTTAGGCTAGGGTATGCAAGAGTAAAGTAGAGTAGAGTAAAGTAAACTAGAGTAAAGAATATAAGAGTAGAATAGAGTAGAGTATAGTAAGGTCGTGTGTGGCTTTGCAAAGCTAGGCTAGGAAAAGTTAGACTAAACTAGACTAAAGGAGAAAAGAGTAAAGTAGAGCAGCATAAAGCTAAGTTAAGCTTAGCAAGGCTATAGTAGAAAAAATATAGTATAGTAGAGTAATGCTTAGCTAAGCTAGGCGAGGTTAGGTTAGGCAAGGTTAGAGTACAGTAATGTAGGTAGAGTAGAGTAGAGTAGAGTGAAGTAGAGGAGAGTAGAGTAGAGTAGGGAAGAGTAGTGCATAGTAGAGTAAAGTAGAGCAAAATAGAGTAGAGTAGAGCAGAGCGCAATAGTGCAGAGTAAAGCAAGGTAGAGAAGAGTAGAGTAGAATAGAATAGATCATAGTAGAGCGAAGTAGAGCAGAGTAGAATAAAGTAGAGCAAAGAAAATTTGAGTAGAGCTTAAGTGAGATTAAGCTACGCTAGGCTAGGCTAGGCTAGCTTGGAGTAGAGTAGAGTAGAGTAGGGTAGAGTTGAGTACAGTAAGGTTAGGTTAAGCTTGGCTAGGTTAGGCTAGGCTAGATTAAGCTAGAGTAGAATTGAGTTAAGTAGAGTAGTATAGAGCTAGGTTAGGCTTATCTAGGCTAGAGAAGAATAAAATAGAGTAGAGTAGAGTAGAATAGACTAGAGTAGAATTAAGTAGAGCTTAACTGAGGTTAGGCTAGGCAAGGCTAGAGTATAGTAGAGTAGAGTTGGGTAAAGTAGAGTATAGTATCACTAAGTTAGGCTATGCTAGGCTAGGTTATGCTAGAGTAAGGTAGGGTACAGTAAGCTTAGGAAAGGCTTGGCTTGGTTAGGTCAGGCTATGCTAGGCTAGGTTATGCTAGAGTAAGGTAGGGTAGAGTAGAGTAGTGTAAAGCAAGGTTAGGCTTAGCTAAGCTAGAGTAGAATAAAATATGGTAGGGTAGAGTAAGGCTAGGGAAGGCTAGGAAAGGTTAGGTTAGGTTATGATAGGTTAAGCTAGGCTAGGATAGAGTAGGGTAGGTAAGAGCAGAACAGAGTAGAGTAGAGTAGAGTAGAGCATAAAATAGTAGAGAAGAGTATAGTAGAGTAGAGTAGAGTAGAGTAAAGTAGAGTAGAGTAAAGTTGAGTAAAGTAGAGTAGAGTAAAGTAGAGTAGTGTGGAATAAGTCTAGGTTAGGCTAGGCTATGCTAGGCTAGAGTAGAGTTGATTAGAGTAGAGTAGAGCATAGCAAGGTTGGGCTTGGCTAAGCATGGTTAGGCAAGGCTAGGCTAGGTTAAGCTAGGTTAGGCTAGAGTAGAATAGAGTAGGGTAGAGTAACATAGAGCTAAGTTAGGATTAGTTAAGCTAGAGTAGAATAAAATAAAGTAGAGTAGAGCATAGTACAATAAGGCTAGGTTAGACTAAGAGAGGTTAGCAAGGCTATAATAGAGTAGGGTAGAGTAGTGTATAATAAGCCTGGGCTAAGCTAGATCAGGTTAGGCTAGGCTATGTTATGGTATGCTATGTTAGGCTAGAGTAGAGTAGAGTAATATAGAGCTAAGTTAAGCTTAACTAAGCTAGAGAAGAATAAAATAGAGTATAGGAGAGTAGAGTAGAGTAAGGCTAGGCTTGGTTAGGCAAGGTTAGGCTTGGATAAGTTAGTCTAAGCTAGGCTAGACAAGGCTAAACTAGGTTAGAGAAGAATAGGGTGGTGTAGAGTAGAGTAGAGTAGCATAGGGCTAAGTTAGGCTTATTGAGACTAGAGTAGGATAAAATAGGGTAGAGTAGAGTAAGACTCAACTAGGCTAGGTGAGGTTAGATTTAGTTTTGCAAAACTAAGCTAGGCTATGCCAGTTTCTAATAGAGCATGGTAGAGTAGAGTAGAGTAGAGTAGAGCAAAATAGAGAAGAGTAGAGTAAAATAGATCTGAGTAGAGTTTAGTAGATTGGAGCAGAGCATAGTAAACTAGGCTAGGCTAGGCTGGCCTAAGCTGAGCAAGGCTATGCTAGAATAAAGTAGAGTAGAGTAGAGTTAAGTTAGGCATGGCTAAGTTAGAGTAGAGAAGAATAATGTAGAGTTAGGTAGAGTTAAGCTAGGTTAAGCTAGGCTTGGCTAGATAAGGTAGAATAGAGTAGAGTAAAGTAGAGTAGAGTAGAGTAGAGCTTAATTAGGCTATGTTAAGTGAGGCTAGGCTATAGTATAGTAGTGTAAAATAGAGTAAAATCGATTAAAGCATACTAGAGTAGAGGAGAGTAGAGTAGAGTAGAGTAGAGTAGAGAAGAATAGAGTAGAGTATAGTAGAGACAAGCAGAATAGAGTAGAGCAGAGTAGATTAGAGTAGAGTAAAGTAGACTAGAGTGGAATAGAGCCTGGTTAGCCAAGGTTAGGCTGGCTAAGCCAGGTTAAAATAGAGTAGAGTAGAGCTAAGTTAGAGTAAAGTAGAGTTGAGTAAAGCAGAGTAGAGCTAGGTTAGGCTAGGCTAGACTAGAGTAGAGTAGAGCTAAGTGGATTAGGGTAGATAAGCTAAGTTAGAGTAGAGTCGAGTAGAGTAGAGTATATTAGAGTTGAGTAGAGTAGAACTAAGTTATGTTAGGCTAGGTTAAGTTTGTTTAATCCATGCTAGGCAAAGCTAGCTTTTGATTAAAATATAGTAGAGTAGAGTAGTGTAGAGCTAGGTTAGGCTAGGCTAGAGTACAATAAAGTACAGTATAGTAGAGAAGAGTAGAACAAGGTAGAGTAAAGCAAAGTAGAGTAGAGAAGAGTAGAGTAGAGTAGAGTGGAGCAGAGTAGAATCGAGTAATAAAATGAAGAGTAGAGCATAGCAAAGTAGAGATGAGTTAGTTTAGGCTAAGCTAGCAAGGTAAGCTATGCTAGCATTGGCTAGATTAGGCTAGCTTAGGCTAGAGTGGAGTAGCATAGAGTAAAGTAGAGTAGAGAAGAATAAAGTAGTGCAGAGCACAGAATAGAGTGGAGTAGAGAAAAGTAGAGCAAAGCAAAGTACAACAGAGTAGAGTTGAGCTAGGTTTGGCTAAGCTAAGCTAGTGTAGGCTAGGCTAGGTTTGCCTAAAGTAGACTATAGTAGAGTAGAATAGAGTAAAGTAGAGTAGAATGTAGTAGAGTAGAGTGGACTAGAGTAAGGCTAGCTAGGCTAGGTTTGGCTAGAGTAGAGTAGAGTAGTGTAGAGTAGAGTAGAGTAAAGTAGAGTAGAGGAGGAGAGGAGAGGAGAGGAGAGCAAAATAGGGAAGAGTAGAGTAGAGTAGAGTGGACTAGAGCTAGGTTAGGCTAGGCTAGGTAACACTAGGTTATAGTAGAGTAGAGTGTAGTAGAGCCATGTAGAGTAGAGAAGTGCAGGTTAGAGCTATGTTAGACTAGGCTATGCTAGGTTGGGCAAGGTAAGACTAGAGTAGAGTAGAGCTTGGTAAACTAGGCTTGGCTAGGTTTGAGTAGAGTAGAGTACAATTAGAGTAGAGTAGAACTATATTAAGCAATCCTAGGCTAAGCAAGAGTATAATAGAGTAGAGTAGAGTAGAAAAGAGTAGAGCAAAGTAAAGCAAAGCAAAGTATTATAGAGCAGAGTATAGTAGAGTAGTGCAGAGCAAAGAAGTGTAGAGCAGAGTGGGGCAGAGAAGAATAGAGTAGTAAAAGTAGAGTAGAGCATTGCAGTGTAGAGTAGAGTTAGGTTAGGCTAGGCTATAATAGAGTAGAGTAGAGTAAAGCTTGGTTAGGATATGCTAGGCTTGGCTAGGTTAGAGTGGAGTAAAGTAGAGTAGAGTAAAGCT
The DNA here is from genome assembly GCA_023846275.1 of Vanilla planifolia. Lineage (NCBI taxonomy): Eukaryota > Viridiplantae > Streptophyta > Magnoliopsida > Asparagales > Orchidaceae > Vanilla > Vanilla planifolia. The sequence goes on along the minus strand of JAIUJO010000659.1, from coordinate 257,421 downwards.
AGGTTAAGCTAGGCTAAGCTAGAGTTGAGTTGAGTAGAATAGACTAGAGCTCAGTTAGGCTAGGCTAAGCTTGGCTAGAGAAGAGTAGAGTGGAGTCGAGTATAGGAGAGAAGAGCAAAGTATATTGAATTAGAATAGAGTAGAGGAGTAAAATAGAATAGTGCAGAGCAGAGTAGAGCAGAGCAGAATCGAGTAGAGTAGAGCCAAGCAGACTAGAATAAAGTAGAGTAAAGCTAGGTTAGGTTAAGCAAGACTAGGCTAGGTTACTATAGGTTAGAGTATGGTAGAGTAGAGTAAAGTAGAGTAGAGTAGAGTAGGGTATAGTATAGTATATTATAATATAATAGAGTTGAGTATAATAGAGCTATGTTAATCTTGGCTAGGTTGGGCTAGGCTAGATTAAAGTAGAGTAGAGCTAGGTTTAGTAAGGCTAGGCTAGGCTAAGTTAGGCTTAGCAAACATAGATTAAGCTAGATTAAAATAGAATAGAGTAGAGTTGAGTAGAGGAGTGTAGAGTACAGTAGAGTATAGTAGAGTAGAGCAAAGAGAAGTAGAGCAAAGTATAGCAGAGTAGTATAGAGCAGAGCCCAGTAAGGAAGAGCAGAGCTATGTTAGGCTAGGCTAAGCTAGGATAGGCTAGGCTAGGCTTGAGTAAAGTCGAGTAGAGTCGAGTAGAGAGTAGAGTAGAGCTTGGTTCGGCTAGGCTAGGGTAGAATAAAGTAGAGTAGAGTAGAGTTGAACTAGGTTTGGCTAGGCTAATATGGAGTATAGTAGAGTAGAGTAGACTATAATAGAGTAGAGCTAGGTTATCTTAGGGTAGGCTAGAGTATAATAGAGCAAAGTAGAATATAGTAGAGTTAAGTAGAGTAGAAAAGAGCAGAGTAGAGTAGAGATCAAAAGAGTAGAGTAGAGTAGAGTATAGCAGAGTAGAGTTGAGTTAGGTTAGGCCAGGCTAAGCTAGGCTAGGGTAGGCTATGCTTGAGAAAAGTATAGTAGAGAAGAGCAGAGTGGAGTAGATCTAAGTTAGGCTAGACTAGGTGAGTGTGGAGTAGAGTAGAGTAGAGTTAAGTACAATGGAATAGAGCTTAGTTATTCTAAGCTAACTAGAGTATAATAGAGCATAATAGAGTTGAGTAGAGTAGAAAAGAGAAAAGTAGAGTGGAGATGAGAAGAGTAGAGCAGAGTAGAGTATAACAGAGTAGAGTTGATTAGGTTATGCTAGGCTAGGCTAGGCTAGGCAAGTGTAGGCCGAGCTAGAGAAGAGTAAAGTAGAGTATAGCAGAGTGGAGTAGATCTAGGTTAGGCTAGGCTTGAGTAGAGTAAAGTAAAGTAGAGTAGAGTAGAATAGAGCTAAGTTAGGCTAGGCTAGGCTATATAAATAATGTTAGAGTAGAGTATAATAGAGTAGAGTAGTATAGAGTAGAGTAGTAGAGAGTAGAGTAGAGCAAAGCTAGGTTTGGCTATGCTGTGCTAGGCAAGGCTAGAGCAAAGTAGAGCGAGGTTAGGCGAGTTAAGGTGAGGCTCAGTTAGAGTAGAGTATAATAAAATAAAGTAGAGTAAAGTAAAGTAGAGTTAAATTAAGCTAGGCTAGGCTAGAGTAAAGTAGAGTGGATTAGAGTAGAGTAGAGTAGAGTATGGTTAGGCTAGGCTAAGCTATCAAGGCTAAACAAGGCTGGAGTAGAGTAGAATGAAATAGATTAGAGTATAGTAGAGCAAAGTAGAATAGAGTAGGGTATAATAGAGCATGGTAGAGTAGAGCAGAGCAAAGCATTGTTTAGTTTAACAAAGCATAGCTGACTAGAGCTTAGTAGAGCAGAGTAGAAAAGAGCAAAGTAGAGAAAAGTAGAACAAAAAAAAGTATAGTAGAGAAGACCTGAGTTAGTCTAGGCTAGAGTAGAGTATAGTAGAATAGAGCTAAGTTAAGATAGGCTATGTTAAGGTAAGTTAGAATAAATTTGAGTAGAGTATAATAGATTAGAGTAGAGTATAGTAGAGGAGAGTAAAGTAGAGTAGAGCTAAGTTAGGCTAAGCTAAGCTAGTTAGTGCAGGCTAGGCTAGACAAGGCAAGAGTAGAGCAGAGTAGAGAAGAGTATAATGAAGCTATGTTAGGCTAGGTTAGGTTAGGCTAAGTCATAGTAGAGAAGAACAAAAGAGTAGAGTAGTGTAGAGTACAGTAGAGTAGAGCTAGGTTAGGCTAGGCTACGCAAGGTTAGAGTAGAGTAGAGTAGAGTCGAGTAGATCAAAGTAGAGTAGAGTGGAGTGGAGTAGAGTTTAGCTAAGTTAGGCTAGGCTATTCTGAGATAGGCTAGGTTAGGTTTTGTTAGAGCAAACTAAAAAACAGTAAAGAAGAGTAGAAAAGAGTAGAGCATAATATAGTAGAGAAAGTAAAGTAGGGTAGAGTAGAGCTGAGCAAAGTAGAATAGTGATGAATTAAGCTTGGATAGGCTAAGCTAGGTTATGTTAGGCAACATTTGAGTATAGTAGAGTAGAGTAGAGTAGAGTAGAGTAGTATTGAGTGGAGTAGGGTAGAGTAGAGTAGAGTTAGAGTAGAGTATAATTAAGTAGAGTAGAGTAGAGTAGAGCTAAGTTAAGCTAGGCTAGGCTAGGGTATGCAAGGTTTGGCTAGACAAGAGTAGAGTGAAGTAGAGTAGAGTAGAGTAAGGTTAAGTTAGGCAAAGCTAGGCTAGGCTTGGCTAATGTAGAGTGGAGTACAATAGGGCAAAGTAGAGTGGAGTGAAGAAGACTAAAGTACAGTTGACCAGAGTACGGCATGGTTTGGCTAGGTTAGGTTATGCTAGGGTAGGCTAGGCTAGGTTAGGCTATGCTAGATTCAAGTAAAGTAGAGTAGAGTAGAGTTAGGTTAGGTTAGGCAAGGTTTGGTTAGGATGGGCTAGATGAGAATAGACTAGAGTAGAAAGAGTAGAGTATAATAGAGTAGAGAAGACCATAGCAAAGCGTAATAGAGCATAGTAGAGTATAGCAGAGTAGAGCAAAGTAGAGTAGAGTAAAGCAAACTAAAGTTAGGCTGGGCTAGGTGAGAATAGAGTAGAGTAGATTAGAGCTTTGTTAGGCTAGGTTATGCTAGGCTTGAGTAAACTAGGCAAGAGTTTAGTAGGGTAGAGCAGAGTAGATTAGAGTAGAGCAGGAAAGAGTAGAGTAGAGTAGAGCATAGTAGAGTAGGGAAGCGTAGAGTTAAGCAAAGTTTATTAGAGTAGAAGAAAGAAGAGTGAGCAGAGTAGATTAGAGTATACTAGAGTAGAGGTTAGTAGACTAAAGTAGAGCTAGGTTAGCAAGGCTAAGCTAAAGTAGAGTAGAGCAGAGTAGAGCAAGGGTAGGGTAGGCTAGGTTAGAGTAGAGTATAGTAGAGTATAGAATAGTGGAGTAGAGTAGACTATAGTAGAGTAGAGTTTGTTTAAGCTAGGCTAGGGTAGGCTAAGCTAAGCTAGGATAAAATAGAGTAAAGTGGAGTAGAGTAGAGTAGAGTTTAATATAGTAGAGCAGAGCTCGATTAAGTTAGGCTAGGTTAGAGTTGGGTAGAGTAAAGTAGAGTAGAGTAGAGTAGAGCAGTGTATAGTAGAGAGGAGCAAAGTTGAGTAGAGTAGAGTAGAGTAGAGCAGAGCAAAGTAGAGTAGAGTAGAGCATAGTAGAACTTGGTTAGGTTAAGCTATGTCAGGTTAGGCAAGGCTAGGCTAGGTTTGAGTAGAGTAGAGTTGAGTTGATTAGGGTAGTGCAGAGTAGAATAGAGTAGAGTAAGATTGAATTGAGCAAAGTAGAGTAGAGTGGAGTAGATTAAAGTATAGTACAATATAGTTGAGTAGAGTTGAGCTAGGTCAGGCTAAGCAAGGCTAAGCTATGCTAGGCTAAGTTAGACTAGATTATAGTAGAGTAGAGTAGAGCTCGGTTAGGTTAGGCTAGGCTAGACTAGAGTTGAGTAGTGCAGAGAAGAGTATAGTAGAGAAGACCAAAGCTAAATAAAGAAGAGTAGAGTGGAGTAGATTAGAGTAGAGTAGAATAGAGCAGAGTAGAGAAAAGCTAAGATATGCTAGGCTAGGCCAAGCTTTGCAAGAGTAGGGTATAATAGAGTAGAGTAGAGCAAGGTTAGGCTAGGCAAGGCTAAATTAGAGTAAAGTATAGTAGAGTAGAGGAGAGCAAAGTAGAGTAAAGTAGAGCAGAGTAGAGGAGTATAGAATAGAAAAGAGTAGAGTAGAGTAAAGCAAAATGTAGTAGAGAAAAGTAGAGCAGAGTAGAGCATAACATAGATGAGTAGAGAAGGGTAGTGTGTGGTTTGGCTAGGTTTGGGCAGGCTAGGTTATGCTAAGCTAGGTTAGGTTAGGCTAAGCTAGTGTAGAGTATAACATAACTAGCTTAGGCTAGGCTAGGCTAGTTTAGAGTAGAGTAGAGTAGAGTAAAGTAAAGTGGAGCAAGGTTAGGCTAGGATATGCTAGGCTAAGCTAGAGTTGGGTATTGTAGAGTACTACTAGGTTAGACTATGCTAGGTGAGAGTATAGTTGAGTAGAGTAAGATAAAGTAGAGTAGAGTAGAGTAGAGCGAATTAGAGTAGAGCAATGTAGAGCATATCTGAGAGAGTTAAGTTAGGCTGTACTAGGCCAGGCTAGTAAAGGTTAGGCTAGGTAAGGCCAAGCTTGGCTTGAGTAGAGTGGAGTAGAGTAGAGCAAGGTTAGGCTAGGCTAGGCCAAGCTAGGTTAAATTAGAGGAGAGTAGAGTAGAGTAGAGTAAAGTAGACCTTGGTTAGGCTAGGCTTAGCAAGGGTAGGCTAGGCAATGCTAATCTAGAGTAAAGTAGAGATGAGTAGAGTAGAGCAGAGCTTAGTTTGGCTAGGCAAGGCTAGCTAGGTCGGGCTAGAGTAGAGTAGAGTGGACTAGACATCAGAAGAGTATAATAGAGCAGAGCAGACTAGAGTAAGGCAAAGTAGACAAGAATAGAGTAGTAGAGCAGATTAGAGCAGACAAGTGCAGAGCAGAGTTTAGTAGAGTAGAGGAGGGAAGAGTAGAGCTAGGTTAGGCTAAGCTAACAAAGATTGGGCTATGTTAGAGTAAAGTAGATTTGAGTAGAGGTTAGAAGAGTAGAGTAGTGTAAAGTAAAGTAGATTGGAGTAGAGTATTACTGAGTAGAGTAGAGCTAAGTTGGGTAAAGCTAGGATAGACTATGCTAGGTTATGCTAGCTAGAAATGACTATAGAGTAGAGCTAGGTCAAGCTAGGCTAGGCAAGGGTAGGCTTTGAAAAAGAAGAGTAGACTATATGTGAGTGGAGTAGAGCAAAGTAGAGCAAAGTAGATCAGAGTATAGTAGAGCAGAGAAGAGCAGACTAGAGTACAGTAAAACAGAACTAGGTTAGGCTAGGCAATGTTAAGCTAGGCTAGGCTAGGTTAGGCAAGGCTAGAGTCGAGTAGAGTATAGTAGAGCAGAGTAAAGTAGAGTAAAGCTAGGATAGGTTATGCTAGGCTTGGCTGGAGTAGACAAGAGTAGAGTATGGTAGAGTATAGTAGAGTTGAGTAGAGCAGAGCAGAGTAGTGGAGCGTAAAGCAGAGAAGTAAAGAGTAGAGTAGAGCTAAGCAAAGAAGAATAGAGTTGGGTAGAGTGGAGTAGAGTAGAGTAGAGTAGAGCTGAGTTGAGTAGATTTAGATAGGCTAGTTATGCTAAGCAAGACTAGAGTAGAGTGGTGTAGAGTAGAGTAGAGTGGCATGGATAAGAGTTAAGTAGAATAAAGTAGAGTAGAGGAGAGTATAGAAGAGTAGAGCAGAGTAGAGTTGTGTAAAGTAAAGAAGAGCAAAAGAGTAGAGCAAAACATAATAGAACAGAGCTGAGTAGCATAGTGTAAAGTAAAGTAAAGAAGACAAGAGTAGGGTATAGTAGACTAGAGCTTGGTAAGGCTAAGCTAGGCTAGGCTAGGCTAGAATAGAGTAGAATAGAGTAGAGTAGTGCAGAGTAGAGTTGAGTATAGCTGAGTTAGGGTAGGCTAGGCTAAGCATGGCTAAGTTGGAGAAAGCTAAGCTGGGTAGGCTATAATATGTTAGACTGGAGTAGAGTAGAGTATAGTAGAGTAAAGTTTAGTAGAGTTGGACTAGGCTAGGCTATGCTTGGCTAGAGTAAAGTAGAATAGAGTTGAGTAAAGTAAAATACACTAGAATATAGTAGAGTAGAGTAAAGTATATTAGAGTAGAGTAGAGTTGAGTGTAGTAGAGTAGAGTGGTGTTGAGTAGAGGAGAGGTGATGAGAGGAGAGGAGAGGATAATAGAGGAGAACAAAGGGGAGAAGAAGAGAGTAGAGTAGAGTAGAGAAGAATAGAGTATAAGAGAGTGGAGAAGAGTATAGTAGAGTAGAGTTGAGTAGAGTGGAGGAGAGTAGAGTAGAGCAGAGAAAAGTAGAGGAGACTATAGTAGAGCAGGGAAGAGAAAGGTAGAGGAGAGTAGAGTAGAGCAGAGAAAAGTAGAGGAGAGTAGAGCACAGCTAGGTTAGGCTAGGCAAGGCCAGACCAAAGTAGATTAGAGTCGAGTAGAATAGAGTAGAGTAGAGTAGAGTTGAGTAGAGCTAAGATAGGTTGGGCTAAGCTAGGTTAGGCTATGGTAGGCTTGGGTTGGCTAGAGTAGAGTATAGTAGAAAAGAGTAAAGTTATAGTAAAGTTGAGTTGAGTAGAGTAGAGGTATGTTAGGCTAGGCTAGGCTATGGTAGAATAAAATAGAGCAGAGCAGAGTAGAGGATAGTTGAGAAGAGCAAAGCAAAGTAAAGTAGAGCAGAGTAGAGTAAAGCAGAGAAGAGAAGAGCTAGGTTAGGCTAAGCTAGGCTAGAGTAGAGTCGAGTAGAGTAGAGTAGAGCTTTGTTAGGAAAGACTATGTTTGGTTAGAGTAGAGTAGAGTAGAGTAGAGTAGATTAGGATAGAGTTGAGTAGAGTAGAATGTAGAAGAGTAAAGCAAAAGTTAGTCTTAAGTAATATTAAGTAGAGTATTATTAAGAAGAATAGAGTAGAGTAGAGTAGAGTAGCACTTGGCTAGGTTAGGTAAGATAAAAGTAAAGTAGAGAAGAGTAAAGTAGAGTAGAGTAGAGTAGACTGAAGTAGAGTAGTGCAAAGTATAATATGATTGAGTACAATATAGTAGAGTAGAGCTAAGTTAAGCTAGGCTAATCTAGGAAGTTGGGCCAGGCTAGGCTAGGTTAGGTAAGAGTAGAGTTGAATAAAGTAGAGAAGAGTGGAGCAGAGTAGAGTAGAGCTAGGTTATGCTACGTTATGATAGAGTGGAGTAGAGTATATTAGAGTATAGTAGAGTATAATAGAGTATAGTTGAGTGTAGTTGATAGAGTAGAGCTTGGTTCGACTAGGCTAGGTTATGCTAGGCTGATGTAAAGTAGAGTAAAGTAGTGTAGAGTAGAGTGGAGAAGAGTAAAGTAGAGTAGAGCATGTAGAGAAAAATTGAGTAGAGTAGGAATAAGTATTGTTGAGTAGAGCAGAGTAGAGAAGTAAAGGGTAGAGTAGAGCAGAGCTAGGTTATGTTGGGATAGGCAAGGTTGGGCTAGGCTAGGCTAGGCTAAGCCAATGCTAAGCTATAGTAGAGTAGAGCTAAGTTAGGCTTGGTTTGGTTAAGATAAGTTAGAGTATTGAAGAATAGAATAGAGTACAGTATAGTAGAGTAAAGTAGTGAAGAGTAGAGTGAAGTAAAGCAAGGTTAGACAAAGTTAGGCTTGATTTGAATAGAATAGAGTAGAATAAAGTAAGGTAGATTAAAGTGGAGTAGAGCAAAGCTAGGTTAGGTTAGGCTATGCAAAGCTTTGTAAGCATAAGCTAGGCATGGCTAAGCTAGAGTAAAGTAGAGTTGGGTAGAGTAGAGCTTGAATCAACATGGCTAGGCTAGCTAGAGTAGACTAAAGTAGAATAAAGCAAAGCAGAGCATAACAAACAAGGGTAGAGTAGAGTAGAGAATTGTAGAGGAAAACAGATCAGACTAGAGTAGAGTAGAGTAGAGCAGAGTAGAACTGAGCTGAGGATAGTTGAGTAGAGTAGAGTAGAGTTAGGTTAAGCTAAGTAAGGCTAGGTAAGAGTAGAGTAGAGTAGAATAGATTGGAGTAGAGTAGAGTAGAGTAGAGTTGAGCATACTAGAGTAGAGTGGGGCTAGGTTAGGCAAGGCTAGGCTAGGTTAGGGTAGGTAGGAGTAGAGTAGAGCAGTGTTGGGAAGAGTAGAGTAGAATTATGTTTGGTTAGGCTTGGCCATTATAGAGTAGACGAGAGTAGAGCATAGCAAAGTAGAGCTGAGCAGAGCAAAGTAGAGCATTGTAGAGTAGAGCAGAGCTAAGTTTTGCTAGGCTAGGGTCGAGTTGAGTAAAGTAGAGTAGAAGTGAAAGGTTAGGTTTTGCTAGGCTAGAGTAGAGTAAAGTAGAGTAGAGTAGAGTAGAGCAGGGCAGAGTAGAGTAGAGCAGGGCATAGTAGAGTAGAGTAGAGTAAAGTAGAGTAGAGTTAACTAGAGCTAGGTTAGGCTTGTTTTGGCCATGTAAGCAAGGCTAGAGTAGTGTAGAATAATGCAAAGTTAGGCCAGACTGTGATAAAAAAGGTTTTTGTAGAGTTGATTAGTGTAGAGTAGATTAGAGTAGAGTATAGTAGAGTTGAGCAAGGTTATGTTAGGCTAAAGTAGGCTAAGCTAGAGAAAGTAGAATAAAGCAAGGTTAGGATAGGTTAAGCTAAGCTAGGCAAGGCTAGGTTATAGTAGAGTAGAGTAGACTAGAGTATAATATAGTAGAGTAGAAGAGAGTAAAGTATAATCAAGTAGAGTAGAGTGGAGCAAAGCAGACAGTGCAAAGTAGAGTAAAGTAAAGTAAAAAAAAGTAGAGAAGAGTAGAGCAGAGTAGAGCAGAGTAGAGTAGAATAGTGTAGAGCAGAGTAGAGTAGAGTAGGGTAGAGTAGAGGAGAGAAGAGTAGAGTATAGAAAAATATTGTTGAGTAGAGAAGAGTAGAGCTGGGCTAGGATAGGTTAGGCTAGGCAATTCTAGGCAAGAATAGGGTAGAGTAGTGTTGGGTACAATAGAGTAGAGTAGAGTAAAGTAGAGCTAGGTTAAGCTAAGCTAGGCTAAGTGAGGTTAGAGTAAAATAACATAGAGTAGAGTAGAGCTGAGGAGAGTAGAGGAGAGCTAAGCAGAGGAGAGCTAAGTAGAGCAGTGAAGAGTAGTGTAGATTAGAGTAGACTAGAGTATAGAAGAGAAGAGTTTAGAAAACCAAAGCAGAGCTGAGAAGTGTGAAGTAGAGAAAAGCTAAGTTAGGTTGGGATAGGCTAGGCTGGCTTGGCTATGTAGAAGTAGAGTAGGGTAGAGCAAGGTTAGGCTAGGCTAGGTTAGAGTAGAGTAGAGTAGCATAGAGTAGAGTAGAGTAGAGCTAGGTTAGACTAAGCTAGGCTAAGCTAGAGTAGAGTAGAGTAGAGCTCAGTTAGGGAAGAGTAGAGTAGAATAGAGTAGAGCATAGCAGAGCAGAGCAGAGCAGAGTAAAGTAGAGAAGAGTATAGTAGAGAAGAGTAAAGTAATGTAGAGTAGAGTAAAGCAGAGAAGAGCAGCATAGAGCAGAGCATAGTTGAGTAGAGTAGAGAGAGGTTAGGCAAAGCTAGGCTAAGTTTGGCTCGATTAAAGTTGAGTAGAGTAAAGTATAGTATAGTAGGGTATTATAGTATTATAGAGTAGAGTAGAGTAGAGCAAGGTTAGGCTTGGTTAAGATAAGCTAGGCTAGGTTAAGCTAGGTTAGAGTAGAGAAGAGTTGAGTAGAGTAGAGTACAATAGAGTCGAGTAGAGTAGAGGAAAGGAGAGGATAATAGAGAAGGGAAAAGCAGTATAGAATAAAGCAGAGGGCAGTGGAGGGGAGTAGAGCAGAGTAGAGTAGAGCAGAGCAGATCTGAGTAGAGTAGAGAAAGGTTAGGGTAGGTTAGGCTAGAGTTGAGTAGAGTAGAGCTAGGTTAGGCTAGGGTAGGTTAGATTTGAGTAGAGTAGAGCAGGGAAGAGTAGAGCAGAGCTAGGATAGGCTATGCTTGGCAAGGCTTGTGTATAGTTGAGCAGAGTAGAGTAAAGTAGAGTAGAGCAAAGGAGAGCATAGCATAGTAGAGTAGAGTAGAGCAAAGTATAGTAAAGAAGAGTGGAGTAGGGTAGACAAGAGCAAAGCAAGCTTAGGCTAGGCTAGGTAAGGTTAGCTTAGATTAGACTAGGTTAGGCTAGAGAGTAGAGAGAATAAAGTATGACAAGGTAGAGTGGAGTAGAATAGAGCTTGGTTAGGTTAAGCTAGACTAGGCTGTTTTAGAGTAGAATAGAGTAATGTGGAGTAGAGGAGAGGAGAGTAGAGAAGAGTAGAGTAGAGCAGAGTAGAGTAGACATAGTAGAGTAAAGTAAAGTAAAGCAGAGTAGAAAATAGCATAGTGAAGTAGAGCAGAGCTTGGTTAGGCTAGGTTGGGCTAAAGTAGAGTAGAGTAGACCTAGGTTAAGCTAGACTATGTTAGAGTAGAATAGCGTAGAGTAAAGTAGAGTATAATCTAGTAGAGTAGGGTAGAATAGAATAAAGTAGAGTTAGTTTAGGCTAAAGTAGTGTAAGCTAGGCTCAGCCAGGCTAGAGTGGAGTAGGGTAGAGTAAAGTAGAGTAGAGTAGTGTAAAGTAGAGTATGGTAGAGTATTAAAGAGAAGATTAGTGTAGAGTAGAGCTCGATTAGGCTAGGTTAGAGTGGAGTAGAGTAAAGTAGAGCAGAGTAGAGCAGAGTAGAGTTGAGAAGAGCATAATAGAGTAGAGCAGGGCATAGCAGAGTAGAGAAGAGAAAGGTAAGGCAGAGCAAAGTAGAGAATAATAGAGTAAATCATAATATAGCTAGGTCAGTTTAAGCTATACAAGGCTAGGCCAGGTTAAAGTAAAGAAGAGTAGAGTATAATAGAGTGGAGTCGAGTAGGTTAGAGTAGAGTATAGTATTTTATAGTAGAGTAGAGTAGACTAGAGCTAGGTTAGGATACATGAAGTTAGCTAGGCTAAAGTATAGTAGAGTAGAGCTAACTTAGTCTAGGTTAGGATAGGCTAGGCTAGGCTAGAGAAGAGAAGAGAAGAGTAGAGTAAAGTACAGTCGAACATAGCAGAGTAGTGTAGAGCAGAGCAAAGAAGAGTAGAGCAGAGTAGAATAGAATAGAGCATAGTAGAGTAGAGTAGAGTATAGTAGAGTAGAGCAGAGTAGAGTAGATTAGAGTATAGTATAGTAAGGAAGAGTAAAGTAGAGTAAAGTAGAGCTTGGTTACGCAAGGTTAGGCTAGGCTAGGTTTGGCTAGGCTTGGCCAAGCAAGGCTAGGCTAAAGTAGAGGAGAGTAGAGTGGAGTTAAGTGGAGTAGAGTATAGTAGAGTAGTTTAGAGTAGAGCTAGGTTAGGTTATGTTAGGCTAGGATAGACTAGAGTATAGTAGAATAGAGTATAGCAAAGTTGAGTAGAGTAGAGTAGAGTAGTGTAGAGCTTGACTAGGCTAGGCTAGGTTAGAGAAGTAGAGTAGAGTAGAGTAGAGTAGAGTAAAGCTAAGTGAAGCTATGTTTAGAGCTCTTAGGCTATGCTAGGTTAGGCTAGGCTGGAGTAGAGTAGAAAAAGGTAGAGCAAAGTAGAGTAGAATAGAGATAGTAGAGTGTAGTAGAGTAGAGCTCGATTAGGTTAGGCTAGGCTAAAATACATCAGAGAAGAGTAAAGTAAAGTAGAGCAGAGGAGACTGGAGCATAGTAGAGAAGAGAAGTGTAGAGCATAGAAGAGTAGACCTAAGTTAAGCAGAGTAGAGCTAGGTTTGGTTAGGCTTGGCTTATCTAAGTTAGAGTAGAGTAGAGTAGAGCTAGGTTAGTCTAGGCTAAGGACGACTAGTTAGAGTAGGGTAGAGTAGAGTAGAGTGCATTAGAACTAGGCTAGGCTTGGCTAAGCAAGGCTATGTTAGGTTAAGTTAAGCTAGGCTAGGCTAAGCTAGCATAAAGTAGAGTAAAGTAAGGGAAAGCTAGATTAGGCTATGCTAGGCTAGGCTAGAGTACAATGGATTAGAGTAGAGTAGTGTTAGGTTATGTTTCATTAAGCTAGGCTAGGTTAGGATAGAGTAGAGTAGAGTAGAGTCGATTAGAGTAGAGTAGAATATAATAGAGTAGAGTAGTGTATATTAGAGTAGAGTAGAGTAGAGCTTGGTTAGGCAAGGCTAAGCTAGGGTTGGCTTGGTTAAGCAAGACTAGGCTAGAGTAGAGTAGAGTTGAGCTTGGTTACACTAGGCTAGGCTAGAGTACAATAGAGCAGAGTAAAGTAGAGTAGACTAGAGCATGGCCGAGCAGAGCAAAGTAGAGCAGAGTAGAGTAGAGCAAAGAAGTGTAGAGTAGAGCAGTGCAGAGCATAGTTTTGTAAGGTTAGGCTAAGCTAAGCAAGAGTAGAGTATTATGGAGTAGAGCTAGGTTAGGCTTGGCTAGGCTAAGCAAAGTTAGAGTAAAGTAGAGTAGAGTAGATTGGATTGGAGTATAGGTGGGTAAAGTAGAGTAAAGAAGAGTAGAGCTAGGTTAGGTAAGGCTAGGCTAAACTAGAGTAAAGTAATGTAGAGTAGAGTGGAGTAGAGCTAGGTTAGGCTAGGCTAGATTAAAAAGATTAGAGTAGAGTAGAGCTGAGTAGAGTAGAGTAAGGTAGAGTATAGAAGAGTAGAGTAGAGCTAGGTTAGGTTTGGCTAAGTTAAAGTAAAGTAGAATAGAACAGAGTAGAATAAAATGGAGTAGAGTAAGGTAGAGTAGAGTTAGGTTAGGCTAAAGTAGGCTAGAGTAGAGTAGAGTAGAGTAGAGTGGAGTTAAGTAAGGTTAGGCTAGGCAAAACTATGCTAGAGTAGAGTAGAGTGGAGCAGAGAAGAGTAGAGCAGAGCACAATAGAATAGAATAGAGCAGAACAGCATAGAGTAGAGAAAAGCAGCATAAAGCAAAGAAAACTAGAGCAAAGTAGAGTAGAGTAGAGCTAGGTTAGGCTAGCCTAGGTAAGGCTAGGCTAAGCTAGAGTGGAGTGGAGTAGAGGAGAGCAAAGAAGAGGGAAGCTAGTTTAGGCTGGACTAGGGTAGGTTAGGCAAGACTAGAGTAGAGTATAGTAAAGTATAGTAGAGTAGAGAAGAGTAGAGTAGAGTAGAGTATAGCAGAGTAGAGTAAAATGGAGTAGAATAGAGTTGTATTTGCCTAGCTTAAGCTAAGGAAGGCTAAAGTAGAGTAGAGTAAAGTAGAGTAGGGCTTGGTTCAACTAAGCTAAGATAGGCTAGGCTAAGCTAGAGTAGGGTATAATAGAGTAGTGCAGAACAGCATAGTAGAGCATAGCAGAGTTGAGAACAGGAGAGTGGAGCAAAACAAAGTAGAGTTGAGCAAAGCAGAGTACGGTCGAGCAGAGCGGAGTAAAGTAAAGTAAAGCTAGGTTAGCCTAAGCTAGGCTATGTTAGGCTAGGTTAGAGTAAAGTATAATAGAGTAGAGTAGAGTAGAGTAGAGTAGAGTTGAGTAGGGTGTTGTAGAAAAAAGTAGAGTAAAGAAAGTTTAGGCTAGGCTAGGAGTGGCTAGTTTAGTTAAGCAAGAGTAGTGTCAAGTAGAGTAGAGTAGAATAGAGGAAAGTAGAGCTAGGTTAGGTTTGGCTAGGTGAAGCTAAGCTTGACTAAATTAGAGTAGAGTAGAGCTAAGCAGAGTAGAATAAAGCAAAAAAAAGTAGAGTAGAGTACAGCAGAGTAGAGTAGAGTAGAGCAAAGCAGAGAAGACTATAGCTAGGCTATGCTAGACAAGGAGAGAGTAGAGTAAAGTAAAGTAGAGTAGAGTGGAGTAGAGCTTGGTTAGGCTAGGTTAGGCTACACTAGGGTAAACGACATTAGAGTAGAGTAGAGTAGAGTGGAGTTGGGTAAAGAAGAGAAGAGAAGAGTAGAGTAGAGAGGAGCTGAGCAAAGTAGAGCATAGTAGAGAAGAGTAGAGTATAGCAGAGTAGAAAAAAGCATAATAGATTAGAGCAAAGTAGAGTAGAGTAGAGCATAGTAGAGTAGAGTAGAGTAGAGTAGAGTAGAGTAGAGCAAGGTTAGGCTATGCTAGACTAGAGTACAGTAGAGTAAACTTAACTCAGCCTAGGTTAGGCTAGGCTAGGTTAAAATTGAGTAGAGTAGAGAGGAGTAAAGAAGAGTAGTAGAATAGAGCTAGGTTAGGATAGGGTAGGCTAGGCTTTGCTAGAGTAGAGTAGAGTGTAACAGAATAGAGAAGAGTAAAGAAGAGCAAAATAGAGTAGAGCAGAGTAGAGTTAGGTGGAGTAGAGTAGAGCAAAGATGAGATGTGCTAAGTCTTGCTAGGTAAGCTAAGCTAGGCAAGGCTAGGCTAGAGTCGAGTAGAGTAAAGAAGAGTAGAGCTAGGTTAGGTTAGGTTAAGCAACGTTAAAGTATAGTAGAGTAGAGTAGAGCATATTAGAGTAGAGTAGAGTAAAGCAGAGTAGAATAGATCAAGGGAGAGTAGCACTGAGTACAGCAGAGTTGAGTAGAGTAGAGTGGAGTAGAGAAGAGTAGAGTAGAGTAGAGCAGAGAAGAGCTAGGTTATGCTAAGCTAAGTAAAAATAGAGTTTGTTAGAGTAGAATAGAGTAAAGTAGAGGTTCGTTAGGCTAGGGTAGGCCAGAGTAGAGTAGAGTAATGCAAGATTAGGCTAGGCTAGGCTAGCTAGAGTAGAATGTAGTATAGTAGTGTATAATATAGAGTAGAGTAGAGTATAGTTGATTAGGGTAGAGTAGAGTAGAGTGGAGTAGAGTAGAGTAGTTTAGAGGAGAGGAGAGGAGAGGAGAGAAGAAAAGTGAAAAGGAGAGAAGGTAAGAGGTGAGCAAGGAATAGAGCAGAGAAGAGCACAATAAAGTAGAGTAAAATAGAGTTGGTAGAATAGAACTAAGTAGAGTAGAGCAAAGAAGCACAGTGCAGAGTAATCAAAAATGGAGTAAAGTAGAGCAAACTAGAATAGAACTTGGCGAGGCTAGGCAAGGTTAGGCTTGGTGAGGCTATAGTAGAGTAGAATAGGATAGAATGGAGTATGGTAAAACTAGGTTAGGCTAAGCTAGTTAGAGTAGAGTAGAGTGTAAAAGAGTAGAGATGAGTAAAGTAGGGTAGTGCAAAGTAAAGTAGAGTAGATTTGAGTAAAGCAGAGCAGATGAAAGCAGAGACGGGAAGAGTAAAGCCAGGTTAGGTTTGGCTTGGCTTGTCTAGGCTAGAGTATAGTAGAGTAGAGCTAGGTTAGGCTAGGCTAGGCTAGGGTGGAGTAGTGTATAGTAGAGTAGAGTTTAGTAAAGTGGAGTAGAGTAGAGTACAATAGTGTATAGTGTAGTAGAGTAGAGTAGAGTTAACAAAGGCTAGGCTTGGGCAAGTAAGGCCAAGCTTATTTATAATAGAGTAATGTAGATTAGAGAAAAGAAGAGAAGAGTAGGGTAGAGTAAAGCTCCACTATTCTAGGCTTGTTTAGGCTAGGCTAGGATAGAGTAGAGTATAATAGAGTTAAGAAGAGTAGAGTAGAGAATAATAGAGTAGGGTTGGGAAGTACAGACTAGAGTAGAGCAATATAGAGTAGAGAAGAATGTAGAAAAGAAGAGTGGAGTAGAGTATAGCTAAGTATCGTAGAGCTAAGTTCGGTAATGCTATGCTAGGTTAGAGTAGAGTGGAGTCAAGTAGAGTATAGTAGAGTAAGGTAAAGTAAAGTAGAGTAGAGTAGAGTAGAGTATATTAAAGTATAGTAGAGTAGAGTTAAGTTAGGCTAGGTGAGGCTAGGCTAGGTTAGGCTATGAAAGAGTAGAGTACAGCAGAGTTAGGTTAGGCTGGGCTAGGCTAGGCTAGGCTAAGCTAGAGTAGACTAGAGCAAAGCTGAGTAGAATAGAGCAAAGCAGAGCTAGGTTAGGCAAGGGTAGGCTAGAGTATAGTAGAAAAGGGTAGAGGTAGGATAGGCTAGGGTAAGTTTGGTTAGAGAAGAGTAATGTAGAGTAGAGTAGAGTAGAGTAGAATAGGGTAAAGTAGAGTATAATATAACAGAGTAGAGTAGAGTAAAGAAGAGTAGAGTGGAGTTAAGTTAGGCTAGGCTAGAGTAGAGTAGAGTAGCACAGAGGAGAGTAGAGTAGAGTTCGATTGAGCTAGGTGAGTTATACTAGGCAAAGCTAGAGTAGAGTAGAGCAGAGTAGAGCAAAGAAGAGCATTGAAGAGTAGAGCAAATTAGAGAAAAGTAGTAGAGCTAGGTTTCAGCTTAGCGATACTATGCCTAGGCAAGGCTAGAGTTTAGTAGAGTAGAGTGCAGTGTAGTACTTTATAATTGATTAGAGTAGAGCTTTGTTAGGCTAAGTTAGGCTAGGCTAGGCTAGGCTTGAGTAGAGTAGAGTAGAATAGAGTTAAGTTAGGTTTGGCTAGGCTAATATTTAATAAGTATAATAGAGTAGAGTAAAGAAAAGTTGAGTAGAGCAGAAAAGAGCAAAGCAGAGATAAATAGAGCAGAACAAGGAAGAATAGAGCTAGGTTTGGCTAGGCAAAGCTATAGTATATTAGAGTAGAGTAGAGTAGAGTAGAGCTAGGTTAGAGCATGGTAGAGCATAATAGAGTAGAGTGGAGCATAGTAGAATAGAGTACAACTATGTAGAATAGATCAGTGTAGAGCAGAGCTTAGTAGAGCTGAGTAGAGTTATGTTAGGCTATAAAAGATGAGGCTAAGCAATGCTAGACTATGCTTGGCAATGCTAAGCTCGAGTAGAGTAGAGTAGTACTGGGTTACGTTAGGCTAGGCTAAGCTAGGGTTGAGTAGAGTAGAGTAGAGCAGAGTATAGTAAAGTAGAGTAGAGTAGTGCAGAGCTTGATTAGGCTAGGTAAGTCTTATTTAGGCTAGAGTAAAGCAATGTAGAGTAAAGTTGAGTAGAGTAGGGCTTGATTAGGCTAGGTTAGCCTAGGAAAGGCTAGAGTGGACTAGAGTAGAGTAGAGAAGAGCATAGTAGAGTAGAGAGTAGAGTGGAGTAGAGTAGAGAAGATTAAAGTAGAGTAGAGTAGAGTGGAAAAGTAGAGTAGACTTGAACAAAATAGAGTAGAGTAGAGGAGAGCTAAGTTAGGCAAAGCTAGGCAAGGTTAGAGTAGGGTAGAGTAGATCAGAATAAAGTAGAATAGAGTAGAATAGTATAGAGTGTAGTAGAGTACTTTAGAGTAGAGTAGAGCTAGGTTAGGCTAGGCTATGCTTTTTTAGGCTAGGCTAGAGTAAAGTGAGTAGGGTAGAGTGGAGTGTAGTAGAACTTTTTTGCGTTAGGCTAGGCTAGGCTATCTAGGATAAGTTAAGTAGGCTAGGCTTTTCTTAAGTAAAGTAAAACAGAGTAGACCAAGGTAGAGTAGAGTAATGTATAATAGAGAAGAGTAGGCTAGAGTAGAGAAGAGTAGAGTAGAATAAAGCAGAACTTTGTTTGGGTTATTGCCTTGGCTATGTTATAATTGAGTAGAGTAGAGCAGAGTAGAGTAGAGTAGAACAGAGTAGTATAAAATGGAGTAGAGCAGAAAAATGCAGAGCTAACCAGAGTAGAGCATAGTGGAGCATAATAGAGTAGAGTAGTGTAGAGCAAAGCAGAGAAGAGTAGAGCTTGCTAAGGCAAAGCAAGTCTAATGTAGAGTAGAGTAGAGTAGAGTAGAGCAGGGTGCAGTAGAGCAGAGTAGAGCATAGCATAGTGGAGCTGAGCTTGGTTAGGTTATGGTAAGCGAGGCTAGAGTAGAGTAGAGTAGAGCTAAGTTAGGCGAAGCTTGGCTAGGCTAAGAGATAATAGAGTAGACAAGCGTATACTAGAGTAGAGTATAGTAGAGAAGAGTGAAGTAAAGTAGAGTAAAGTAGAGCAGAGTAGAGTAAAGAAGAGTAGACAGAGTAAAGTAGAGTATAACAGAGTAAAGCATACAAGAGTTGAGCAGAGTAGAACATAGCAAAGTAGAGTAGTGTAAAGCAGAGTAGAGTAGAGTAAAGTAGAGTAGAGTAGAGTATAATAGAACAAAGTTGAGTAGAGTACATTAGAGTGGAGTTGAGTAGAGTAGAGTAGAGTAGAGAAGAATTAAGCTAGGCTAGGCAAGGCTAGCCTAAGCTTGGCTAGGCTGGGCTAAAGTGGAGTAGAATAGAATAGAGTAGAGCAGAGTAGCACAGAGTAGAGCTGAGATAAGTTGAGCTTAATTGAGCATAATGGAGTTGAGCGAAGTAGAGTGGAGTAGGGCAGAGCAAAGCAAAGAAGAGAAGAGTGGAGGAGAGTAAAATAGAGCTAAGTTATGCTAGGGTAGGCTAGTCTTCGCTATGCTAGAGTAGAGTAGAGTAAACCAGAGTAGAGTAGAGCTAGGTTAGGTTAGGCTAGGCTAGACTAGGTTAGAGTAGAATAAAGTAAAGTAAAGTAGAGCTAAGTTAGGCTAGGCTAGGCAAGAGTTGGTTAGGTTAGGCTAGAGTAGAGTAGAGTAGAGTAGTGCTAGGTTAGGCAAGGCATGACTAGAGTATAGTTGACAAGAGTAGAATAGAGTAAAGAAGAGTAGAGTAGAGTAGAGCAAAGTAGAGTAGAGCTTGGTTAGGCTAGGCTAGGTTATAGTAAACTAGGCTAAGCTAGAGTACAGTAAAGTAGGGTAGAATAGAGTAAAGTTGAGCTATGTTAGGCTAGGCTAGATTAAGATAAGCTTGGTTAGGCAAAGTTAAAGCAGAGTAGGGTAGAGTAAAGTAGATTAGAGTAGAGCATAATTAAGTAGAGTAGAGTTAGGTCAGGCAAGGCTTTGCTAGGTTAGGCTAGAGTATAGTTAATTAGTGTTGGGTAGAGTATCATAGAGTATAGTAGAGCTAGCTTAAGCTAAGCAAAGCAAGGCTAGGCCAAACTATGCTGGAGTGGAGTAGAGCAATGAAGAATAGAGTAGACTAGAGTTGGATAGAGCAAAATAAAGTAGAGTAGAGTAGAGTAGAGTAGTGTAGAGCTTGGTTAGGCTAGGCTAGAGTAATGTAGAGTAGAGCAAAGTTATGCTAGGTTAGGTGTTAGAGTGGCTAGGCAAGGTTTGGTTAAACTACGTTAGAGCAGAGTGGAGTAGAGTAGAGTAGATCAAAGTAGAGCAGAGCAAAGTAGAGCAGAGGAGAGTAGAAAAGTGCAGAGTAGAATATAATAAAGCAGAGCAAAGCAGAGTAGAGCAAGGTTAGGGTATGCTAGGCTAACCTATGCTAGGTTTGGCATGCTTAGGCTATATTAGAGTAGAGGAGAGTATAATAGAGTAAAGTAGAGTAGAGTAGACTATAGTAGAGTAGAGCATAGTGGAGCAGAGCAAAGCAAAGCATAATAGAGCAGAGCTGAGCAGAGCATAATAGAGTAGAGGAGAGCATAATAGAGTAGGGTAGAGTATAGCATAGCAGAGCATAGTAGAACAAAGTAGAGTAGAGTAGAGTAGGGTAGAGTAGAGTAAAGTTAGGTTAGGTATGGGTAGGCTACGCTAGGCATGGTTAGGCTAAGCTAGATAGAGTAGAGTAGAGTAAAGTACAATAGAGTCGAGAAGAGCATAGAAGATCAGAGGGGAGTAGAGCAGAGTAGAGCAAGGTTAGGCTTGGGTAGGCTGGGCTAGGCTAGGTTAGGCTTGGATAGGCTGGGCTAGGCTAGGTTAGGCTTGGGTAGGCTGGGCTAGGCTTGGTTTGGCTAAGCTGGAGTAGTGTACGGTATATTAGAGCAGACTAGAGTAGACCTACATTTGGCTAAGCTAAGTTAGGCTCAATTAGATTAGAGTAGAGTAGAGTAAAGTAGAGCATGGTAGAATAGAATATGGTAGGGTAGAGTATAATAGAGTAGAGCTAGCTTAGCCTAAGTTAAACTAAGGTTGGCTAGTGTAGGCTAGGTTAGGCTTGGCTAGGGTTGGGTAAGTTAGGTAAGGCTTAGACTGGAGTAGAGTAGAGTAGAGTAGAGTAGAATAAAGTAGGGAAGAGTATAGTGGAGTAGAGTTGAGCTTGGTTAGGTGAGGCTAGAGTAGAGTACAGTAGAGTAAATTAGAGTAGAGTACGGTATGGTAGAGTAGAGTAGAGCATTACAGAACAAAGTAGAGAACAGCAAAGCAGAGTAGAATAGAGCAAAGTTGAGCAGTGCAGAGCAGAGTAGAGTATAGTATAGCTAGGTTAGGCAAAGCTAGTCTAGGGTAAGCTAGGCTAGGTTAGCGTAATGTAGAGTAGAGCAGAGCAGAGTAGAGTGTTATAGAGTATAGTATAGTAGAGTAAAGTAGAGCTATGTTTGGCTAGGTTAGGTTAGGTTGGGTAAGGGTAGAGTAGAGTAGAGTAGAGTAGAGTAGAGCTAGGTAAGGTTAGGTTACACTAGGCTAGGATTGAGTAGAGTAGAGTAGAGTAGGATATAGTAGAGTAGATTAGAATAGAGTATAACTCAGTTAGGCAAGGCTAGACTAAACTAGGCTGGAGTGGAGTAGTGTATACTAGAGTAGAGTATAGCATAATAGAGTAGAGTAGAGTAGAGTATAATAGAGTAAAGTAGAGCAGAACAAAGTAGAGTAGAACAGATTATAGCAAAATAGAGTAAAGAAAAATAAAGTAGAGATGAGTAGAGTAGATTAGAGCATAATAGAGCAGAGCTATGCTAAGCTGAGCAAAGTTGAGAAGAGCAGAGTAGAGTATAGTAAAGCAGAGTATTATAGAGTAGAGTAGAGCAGAGCAATGTTAGGCGAGGCTAGGTTTGAGCAGAGAAGAGCAGAAGAAAGTAGAGATGAGTAGAGCAAAGTAGAACAGAGTTGAGCATAGTAGAATTGACTAGAGTAGGGTAGAGCAGAGCAAAACTAACCAGAGTAGAGTTAGGTTAGGCTAACAAAGGATAGGCTTGGTTTGGCTAGTCTAGGATAGGATAGCATGGAGTGGAGTAGAGTAGAGCTAGGCTAGGCTAGGTTAGAGTAAAGTAAAGTAGAGTAGAGTAGAGTAGAGTGTACTAGAGTACAATATAATATAATAGACTAGAGTAGAGTAGAGTAAGGTATAGTAAAGTAAAGCTAGGTTATGCTAGGCTTGGTGAGGCTAGCTAAAGTAAAGTAGAGCTAGGTTAGGCTTGGCTTGGCTAGGCTAGGTTAGAGAAGAGTATAGTAGAGTAGAGCTTGGATAGGCTAGGCTAGGTTGGGCTAGAATAGACTAAGGTAGGCAAAGCTAAGCTAGGGTAGAGTAGAGTAGAGTAGAGTAGAGCTTAATTATGCTAGGTTAGAGTAGAGTAGAATTGAGTGGAGTATACCAAAACAAAGAAGAGAAGAGCAAAATAGAGTACAACAGAGTAGAGTAGATAAGAGAAGAGCAGAGTAGAGTAGAGAAGGGTAGAGCAGAGTAGAGTAAAGCAAAGTAAAGCTAAGTTAGGTTAAGCTGGACTAGTCTTGGCTAAGTGAGTTTATAGTAGAGTTTAGTAGAATATAATAGAGTGGAGCAGTGTAGAGTAGAGTGAGGATATGCTAGGCTAGGAGAGTTAGGATAGGCTAAGCTAGGTTAAGCTAAGCTATAGTAGAGTAGAGTAGAGTTGAGTAAATCATTGTTAGGTTAGGCTAAGTTAGGCTAAAGTAGAGCAAAATAGTGTACAGTAGAGCAGAGTAGAGTATAGTAAAGATGAGTAGAGCATAATAGAAAAGAGTAGAGCAAAGTAGAGTAGAGTAGAGAAGAGTAGAGTAGTGTAGAGTAGAGTAGAGTAGAGTAGAGTAGAGTAGTGATAAGTTAGGCTAGGCTAGGATAGGTTGGGCTAGGTTAGAGTAGAGAAGCGTAGAGTAAAGTAGAGTAAAATAGAGAAAGTTAGGTTAAGCTAAGTTAGGCTAGGTTAGAGTAGAGTAGAGTAAACTGGAGTTGAGCTAAGTTAGGATATGTAGGGCTAGGTTTGGCTATAGTAGGCTAAGCTAAGCTAGGCTAGTTTAAGCTAGGCTAGTGTCAAGTAGAGTAGAGTAGTGTAGTGTAGAGTAGAGCTAGGTTAGGTTAGACATGGCTAAGCTAGAGTAGAGTAGAGTAGAGCAGAATATAGCAGGGCAGAGAAGAGTATAGTATAGTATAGTATAGTAGTGTAGAGGAGAAGAGAGTAAAGTAGAGGAGAGGAGAGGAGAATAGAGTAGAGTAGAGCAGAGCAGAGCAAAGCAGACCAAAGTAGAAGAGTAGAGCAGAGCAATGCAGTGTAGAGTAGAGTAGAGTAGAGCAAAACAATGCATAGTATAGTAGAGTAGAGTGGAGAAGAGCAGAGCTAGCTTAGGCTAGGGTAGGCTAGGCTAAGCTAGACTAGGCAAGAGAAGAGTAGGGTAGAGTAGAGTATAGTAGAGCTAGGCTTCGGTCGGCTAAGCAGGGCAGGCTAAGGTAGGCTAAGCAAGGTTAGGCACGAGTAGTGTAGAGCAGAGCAAGAATAGGACAGAGTAGAATAAAGTATAGTAGAGAAGAGAAAAGTAGAGTAGAGTTGAGGATAGTTTAGTAGAGTAGAGTAGAAGAGTAGAGTAGAGCAGATTAGACTAGAGCAGAGAATAGAATAGTAGAGGCAAGAAGAGTAAGGTATAGTAGAGCAAAGTATAGTAGAGCATAGAAGTGTAGTGTAGAATATAGTAGAGTAGAGCATAGCTAGGTTAGGTTAGGCTGAGCTAGGCAAGAGTAGAGTAGGATAGAGTAGATTATAGTATAGTAGAGTATAGCAGAGTTAGGTTAGGCTAAGCCAGGCTAGAGCATTGAAGAGAAGAGTGGAGCAGAGTAGAGCAGAGCTAAGCTGAGCCAAGTAGAGAAGAGCATAGTAGAGTCAAGCATAGCAGAACAGAGCAGAGTATGTAGAGTATAGTAGACAAGAGAAGTGTTTGTTATATTAGGCTAGGCTAGGTTAGAGTAGAGTAGAGTAGAGTAAAATAGAGTAAAGTAGGGTAGAGGTATGTTAGGATAGGCTAGGCTAGGCTTAGTTAGAGTAGAGTATAGTATAGAAGAGTAGAGTGAGGTTAAGCTGGCTAGGATAGGGTAGGCTAAGCTATGCTAGGCAAAAGTAAAGTAGAGTAGAATAAGGTAAAGTTGAGTAGAGTAGAGTAGAGTTGAGAGGGGTAGATTAGAGCAAAACTAGGCAAGGGTAGGTTAAGCAAAGTTATGCTAGGCTAGAGTAGAGTAGAGTAGAGTGGAGTAAAGCAGAGCAAAGTAGAGAAGAGCAGAGTATAGCAGAGTAGAGTAGAGTAGATCAAAACATAGTAGAGTAGAGCATAATAGAGTAGAGTATAGTAGGGATGAGTAGGGCTATGTTAAGTTAGGGTAGGTTAAGCTTGGCTAGGTTAGGTTAGGCAAGGCTAGCTTATGTTAGAGTAAAGTAGAGTAGAGCTAAGTAAAGTAGAGCTCAAGAGAGTAGATTAGAGTAGAGTAGAGCTAAGTTGAGCTAAGCTAAGCTAGGCTTGGAATAGGTAGGCTTTTATAGGCTAGGCTGGGCTATACTAGAGTGGATAAAGTAGAGTAGAGTAGAGTAGAGCTAAGGTAAGCTAAGTTAGAGTATAAAAAAGAGTAGAGTAGAGTAGATCAGAGTAAAGTAGAGTGGAGCAAGGAAAAGAAAAGTAGAGTAATGTAGAATAAAGTAGCATAGAGTAGACCTTGGATAGGCTAAGCTTGCTAGGGTGGGTTAGGCTAGGCTAGGAAAGTTTAGCCTAGAGTAGAGTATAATATAATAGAGTAGAGCTAGAAGAGGATAGGCTAAGCTAGTGTATGCTAGGCTGGGTTAGGCAAGGACAAACCATAGCAAAGTAAAGTAGAGAAGAGTAGAGTAAAGCTATGTTAGGCTAGACTAGGCTTGAGTTGAATAGAGTAGAGTAGAATAAAGTAGAGTAGAGTGGAGTAGTGTAGAGTAGAGTAGAGTAGGGTAGAGTAGAGTAAACTAGAGTAGAGCAGAGTAGAGTAGAGTAAAAGAGAGAAGAGGAGAACAGAGTAGAGCTGTGTAGTGTAAAGCAAAACATAGAAAAGCAGAGAAGAAGAGTAGAATAGAGTAATGTAGAGCAAAGCATAGTCATGTAGAGCAGTGTAGAACAGATCAAAGTATAGCAAAGTAGAGTAGAGCTAATTTAGGCTATGAAAGGCAAGGCTTAGCTAGAGTAGAGTAGAGTAGAGCTACGTTAGGCTAGGCTAGGCTCGAGTACGCTAGGCTAAGCAAGAGTAGAGTATGGCAGAATAGAGTATAGTAAAGTTGAGTAACATTAAGTTAGGTTAGGTTAGGCTAAGTGATGCTAGGCTAGCATAGGGTAGAGTAGAGTAGAGTAGAGCTAGGTTAGGCTAGGGTAAGATGCAATATAGTAGAAAGAGTTGAGTAGAATAAAGATGAGTAGAGTGGAGTAGAGAAAAATAGATAAGAGTAAAGTGGAGTAGAGTAGAGTAGAGTATAGCAGAGTAGAGCTACGTTAGGCTAGGATAAGCTAAGTTAGGCTAAGCTAGGCTAGGCTTTGTTAGGCTAGGTTTGGCTAAGCTAGGCTAGGCTAGGCATGGCTAGAGTAGAGTAGTGTAGAGTAGAGCATAGCAGAGAAAAGAAGAGTAGAGCATAGTAGAGCAAAATAGAGTATAGCATAGTAGAGCCAAAAAGAGATGAGCTAGGTCAGGCTATACTAGGAGAGGCTACGTTATGCAATGTCAAGCTAGGCTAAAGTAGAGTAGAGTAGAGCTAGGATAGCCTACGCTAGGTTGGCTAGGTTAAAGTAAAGTAGAGTCTAATAGAGTATAGTAGAGTATAATAGAGTAGAGAAGAGCAAGGTTAAGCTAAGCTAGGCTAGGTAAGGTTAGGCTAAAGTAGGCTAGGAAAGGCTAGGCTAGAGTAGAGTGTAGTAGAGTATAGTAAAGTGGAGTAGAGCTAGGCTAGGCTAGAGTAGAGTTAAGTAGAGTAGAGTAAAGAAGAGTAGAGCTAAGCTGAGGAAAGCAGAGTAGAGTAGAGTAGAGTTGAGCAGAGTAGAGAAGAGAATAGTACTACAGAGTAGAGTAGAGTAGAATGGAGTAGAGCAAGGTAGAACAGGGTAGAGTAGAGTAGAGTAGAGCAGAGTAGAGTAGAGTTAGGTTAGGCTAAGCTAGGCATGGTAAGCTAGGCTAGGCTAGGTTAGAGTAGAGTAGAGTACAGCAGAGTAGAGTATAGTAGAGTATAATAGAGTGGAGTATAGAAGACTAGAGCTAGGTTATGCTAGGCTAGGTTGGGCTAGGCTAAGGCTGGTTAGGTTAGGCTAAAGTAGATAGAGAAGAGTAGAGCAGAGCTAGGTCAGGTTAGTCATGGGTAGAGTAGAGTAGTGTAGAGTAGAGAGTAGAATAGAGTACAATATAGTAATGCTTGGTTAGGCAAGGCTAGGATAGAGTAGAGTAGAGAAGAGCTAGGTTAGGCTAGGTTGGGTTAGGCGAGTTTAAAGAAGAGTAGAGTGGAGTTAGGTTAGGCTAGGTAATGTTAGGCTAAGCTAAGCTAGGTTAGGCTAGGCTAGGCTAAAGTAGAGTACTATAGAGTAGAGTAGAGTAGAGTGGAGAAGACTTGAGCCTGGTTAGGTTAGGCTAGGATAGAGTATAATAGAGTAGAATATAATAGAGTAGAGCAGAGAAAAATAGAGCAGAGTTGAGTAGAGAAGAGTAGAGTAGAGTAGAGTAGAACCAAGTAGAGCATTTTAGAGTAGAGAAAAGTATTGTAGAGCAGAGAAGAGCAAACCTAGGTATGGCTAAGTAAGGTTAGGCTTGGTTAGAGTAGAGTTGAGTAGGGTAGAGTAAAGTATAATAGAGTATAGTAGAGAAGGGTTGTGTAGAGCTAGGTTAGGTAAGGCTAGGGTAGGCATGATTAGGCTAGGCAAAGCTAGGGTAGAGTAAAGTAAAGTAGAGTAGAGTAGAGAATAATAGAGGAGAGGAAAATAGAGTAGAGCAAAGTAGAGTAGAGTAGGGAAAAGTAGAGCAGAGCAAAGTAGACAAACATAGAGCTAGTTAGGTTAGGCTAAGCTATGCCAAAGTAAACTAGAGTAGAGAAGAGTTAAGCAAAGTTATGCTAGGCTAGGCTAGGCTCGATTAGAGTAGAATAGAGTAGTGTAGAGTAGTGTTAAATAAAGTAGTGTAGAGTAAAGTAGTGGAGAGCAGAGTAGAGTAGAGTAGTTCAGAATAGAGTAGAGCAGAGAAAAATAGAGTAGAGCATAGAAGTGTAGAGTAAAGCAGAGTAGAGTAGAGTAGAGCAGAGCTAGGTTAGGCAAGGCTAGGCTAGGCTAGGTTCGACTTAGCAGGCTAGTGAAGAGTAGAGTATAGTAGAGCTAGATTAGGTTAGGCTTTGCAAGGTTAGAGTAGAGTAAAGTATAGTAGAGTAAAACAAGGTTTGGCTAGGCTAGGCTACGGTAGGTAGCGAGGCTAGGCTATACTAAAATAGAGTAGAGTAGAGTAGTGTAGAGTAGAGAAGAATAGTGGAGCTAGGTTAGGCTAAGCTAGGCTTGAGTGTAATAGAGGAGAGTACAGCATAGTAGAGTAGAACAGAGCAGAGTAGAGCAGAGCCGAGCAAAGAAGAGCTTCATAAAGCACTGTAGAGCAGAACGAACCAGAGTAGAGAAGAGCTATGTTAGGGTTAGCTATACTAGGCTAGCTAGAGAAGAGCTAGCTTAAGTTAGGATAAGCTAGGATAGGCTAAGTAAGAGTAGAGTAGAGTAGAGTAAAGTAGAGTAGAGCTAGGTCAAGTATGGTTAGGCTAGGCAAGATTAGGCTAGATCAGCTTGGTTAAGCTAGAGTAGAGTAGAATATTATTAAGTAGAGTTGGGAAGTGCTAGGTTGGCTTAGGTAAGCCGGAGCAAGGCTTGACTACAATATAATAGCATAGAGTGGAGTAGGGTAAAGAAAAGTATAGCAAAGCAGAGTAGAGTAGAGAAGAGTAGTATAGGAGAGTAAAGCTAGGTTAGTTTAGAATATTATAAGCTATGAAAGGCTTGGGTAAGCTTGAGTAGAGTAGAGTAGAGCTAGGTTAGGCTAGGATAGTTAAGGCAGGGTTAGAGTATAGTAGAGTAGAATTGAGTAGAGTGGAGTAGCATAGAGTAGAGTAGAGTAGAGTAGAGTAGAGCAGAGTAGGGCTAAGTAGATTAGAGCAGAGTAGAGCAAAGCAGTGCAGAGAAGAACATAGCAAAGCAGAGTAGAGCAAAGTGGAGTAGAGCTCGTTAGGCCAAGCAAGGTTAGGCTACACTAGGCTTAGTTCGGTTGGAGTGGAGTAGAGTACAGTAAAGTAAGGTAGAGTAGTGTGGAGTATATTATAGTAGAGTAGAGGATAGTTAGGTTAGGTTAGGCTAGGTGAGGCTAGGGTAGGCTTGAGTAGAGTAGAGTAGAGTATAGTAGAGTAGGCTAAAGTAAGGTTATGCTAGGTTAGAATAGAGTAGAGTAGAGTAGAGTAGAGTCGAGTATAGTAGAGTAGAGTAGAGCTAGGTTAGGGTGGACTAAGCTAGGCTAGGTTAGGCAAGGCTAGGGTAGGCTAAGCTAGGTTAGAGTAGAGTAGATTAGAGTAGACAAGAGTAGAGCAGAGTCATGTAGAGCTAGGTTAAGATAGTCTAAGCTAGGATAGGTTAGGCTAAGCTAGAGTAGATTAGAGAAGAGTAGAGTAAAGAAAAGAAGAGAAAAGTATAGCAGAGTAGAGTAGAGTAGGGTAGAGTAGAGCTATGCTTGGCTAGGCTTGGCTTGGATAGAGTAGAGTAGAGTAGAGTGGAGAAGAGCTAAGATAGGTTAGGCTTGGCTTGACAAGGCTAATGCAGAGTAGAGTAGAGCAGAGTAGAGCAGAGTAGAAAAGAGTAGAGCATAGTAGAGCTAAGCAAAACATAGTAGAGCAAAACAAAGTAGAGTAGAGTAGATTATAGTGACCAGAGCATAGAAGAGCTAGGTTGGGCTAAGATATGCTAGGCTAGAGTAGCATAGAGTAGAGTAAAGAAGTGCTTGGCTAGGATAAGTTAGGTTTGAGTAGAGTAGAGTAGAGTAAAGCTAAGCTAGGCAAGGTTAGAGTAGAGTAGAGTATAATTGAAGGTAGTAGAACAAGAGTAGAGTGGAGTACAGCAGAGTAGACTATAGTAGAGTAGAGTATAGCAGAGCTATGTTAGGCTAGGCTAGGCTAGGCAAGATTATAGTAGAGTAGAGTTGAGCATAGTAGAATAGAGTTAGGTTAAGTTAGGCTAAGCTAAACTCGGTTAAAGTAGAGTAGAGTAGAGTTGAGTACAACAAAGAAGAGTAGAGTGGAGTAGAATATAGCAGAGCTAGGTTAGGCTAGGCTAGAGTAGAGTAGAGTTGAGTAGAGTAGAGTAAAGTAGAGTAAAGTAGAGTAAAGGAAAGTAGAGTAGAGCTAAGTTAGGCTAGGCTAGGCTATGTTAAGTTAAAGTAAAGTAGAGTAGAGTAAAGTAGAGTAAAGTAGAGTAGAGTAGAGTAAAGAAAAGCAGAGTACAGCTAGGTTATGCTAGGCTAGACTAGACTAGGCTACTTTAGAGTAGGGTAGAGTATAAAAGAGTATATTATTGTAGAGTAAGGTAGAGTAGAGCTAGGTTAGGCTATATTAGGCAAAGACCGGCTAGGCTAAGAAAGGCTAGGCTAGGTTATGCTAGGCCAGAGTATAGTAGAGTAGAGTAGAGCAAGGTTAAGTTAGGCTAGGCTAGGCTAAAATAGAGTAGATTGTAGTAGAGTTGAGTAGCATAGAGTTGAGTAGAGTGAACCAGAGTAGAGCAGAGCATAGTAGAGTAGGGTAGAGTAGAGTAGAGTATAATAGAATAGAGTGGAGTAGAGCAGTGTGGGGTAGGGTAGAGTAGAGTAATATAAAGTAGAGGAGTAGTATATAATAGAGTAGGGTTGGGTTAGGCAAGGTTTGGCTAGGTTAGGCTAGGATAGGCTAGGCTAGGTAAGAGTAGAATAGAGTAAAGTAGAGTAGAGTAATGTAGAGTTTGGTTAGGCATGGGTAGGCTAGAGTATAGTAGAGTAGAGTAGAAGAGCATAGAGTAGAGCAAAGTAGAGTAAGGTAGAGTAGAGCATAATAGAAAAGAGTAGAGTAGAGTAGAGTAAAGAGGGGCATAACTAGGTTAGGCTAGGCTAGGCAAGAGTAGAGTGGAGCAGAGCTAGCTTAAGCTAGGCTAAGGTAGAGTAGAGTTGGGTAGAATATAGTAGATTAGAGTAGAGTAGACTAGAGTAAAGGAGGTGTAGAGCTTGGTTAGGCTTGGCTATGCTAGGCTAAGCTAGGCTAGGCTAGAGTAGAGTAGGCTACAGTTGGCTAAATTAGGCTAGAGTAGAATAGAGTAGAAAAGGGTGGAGTAGAGCAGAGTAGAGAATAATAGAGAGAAGTAGAGTAGAGTAGAGTAGAGCATACCAAAGAAGAGTAGATCAATGCATAGTAGAGCAGAGCAGGGTAGGGTAGAGTAGATCATTGTAGAGTAGAGCTTTGTTAAGATAGGCTAGGCTAGAGTAGAATAAAATAGAGTAGAGTATTATATAATAGAGTAGAGCTAGGTTAAGCTAGGCTAGGCTAGGAAAGAATAGGTTAAGCAATGTTAGGCTAGGCTAGAGTAGAATTGAGTAGAGTATAGTAGATTAGAGCGACACAAAGAATAGTAGAGCTAAGAAGGTAGGCATGCTAAAGCATAGTAGAGTAGGTTAGAGTGGAGTTGAGTAGAGTAAAGCAGAGCAGAATAGAGTAGAGTATTATAAAGTAGAGGAGTATAATAAAGTAGAGTAGAGCAGGTTATGCTAATCTAGGTAAGGCTAAGTTAGAGTTGAGTAGAGTAGAGTAGATTAGATTAAAGTAGAGTAGAGTAGAGTAAAGTAGAGCAGAGCTATGTTTTAGGCTAGATTTGGTTATGGTGTAGCAGAGTAGAATAGGGTAGAGTATTGTAGAGTAGAGTTGGGTAGAGCTAGGTTAGGATAAACTAGGCACGAGTAAAGTAGAGTATAGTAGAGCATAGTAGAGTAGATTAGAGCAGAGCACAACATAGTAGAATAGAGCATAATAGAGTAGAGCTAAGTTAGGCTAGGTATGGTTAGGCTAGGTTAGGTTAGGCTAGGCTAGGCTAGGTTATGGTGGACTAGGTTGGGCTAGGCTAGAATTAAGTAGAGTAAGGCAGAATAAAGTAGAGTAGACCTTGGTGAGGCAAAGATTAGCTAGGCTAGGCTTGAGTACCATTTAAAGCAAAGTAGAGCAAAGTAGAGTAGAGTAGAGTAGAGTAGAGAAAAGCAAAGTAGTGTTGAGCATAGTAAAGCAGAGCAGAGAAAAGTAGAGCTAGGTTACGCTAAGCTAAGCTATGCTAAACTAGGCTAAGATAGCTAGGCATGGCTAGGGTAGGGTTGAGTAGGGTAGAGTATAGTAGAGCTTTATAAGGTTAGGTTAACCTATTCTAGACTAGAGTGGAGTAAGGTAGAGTAGAGTAGAGTATAACAGAGTAGAGCTTGGTTAGGCTAGAGTTGCATAGAGTAGAGTAGAGTAGAGTTAGGTTAGGTTAGGATAGGCTAGGATAGAGTAGAGTAGAGTATAGTAGAGTGGAGTAGCTTACAAAAGAGTTGGATGGAGTAGTGTAGAGTAGAGTAGAGTAAAGTAGAGTAGAGTAGAGTGGAGTAGAGTAGAGTAGAGTAGAGGAAAGGAGAGGAGAGTTGTACAGTGCAATGTAGAGAAAAGCAGACCAGAACAGAGAAGAGTAGAAGAATAGAATAATGCAATGGAGAGCAAAGTAGAGTAGAGCCGAATAGTGTAGAGCAGAGCAAAGCAAAAGTATAGCATAGTAGAGTAGATTAGAGCTAAGTTAGGCTATATTAGGCTAAGCTATGCTTAGCTAGGCGAGATTAGAGTAGAGTGGAGTAGAGTAGAGCTAGGTTTGGCTAGGTTAGGTTAGGGTAGGTTAGGTTAGGATAGAGTATAACAAAGTAGAATAGAGTACAATAAAGTAGAGTAAAGTAGAGTAGAGTAGAGTAAAGTGGACTAGAGCTAGGTTAGGCTAAGCAAGGCTAGGCTAGGCAAAGTTATGTTAGACGAGAGTAGAGTAGAATAAAGTAGAGAAGAGCTTGGTTAGGCTCGACTAAGATAGAGTACAGTAGAGTAGAGTGGAGTAGAGTAGAGCAGAGTAGGGAGGAGAAGAGTAGAGTAGAGCAAAGTATAGCAGAGCAGAGTAGAGTAGTTGTAGAGAAGAGTAGAGTAAAGTAGAGGCTAATCTAGGTTAGGCTATTATAGGATAGGCAAGAGAAGAGTTGAGTAGAGTGGAGAAGAATAGAGCTAGGTTAGGCTAAGCTAGGCTAGGCTAGGTTAGAGTAGAGTAGAGTAGAGTATCGTGTAATAGAGTATAGTAGAGTGAAAAAGAGTAAAGCTAGGTTAGGCTTGGCAAGGTTAGGCTAGGTTATGCTAGGATAGGCTAGAGTGGAGTAAAATAGAGAAGAGTAGAGTAGAGTGGAGTAGAGTAACGTAGAGTAGAGAAAAATAGAGTAGAGCAGAGTAGAGCAAAGTAAAGTAGATAAAAGAAGAGTAGAGCAAAGAAGAGCAAGGTTAGGCTAGGTTAGAAAAGAGTATAGTATAGTAAAGTATATTAGAGTAGAGTAGAGTAGAGCTAGGTTAGGTTAAGCTAACCTAGGCTTGGCAAGAGTTTAGTAGAGTAGAGTGGAGTATAATAGACTTGAGTGAGGGTGGGCTAGGCTTGGCTAGAGTACAATAGAGTATAGTAGTGTAGAGTGGAGTAGAGCAGAGTAGAGCATAGCAGAGTAGAGCAGAGTTGAATAGAGCAAAGCATTATAGAGTAGAGCTTAGTGAAGCAGGGAAAAGTTAAGTAGAGCAAGTTTAGGCTATGCTAGGCAAGGCTAAGCTAAGCAATATTAGATTAGATTAGAGTAGAGTGGAGCAGAGCTAAGTTAGGCAAGGCAAGATTAGGTAAGAGTAGAGGAGAGGAGAGTATAATAGTGTAGAGTAGAGTATAATAGAGTATAATAGAGTAAAGTAGAGCTAAGATTCGGCTAGGCTAGGCAATGTAAGCTGGGCTAAAGTAGGCTAGGCAAAGTTAGGCTAAAGTAGAGTAGAGTAGAGTGGAGTTGAGTTGAGTAGAGCTCTTTTAGTCTAGGCTAGGTGAAGCTAGGAAAGAATTGAGTAGAGTAGAACAAAGTAGAGCAGAGCAGAGTAGAGTTTAGTAGAGAAGAGCAAAGGAAAGAAGAGTAGGTTAGAGTAAAGTACGGCAAAAAAAGTATATAGTAGAGTAGAGTAGAGCAAAGCAAAGTAGAGCTAAGTTATGCTAAGCTAATCTTGGTTAGGCTCAACTAAGCTTGGTTATAATAGAGTAGTGTAGAGCAGAATAGAGTTGAATAGAGTAGAGTAGAGTAGAGAAGAGTATAGTATAGTATAGTATAGTGCAGTATAGTTGGGTAGAATAGGGCAGAGTTGAGCTAGGTTAGTCTCAGCTAAAGACGAGTGGAGTAGAGTAGAGTAGTGTAGGGTAGAGTAGAGCTAGGTTTGGTTAAGTTATGTTAGGCTAAGCTAAAGTAGAGTATATTAGAGTAGAATAGAGTAGAGCAGAGTAGAGCATAGCAAGCAGAGTTGAGAAGAGCAGTGCCAGGTTAGGCTATGTTAAGCTAGAGTAGACTAGAGTAGAGTAGAGTAGTGCTTGGTTAGGCTAGGTAAGGCTATGCTAGGTTAGTGTAGAGCAGAGTATAATATAGTATAGAAGAGCATATTAGAGTATAGTAGAGCTAGATTAGGCTAGGATAGGCTTGATTAGGTTTGGCTAGGCTAGAGTAGAGTAGACAAGTGTAGAATAGAATAAAGTAGAGTAGAGTAGAGAAAAGTAGAGAAAAGTAGAGTAGAGTAGAATAGAATAGAGTAGAGTATTATAGAATATAGTAGAGTAGAGTAGAGTAGAATATATAAGAGTATAACTAGGCTAGGCTTGGTTAGAGTATAATAGAGTAGTGGAGAGTAGAGTAGAGTAAAGTAGAATAGAGGAGACGAGAGAATAGGAGAGCAGAGTAGAACAGAGCAAAGTAGAGTAGAATTGAGTAAAAATATAGAGTAGAGTAGAACAAAGTAGGGCATAATAGAGTAGAGCTAGGTTAGATAAGGCTCAGCTAGAGTAGAGTAGGAGAGAATAATGTAGAGTAGAGTAGAGTACAATAGAGAAGAGCTAAGTTAGGCTATGCTTGGCGAAGCTAAAGTAGAGCTAGGTTATGTTAGGCAAGGCTAGGCTCGATTAGAGTAGTGTATAGTAGAGCTAGGTTAGGTTAGTCTAAGCTAGGCTAGGTTAAGCTAGGCTAAGTTCGACTAGGCTTGGCAAGGCTAATGAAGAGTAAAATATAGTTAAGTAGAGCAGAGTGTTGTAGAGTAGAGTAGAGTAGACCACAGCTAGGTTAGGCTAAGCAAATCATGGCTAGTGTATAGTACCATAGAGTAGAGTAAAGTAGAGAAGAGTCAAGCGTAATAGAGTAGAGCAGAGTAGAGAAGAGTAGAGCAAAGTTAAGATAGGTTAGGCTAAGCTAGGTTAAGCTATAGTAGAGTAGAGCAGAGAATAGCTAGGTTAGGCTAGGCTAGGCTAGGCTAGGTGAGGTTAGACTAGAGTAGAGTCGAGTAGGGTAGAGTAGAGTAGAGTAGAGTAGAGTAAAGCTAAGTTTGTTTAGGCTAAGCTAGGCTTTGGTTGGCTAAGTTGGGCAAGGCTATTGCAGGATAGACTTGAGTAAAGTAGCATAGAATAGAGTAGAGTAGAATAAAGTAGAGAAGAGTACAATAGAGCTCGATTAGGCTGGGTTATGCTATGCAAGGCTAGGCTTGAGTAGAGTAGAGTTGAGTAGAGTCGAGTAGAGTATAGTAGAGTAGAGAAGAGTAGAGCAGAGTAGAGTAGAGTAGAGTAAAACAAAGTAGAACAGATAAGAGTATAATAGGATAGAGTAGAGTATAGTAAAGCTAGGTTAGGTTAAGCAAGGCTAGGCTTTGCTAGGTTAAGCTAGGATAGAGTAGAGTAGGGTAAAGTAGAGTAGAGTAGAGTAGAGTAGGGTAGAGCTAAGTTAGGTTAGGCTAACCTATCCAAGGCTAAAGGTTAGCAGAGTAGAGTGGAGCAGAGCATAGTAGAGTAAAGAAGAGAATAATAGAGTGAAGTAGAGCAAAGGAGAGCAGAGTAGAGTAGAGTAGAGTAGATCAGAGTAGAGTAGAGCACAATAGAGCTAAGTTAGGCATGGCTGGGCTTGGCTAAAGTAGAGAAGGGTAAAGTAAAGTAGAGCATAGTAGAGTTAGGTTAGGTTAGGCTTGGCTAGGCTAGGTTTGAGTGGGGTAGAGTATAGTAGAGTAGAGTAGAGTATAGTAGGGTAGAATTTGGTAGATTTATGTTAGACTAGTACAGGCTAGCTAGATTAGGCTAGTTTAGGCTAGTTTAGGCTAGGCTAGGCTAGAGTACAGTAAAGTAGATTAGAGTAAAGCAAGGTTAGGTTAGACTAGGCTAAGGTAGGCTTGTGTATGATAGAGAAGAGAAGAGTAGAGCAAAGTACAGCAGAGTAGAGTAGAGCAAAGGAAAGGAAAGTAGAGCATAGCATAGCAAAGCAGAGCATAAAAAAGTAGAGGGAAGTAGAGCTAGGTTAGGCAAGGCTAGGTTAGGCTAAAGAAAAGTAGTGCAAAGTAGGATAGGCTAGGCTAGAGAAGAGTAGAGTAGAGCAGAGCAATATTAAGCTAAGAGCCTAGGCTTGGTTAAAGTTGAGTAGAATAGAGCAGAGTATAATATTGTAGAGTACAACTAGGTTAGGCTTGGCTAGGCTATAAAAGAGTAGAGAAGAGTAGGGTAAAGTAGAGTAGAGTATAGTAGAGTAGAGCTTGGTTAGGCTAGGCTTAGTCGGATAAGATTGAGCAGAGTAGAGTGGAGTTAAGCAGAGAAGAGTAGAGCGAAGTAAAATAGAGTAGAGCATAGCAGAGTAGAGAAAAGAAGGGTAAAGTAGAGCTAAGCTAAGTAGAGCTAAGCAGGCAAGACCACAACAGAGTAGAGTAAAGTAGAGTAGTGTAAAGTTAGGTTATGTTAGGCTAAGCAATGCAAGGCTAATGTAGAGTAGAGTACAATAGAGTAAAGCAAACAAAGTAGAGAAGAGTAGAGTAGATCTGAGCAAAGTAGAGCAAATTAAAGCAAAGCAAGGAAGAGTAGAGCAGAGCAAAGTAAAGAAGGGCAGTGCAAACAAGATTAAAGCAGTGCAGAGCTAGGTTAGGCTATGCTAGAGTAGATTAGAGTCGAGTTAGGGTAGGCTAGGCTAGGTTTCAATAGATTAGAATAGAGTAGAGTAGAGTAGAGCTAGGCTAGGTTAGACAAGGCTAGAGTAGAGTAGCATAAATCTAAGGTATGCTAAGCTAGGCTAGGTTAGGCAAGGTAGAGTAGAGTAGCATAGTGTAGAGTAAAGTTGGGCTAAGTTAGATTAGGCTATGCTATGCTATGCTTGGCTAAAGAAGAGTATAATAGAGAAGAGCAGTGCATAGTAGAATTGAGCAGAGTAGAGTAGAAGAGTGGAGTAGAGCAGAGCAAACATAGAGTGGACTAGAGTTAGAGTAGAGTAGAGTAGAGCTAGATTAGGCTAGGCTAGGCTAGGTTTTTGTAGAGTAGAGGAGAGTAGAGCAAGGTTAGGCTAGGCAAAACTAGACTATATTTGAGTAGAGTATAGTAGAGAAGATTAGCATAGAGTAGAGTATAGTAGAGTAGAGATAGGTTAGGCCAGGCAAGCCTAGGCTAAGATAGACTAGAGTATAGTAGAGTTGAGTAGAGAAGTGTAGTGCAAAGTAGAGCAAAGTAAAGCAGAGCAAAGTAGAGCAGAACTTGGTTTGGTTTGGTTAGGCTAGGCTAAGCTAGGTTATTATAGAGTAGAGTAGAGCTAAGTTAGGCTAGGCTAGACAAGAGTAGAGTATAGCAAAGTAGAGTAATAGAGTAGAGTACATTATAGTAGGGTAAAATAGTGTAGAGTAGAGTAGAGTTAGGTTAGGCTAGGTTAGGCGAGGCTAGGCTAGAGTGGAGTAGAGTAGAGTAGAGTAAAGCTTAGTTAGGCTAGGCTAAGAAAAGTTAGGCTAGAATAGAGTAGATGGAGTTGAGTAGACTAGAGTATAATTAAGTAGAGTATAGTTAAGCTATGTTAGGTTAGGATAAGATTGGCTTGGTTAGGCCTTACTAAGCTAGGCTAGGTTAGAGTAGTGTAGAATAGAGCTAGTTAAGGCTAGGCTAGAGTAATAAAGAGTAGAGTAGAGTATAACAAAACAGAGTAGTATGGAGAAGAATAGAGTAGAGTAGAGTAGAGTAGAGCTAAGTTAGGTTAAGCTAAGTAAGGATAGGATAAGCTAAGCTTGGTTAGAGTAGAGTAAGGTAGAGTATAGTTGAATAGAGTAGAGTAGAGAAGAGTAGAGTAAGGTTAATATAGGCTATTTTGGTTAGGTTAAGTTAGGCTAGGCTAGAATTGAGTAGAGTAGAGTAAGGTAGAGTGGAAGAGAGCTATGTTAAGTTAGGCTAAACAAGGCTAAAGTAGAGTAGAGTAGAGTAAAGTAGAGTAGAATAGAGTAGAGAAGTGTACAATAGAGTAGAGTAGAGAATCACAGAGTATAGTACAGCAAAGTGGAGTAATGTATAGTAGAGTAGAGTAGAGAAGATTAGAGTAGACCAAAGAAATGCAGGGCAAAGAAGAGTAGAACTAAGTTAGGCTAGGCTAAGCTATGTTTGGGTAAGCCAGGCTAGGGTATGCTAGGTTAGAGTAGAGTAGAGCTATGTTCGACTAAGGCAATGCTAAGGTAGACTTGGCTAGGCTAGGCTAGACTAGAGTGTAGTAGAGTATAGTAGAGTAGATTAGAGTAGAGTAGAGCTAAGTTAGGCTAGGCTAGGGCATATCAAAAGTAAAGTAGAGTAGAGTAGAGTTGAGTAGAGTAGAGCAGAGTAAAATAAAGCAGAGCAGAGTAGAGAAGAGTAGAATAGAGTAGAGAATAGTAGAGCAAAGATGAGGTCGGTTAGGCTAGGCTAGGTTGGGCTAGGCTTGGCTAAGCGAGGCTAGGATAGAGAAGAGTAGAGTAGAGTAGAGTGGAGTAGAGCTATGTTAGGCTAGGTTGGGCTAGGCAAAGTTAGAGTAGATTAGATATGAGTAGTGTAGAGTAGATTATAGAATAGTAAAGCTAGGTTACAGTATGATAAGCTATACTAAAGTAGAGAAGAGTAGAGTAAAGCAAAGTAGAGTAGAGTAGAGAAAAGCTAGGTAAGGTTAGGCTAGGAATGGCTAAACTATGTTATAGTAGATCAGAGTAGAGTAAAATAGAGTAGAGTAGATTAGAGTAGAGCAGAGTAGCGCAGAGCAGAGTAGAGAAGAGTTAAGTTAGGCTAAATTAAGCTAGGCTACACTAGGCTAGAGTATAGTAGAGTAGAATAGAATAGATTGGAGTGGACTAGAGTAGAGTAAGGTAGAGTAGAGTTAGGTTAAGTTAGGTTAAGCAAGGTAGAGTAGAGTATAATAGAGTAGAGAATAATAGAGTAGGGTAGAATAAGGTTAGGTTAGGCTAGGATAGGCTAGGCAAGGCTAAACTAGGCTAGAGTATAGTAGAGTAGAGTAGAGTAGAGAAGAGCAGAATAGAGTAGAGCATCGCAAAGTTGAGAGTAGCAGAGAAAAGCAGGGCAAAATTTAGTAGAGTAGAGCAAAGTGAAGTAGAGAAGAGTAGAGCAGAGCAAAGCGAACAAAATGGAGTAGAGAAAAGTAGAGAAGAGTAGAGCTAGGTTAGGCTAGGCTTGAGTAGAGTAGAATAGAGTAGAGTAGTATTAAGTTTGGTTAAGCAAAGCTAGGCTAGATAATGTTAAGCTAGGCTTGGCAAGAGCAGAGTAGAGTTAAGTAGAGCTAGGTTAGGCTAGGCTAGGAAAGGTTAGAGTAGAGTAAAGTAGAGTAGAGTATAATGGATTCAAGTAGAGGTAAGTTAGTTTAAGCTAGGCTAGGCTAGGCTAACATAGGCTAGGTTAGGCTAGGCTAGAGTAGAGTAGAGTATAGTAGTGTAGAGCTTGGTTTGACTAGGCTAGAATAGAGAATAGTAGAGTTGAGAAAAGTAGAGTGGAGAAAAGGAGTAGAGTAGAGAAGAGTAGAGCTGAGCATAGTAGGGCAAAACAAAGCTAGGTTAGGCTCACCTAGGCTATGTTAGGCTAGGTTTTAGTAGAGTAGAGTATAGTAAATTAGACTAGAGTAGAGTAGAGTAGAGTGTAGTTAGTATAGTAGAATAGAGTATGTAGAGTAGAGTGAGGTTAGGCTATACTATGTTAGGCTAGGAAAGAGTATAGCAGAGTAGAGATTTGTAGAGTAGAGTAGATTAATGTAAGGTTACATTAGGCTAGGCTAAGCCAAGCTTGGCTAATGTTGAGTTGAGAAGAGCAGAGTTATGTAAAGAGGAGCAGAGTAGAGTGGGGCAAAGCAGAGCAGAGCTAAGTCACGTAAGTCTATGTTAGGCTAGGCTAGGCTAAGCTAGGTAATGTTAGGTAAGAGTCAAGTAGAGTAGAGTAAAGCTTGGTTAGGTTAGGCAAGATTAGGTTAGGCTAAGCTAGAGTAGAGTAGAGTAAAGTAGAGTAGAGTAAAGAAGAGTAGAGCATAGTAGAGTTAAGTAGTATGGAGTGTAGTAGAGTAGAGCAAAGCAAAGCTTGGTTATGCTAGGTTATGTGAGAGTAGAGTAGAAGAGTAAAGCCTTTTTAGGGTAAGGTAGGCTATGTTAGGGTAAACTAGGTTAGAGGTTAATAAGGTTGGGTAGAGTAGTGTAGAGTAGAGCATAATAGAGTAAAGTAGAATAAATTAGTAGAATAGAGGAGAGTAGAGAAGAGTAGAGTAGAGTAGAGCAAAATAGAGTAGAAGAGAGAAGAGCAGACTAGAGAAGGGCAATGTAGAGTAGAGCAAAGTAGAATAGAGTAAAGTAGAGGTTGGCTTGGCTAAACTAGGTTAGGTTATAGTAGAGTAGAGCTAGGATAGGCTTTGCTACATTAGGCTAGGTCAGAGTAGAGTAGAGTAGAGTAGAGTAGAATAGAGTAGAGTAGAGTATAGTATAGTATTATAGAGTTTAGTATAGTAGAGTTTGGTAGAGTAGAGTGAGGTTAGGCTAAGCTAGGGTAGGCGAGGCAAGGATAGGGTAGGCTTGGCAAAA
Organism: Vanilla planifolia; assembly: GCA_023846275.1. Lineage (NCBI taxonomy): Eukaryota > Viridiplantae > Streptophyta > Magnoliopsida > Asparagales > Orchidaceae > Vanilla > Vanilla planifolia. Next base: position 218,430 of record JAIUJO010000659.1, on the reverse strand, counting down.
ATAAAGTAGAGTAGAGTAGAGTAGAGTAGAGAAGAGCATAATAGAATAGAGTAGAGCTCAGTTAAGCTAAGCTAATCTAGGATAGGCTATGCTAAAGTAGAGTATTGTAGAGTAGAGTAAAGTAGAGCAAAGTAGAGTAAAGTAGAGTAGAGATGAGTGAAACAAAGTAGAGTAGACAGAGCAGAGCAGATTAGCATAGAGAAAAGTAGAGGAGAGCATAGTAGAACTAGGTTATGTTAAGCTATGCTAGGCTAGGTAAGGCTAAGATAGAGTAGAGTTGAGTACAATAGAGTGGAGTAGAGTAGAATAGAGTAGAGTAAATGGAGTAGAGCAAAGTAGAGTAGAGTTGAGTAGAATAGAGCTTGGTTAGGCTAGGCTAGAGTAGAGTAGAGTAGAAAAGAGTAGAGACATTTAGAGTAGAGTAGTAGAGAGTAGAGCAGAGCAGGATAGAGTAAAATAGAGTTGAGTAGAGCAAAGTTGAGCAAAGTATAGTAGTTTAGAGCAAAGCATACTTGAACTAGGTCAGGCTAAGTTATGCTAGGCTAGGCAAGGCCAGGCTTGGTTAGAGTAGAATAGAGCATAGTAGAATAGAGTAGAGCAAAGTAGAGTATAGTAGAGTAGACCTTGGTTTGGCAAGGCTTAGCTAGGTGATTCTAGGTTAGGCTAAGCTAAGCAAGAGTAGATGAGAGTAGAATTAAGTAGAGTAGAGTAGAGTATAGTAAAGCTCAGTTAGGTTATGTTAGGCTAGGCTAGGCTAAAGTTTAGTAGAATAGAGTAGAGCAGAGCAAAGTAAAGAAGAGAGTAGAGCAGAGCAAAGTAAAATAGAGAAAAACAGAATAGAGTAGAGCAGAGTAGAGCAGAGCAAACTAGAGTAAAGCAAAGCAGAGCAGAGCTAGGTTATGCTAGGCTAGGCTAGAGTGGAGTAGAGTAGAATAGAGCTTGATTAGTCTAGGCTAAGCTAAGTTAGTTAGAGTGGTGTAGAGTAGTGTAGAGTAGAGTTGAGTAGAGTAGAGTAAAGGAGAGGAGAGCAGAGCAAAGTAGAGTAGAGCAAAGCAGAGTAGAATAAAGTAGAATATAGCAAAAAAAGTAGATCAGAGTAGAACAAAACAAAATAGAGTAGTGTAGAGTAGAGCGAGGTTAGGCTAGGCTAGGATAAGCCAGGCTATTCTAGGCTTTATGAGGCTAGGCTAGAGTGGAGTAGAGTTCAGTGGAGTAGATTATAGTAGAGTACAATTGAGTAGAGCTAGGTTAAGTTAGGCTAGGCAAGGCTATGTTAGAGTATAATATAGTAAAGTAGAGTAGAGTTGAGTGGAGTAAGGCAAGGCTAGTCTAGGTTAGTCTTAGCTAGAGTAAAGTAGAGTAGTTTGGAGTATAGTAGAGTAGAGTAGTGCTAGGATAGGGTAGGGTAGCCTAAAGTATAGTAGAGATGAGTACACTGGAGGAGAGCAGAGTTAGGTTAGGCGATGTAGGGGTAGGATAACTAAGTTTAGGCTATATTTGGCCAGGCTAGGCTAGATTAAAGTAGATTAGAGTAGAGCTAGGTTAAGTTAGGCTTGGCTAAGCTAGGATAAAGTAGAGTAGAGAAGAGTAGAGTAGAGTATAGCAGAGTAGAGTGTGGTAGAGCTAACTTAAGCTAGGCTAAGCAAGGCGAGGCTAGGCAAGAGAAGAGTAGATTAGAGTAGAGTAGAGCTCGATTAGGCTAGGCTAGGCCTGGTTAGAGTAGAGTAGAGTAGCATAGATTAAAGCAGAGTAGAGTATCACAGAGTGGAGTAGAGCACAGCAAAGTAGAAAAGAATAGAGTAGGGTAGAGTATAGCACAGCAGAGCAGTGTCGAGTAGAGTAGAGTATAGTAGAGTAGAGCTAGGTTAGGCTAAGCTAGGCAAGGTCTAGCTAGGTTAGAGTAGAGTCGAGAAGAGTATAGTATTGTAGAGTAGAGTAGAGCTAGGTTTGGCTAGGATAGGCTAAGGAAAGCTTGGTTAGGCTTGTTAAAGAAGATTAAAATATAGTGGAGTAGAACTAGGTTAGGTGAGGCTAGGCTTTGCTAAAGTAGAGTAGAGTATAACAGAGTAGAGTAGAGTAAAGTTGTGCAAAGTAGATCAGAGCAGAGAAGAGTATAGCATTATAGAGGAGAGTAGAGCATTACAGAGTAGAGGTTAGTAGAGTCGAGTAGAGTATAGCTTGGTTAGGATAGGCTAGAATATGCTTGGGTAAAGTAGAGTAGAGTAGAGTTGAGTAGAGTAGAATAGAATAGAGTAGAGCAGGGCAAAGTAGAGTAGAGTAGAGAAGAGCAGAGTAGAGCAGAATAGAGTATAATAAAGCATAATAGAGTAGAGTAGAGTTTAGTGAGGTTAGGTTAGGCTCAGCTAGGCTAGAGTAGAGCAGAGTAGAGTATAATAGAGTAGATTAAAGTAGAGTAGAGCAGAGTAGAGTGAACTATAGTGGAGCAAAATAGAGTAAAGAAGAGCAGAGAAGAGTAGAGTAGAGTAATGTAGAGAGCAGAGTAGAGCAGAGTAGAATAATAAAGTAGAGTAGGGTAGAGTAGAGTAGAATAAAGTAGAGTATATTAGAGCAATACAGAGTAGAGTAGAGAAGAGAAGAGTATAGTAGAGTAGAGCTTAGTTAGGTTAGGCTTGGCTAAACAAGGTTAAGCTTGGCTAAGATTGAGTAGAGCAGGGTAGACTATAGTAGAATAGAGTAAAGTATAGTGTAGAGTAGAGTAGAGTAGAGTAGAGCTAGGTTAAGGTAGGCTTGGTTAGCCTAGGGAAGGCTAGGCTAGGGAAGTTTAAGCTTAGTTAGGCTAGAGTAGAGTAGAGTAGAGTAGGGTAGAGTACAGTATAGTAAATTAGAGCTTGGCTAGATTAGGCTAAGCTAGGCTAGAGTAGAGTAGACTAATGTAGAGTATAATAGGATAGAGTAGTGTAGAGAAGAGTAGATTAGAGTAAAGTATAGTAGAGTGGGGTAGAGTAGAGTAGAGGAGGGAGGAGGAGAGGAGAGTGGAGGAGACAAGAGGAGAGAAGAAGAGAGTAGAGTAGACTAGAGTAGAGCATAATAAAGAGTATAGCAAAGCTGAATAGAGTAGAGTATAGCAATGCATGGTAGAGTAAAGCAACATAGAGTAGAGTAGAGCAGAGGAAAGAAGAGATGATTAGAGCGAAGGTAGATTATCTAAGCTAGAGTAGAGTAGATCAGAGTAGAGTAGAGTAGGGTAGAGTTCAATAAAGCTAGGTTAGAGCATAATAGAGTAGAGTAGAGTTGAGTTGAGTAGAGCTAGGTTAGATTGGGCTAAGCTAGGCAAGATTAGCTAAGGGTAGGCTAGAGTAGGGTAGGGTATTGTAGAGCAGAGCAAAGTAGTGTAGAGTAGAGCATGGTTAGTCTAGGTTAGGCTAGAATAGAGCAAAATAGAGTAGAGCAAAGCAGAGTAAAGATGAGTAGAGAAGAGAAGAGTAGAGTAAAGCATAATAGAGTAGAGTCAGGTTAGGTTAAGGCTAGGCTAGGCTAGAGTAGAGTAGAGTAGAGCTTGGTTAAGAAAGTTTAATTTGATTTAGGGTAAAGTAGAGTAGAGTTGGGTAGAGTAAACTAAATTAGATTAGAGTAGTGTAGAGTAGAGTGGAATAGAGTTGAGTAGAGTAGAGTAGAGTAAAGTCTAGGCTAAAGTATTATTATGTAGAGTAGTGTAGAGAAGAATAAGGTAGAGTAGACTAGCATTTGGCTAGGCTAGGGTAGAGAAAAGCAAATTAGAGAAAAGTAGATTAGAGTAATATAGAGTAGAGTATATTATAGTAGAGTAGAGTATAATATATTAGGGTAGAGTAGAGTAAAGTAGAGCAAGTTTAAGGTAGGTTAAGGTTAGCTAGGCTAAAGAAGAGTAGAGTAGTGTAGAGTGGAGTAGACTAGAGTAAAGTAGAGTATAGCTAGGTTAGGTTAGGCTAGGCCAAGGTAGGCTAGAGTAAGATAAATTTGAGTAGAGTAGAGTAGAGAAGAGCAGAGTAGGGTAAAGTAGAGCAGAGTATAGTAGAGTAGAAAAGAGTAAAGAATAATAGAGTAGAGCGTATAAAAGAAGAGCATAATAGAGTAGACTAGAGTAGAGCATAGCTAGGTTAGGTTAGGCTAGGCTAAAGAGGAGCAGAGTAGAGTAGAGTAGAGTAGAATAGAGTATAGTAGAGTAGAGTAGAGTAGAGTATAGTATAGTATAGTTTAGTTGAGTAAAGTGGAGTAGAGCTAGCTTAGCCTAACCTATGCTAGGCTAGGCTAGCTAAACTAGGTTAGGTTATGATACGATTGAGTTGAGTAGAGTGGAGTAGAGATGATTAGAGTAGAGTAGAGTAGAGCAAAGTAGAGCAGAGCTGAGTTGAGCAAAGTATAACTGAGAAGATTTGAGTAAAGGAGAGAAGAGCAGAGCAGCAAAAAATAGAGAAGAGCAAAGCAAATCGAAGCAGAGTAGAGTAGTGCTAGGATAAGCTAGAGTAGAGTTGAGTTGAGCAGAGCTAGGCTAAGCTAGGTTTGGCAAGGCTAGGTTAAGAGTAGAGTAGAGTGAAGTTGAGTAATGTAAAGTAGAGTAGAGTAGAGCTAAGAAAAATTGGGTTAAGCTAGGCTATGCATGACTAGTCTAAGGTAGGCTAGGCTAGGCTAGAATAAAGTAGAGTAGAGCAGAGTAAGATAGAGTACAGTAGAGAAGAGTAGACTAAAGTAGAGTTAAGTTAGGCTAGGCTAGGTTATAGTAGAGTAGAATAGAGCTAAGCTGAGTGGAGTAGAGTAGGGTAGAGAAGAGCAGAGTAGAGTTGAGCATAGCAGAGTAGAGTCGAGCTAAGCACAGCGAGTTGGGCTAGGCTAGAGTAAGGTAGAGTAGAGTAGAGTAGTATAAAGAAGAGCTAGTTAGGCTAGGCTAGGGTAGGCTAGAGTAGAGTAGAGTTTAGTAGAATAGATTATAGTAGAGTATAGTAGAGTAGAGTAGAGTAGAGAAGAGTAGAGTAAAGTAGAATAAAGGGTAGGAGATGAGAGAAGAGCATAGTAGTTTTGAGTGAAATAAATAAGAGCAATGAATAAAAAAGCATAATAGAGCAAAGTAGAACAAAGTAGAGCTAGGTTAGTCTAAGCAAGACTAAGCTAGGCTAGGTAAGGGTAGTCTAGGCTAGGTTATGCTAGAGTAAAGTAGAGTGGAGTTGGGATAGGTTTGGTTAAGCTATAGTATAATAGAGCATAGTAAAGTAGAGTAGGGTAGAGTGGAGTAGAGTAGAGTAGACAAGAGAAGAGTAGAGTAGAGTAGTGCAAAGTAGAGTAGAGTATAACAGAGAAGAGATGAGTAGTGTAGAGCAAAGTAAAGTAGAATAGAGCAAAGCAAAGCTACAATTGGCTAGGCTAAGCTAGGCTAGAGTAAAGTGGGGGAGAGTAGAATAAAGTAGATTTAGAGTTGAGTTGAGTAGAGTAGAGTTGGGCTAGTTTAGGTTAGGATAAGCTATTTAGGCTAGGCTAAGCTAGGCTAGGCTAGCATAGAGTAAAGTAGATTAGAGTAAGGCAAGGTTAGACTAAGCTTTGGTAGGCTAGGATAGAGTATTATATAGTGGAGTAGAATAGAGTAAAGTATAGTAGAGTCTGGTTAGGTTAGACTAACTTAAGCCAGTCTAGAGTAGAATATAGTAAAGCAGAGAAGAGTAGAGAAGAGTAAAGTAGAGCAGAGCAAAGTATAGTAGAGCAGAGTTGAGTAGAGTAGAGTAGATATAGCTAGGTTAGGCTAAGGTAGGCTAGGCCAAGGTAGGTGAGAGTATAATAGAGTAAAATAGAGTATAATATATAAGAGTAGAGTAGAGTAAGGTTTGGCTAGGCTAAGAAATGGTAGGGTAGGATAGGCTTTGTTAGGCTACTTTAAAGTAGAGTAGATTAGAAAAGACTAAAGTAGAGTGGGTTAGTGTAAAGTAGACTAAAGCAGAGCAGAGTAGAGTGGAGCAGATCAGAGTAGAGCAAACAAGAGTGGAGCAGGGCAGAGCAGATTAAAGTAAAGTAGAGTAGAGTAGAGTAAAGAAGAGTAAGGGATTTTTAGGCTAGGTTAGAGTTGAGTAGAGTAGAGTATAGTAGGGTATAGCTTGGTTAAGCTAGGGTAGGCTAGGCTAAGAGAGGCTAGGTTAGAGTAAATTATAGTAGAGTGTAGTAGAGTAGAGTAGAGTAGAGTAAAGTTAGGTAGGCTAAGCTAGGCTAGAGTAGAGTAGAATAGAGTAGAGTAGACCTAGGTTAGGTTAGGAAAAACTAGAGTTTAATAGAGTAGAGTAAAGTAGAATAGAGCAGAGTATAGTATAATAGAGTAGAGAAGGGCATAGTAGAGTAGAGTAGAGATGAGCCACACATAGTAGAAAAGAGAAAAGTAAAGCTTGGTTAGGCTAGGCTAGGCTATAGTAGAGTAGAGTAGAGCTGAGTAAACTAGGGTAGAGTAGAGCCGGTTAGAGTAGAGTAAAGTTAAGTTAAATTAGGCTTGGCTGTGCTAGGCAAAATTAGGAATAAGTAGAGTATAATAGAGTAGAGTATAGTAAAGTAGAGTAGAGTTAGGATAAGCTAAATTAGGCTATAATAGACAAGAGTAGAGTAAAGTATAACAGAATAGAATGGAGTAGAGTAAAGAATAATAAAGCAGAGTAGAGTAGAGTAGACGAGAGTGGAGTAGAAGAGAGTATAGTAGAATAGAGCAGAGCGAGGTTTTGCTAGGCTATAGTAGAGTAGAGTAGAGCTTTGTTAGGTTAGGTTATGCTATGCAAGGCTTGGCTAGGGTAGAGTAAAGCATAGTAGAATAGAGTAAAGTAGAGTAGAGTAGAGTATAGTAGAGTGGTGCAGAGTAGGATAAAGCAAAGTAGAGTAGTATAGAGTAGAGCAGCAAAGAGGAGAGTAGAGTGGAGTAGAGGGGAGCAGAGTAGATGAGACAAAAGTAGAGTAAAGTAGAGCAGAGTATAGTAAATCTATTTTAGGATAAGCTAGAATAGAGTAAAGTAGAGTAGAGCCAAGTTAGGCTAGGCTAAGCTAGGCTAGGCTAGGTTAGGCTCAAGTAGGTTAGGTTAGGTTAGGTTAAGTTAGAGTAGAGTAGAGTAGACCTAGTTTAGGCTTGGCTAGGCTAGGCTAGGCTAAACTTGGCTATAGTAAAGTAGAGTAGAGCAAAGTAAAGCAAAGCAGTGTTGAATAGAGTAGAATAGAGCAGAGAAGAGGTAAGTTAGGCTATGTTAGAGTAGATCAATATAAAGTAGAGTAGATTAAAATGGAGGAGTGTAAACTAGAGTAGAGTATAATAGAGTAGAGCTAGGTTAGGTAAGGCTATGTTACTTTAGAGTATAATAGAGTATAATAGAATAGAGTAGAGAAGAGTAGAGTAGTGTTGAATAAAGTTTATAAAGCTAGGTTAGGCTAGGGTAGGCTAGGCTAGGCTAACTTAAAGTGGAGTTGAGTGGAGTAGATTGGAGCAGAGTATGGTAGAGTAAAGCAAGTATAGGCTAGGATAGGCAAGGCTAAAATAGGCTAGAGTAGAGTAAAGTAAAGTAAAGTATAGTAGAATATTGTAAAACTAGGTTAGGCTAGGCTAGGATTGGTTTGGCTAAGCTAGATTAGAGTAGAGTAGAGTAAGGCATAGTATAATAAAGTAGAGTAGAGCTAGGTTAAGCAAAACTAAGCTAGGCTATGCTAGCGTAGAGTAGAGAAGAGTAGAGTAGAGTAATGTAGGGTTGAGTAGAGTAGAGTGTAGTAGAGTATAATAGAGTAGAGTAGAGTAGGGCATAGTACAGTAGAGCATAGTAAAGAAGAGTGGAGCTAGGATAGGCTAGGCTAGGTTATAGTAGAGGAGAGCAGAATAGAGTAGATCAAGGTTTGACTAGTTTAGGCTTGGCTAACTTAGAGTAAAGTAGAGCAGAGTATAGTAGATTAGAGTAGAGTAGAGCAAGATTAGGCTAGGCTAGGCTAGAGTATAATAGAGTAAGGTAAAGTAGAGTAGAGTAAAGAATAATAAAGAATAATAGAGCAAAGTAGAAGAGAGTAGAGAATAGCAGAGTAGAGTATAGTAGAGTTTGGTTAGGCAAATCAGGGCTAGGCTGGGTTAGAGTAGAGAAGAGTAGAGTAGAGTATATTAGAGTAGAGTAAAGCTAGGTTAGGTTAGCCTAGGTCAGGCTAGGCTAGAGTAGAGTATAGTAGAGTAGAATAGAATAAAGTAGAATAGAGTAAAGTAGAGTAGAGCAGAGTAGAGTGAAGTATAGTGGAGTAGAGTAAAGCAAAGCAGAGCTAAATTGAGCAAGCATTTGTTTGGCTAAGCTTGGCCAGGAGAGGGTAAAGTTGAGCAGAGTAGAGTATAGTTAGGGAGAGTAGAGTAGAGCAATAGAGTAGAGTATAGTAGAGTAGAGTTGAGTATAATAGAGTAGAATAGAGTTGAGATAGGTTAGGCTAGGATAGGGTAGGCTAGGCTAGGTTATAGTGGAGTAGAGTAGAGTAGAGCATAATAGAGTATAGTAGAGCTAGGTTAGGCTAGGCTAGATTAAAGTAAAGTAGAGCAAGATAGAGTAGAGTAGACCATAGTAGAGTAGAGTAGAGTAAAGCGTAGTAGAGTAGAGTAGAACAGAGCAGAGCATAGAAAGCTGGAGAAGAGAAGTGTTATACCCGGTAAAATATTATACGTTTAATCTTCAATAATTCAATTGTGGCTTGGATGATTTCAGATCGACAGTAGGATGAGCCAGGAGCTCAATTGGAGGCTATTGGAATTTTTGAAATTTTCTGGGGATTTTTCGGAGCACCGAGGAAATTTTTAAGTAATTTTCCCTGTTTAATTGGATTTTTGGAAATTCGAAAATCTATTTAAATCGGTCCATTAGATTTTTTTTAAACCGGAATTTGGTTTTTACCGCGCGTGAACCGGACCGGAGCGGTTCAGCGAAGGCGGGGACGGTTCGCCGAGTGCATTTGCGCGTGCGGTTGGATAAGCAGATCGGACGGACGAGATCAGCGGTGGAGATTAACCGGCTGATCGGGTTTAAGCGGCGTTATTAGAAGGTCAACCGGCGCTTAATGGGTTCTTAACGGGTTATTACCGGTTTAAGCCGGGTATTTAACCTGATTTGTTCGGCTGTTAGGGTTTCGATCGGTGGCCGGAGACGAAGTGTTCGCGGCGAACGGCGATAGTTTCCGGCAGCCTTTCAAGGGGCTTTTTGTACCTGGAGGTTCGCGGGACCGAGGAGAATCGATTGGTACCGGTTTCGTTCGGCGAGGAGCAGCGGTTGGTCGAGTGCGAGCTTCACCGTCGCCGGAGAAGAAATGTAGGAAATTCAGATTTTAAATTAGTTATTTACCAAATTAAAAATATGGATTATTTTGCAAATAGCTACCGGAGGATGCGAATTGTGGTTTTTGGAATTGATTAATGCAAATTATTGATTTTAGCATTTTAGGGTTTTTCTTCGGAAAATTATAACCGCAGAATTTGGAAATTTTACCAAGCATGTGTTGATTCGATTATGTGCTTAATCATGTTAAGATAGTATCAAATGCTGAATTTTGTTTAATTTCATAGATTGTTAAAATGGAGATCGGAGGAAACTTCGGCTGAAATTTTAAATTAGTGGCATTATTGAAACATTAGGATAGTACGAACATCGAATTTTGTTTCTCCTTGTTCGCGTTCACCGGAAATCGACGGAAGGATTGGAATTGGTCGACGATTGCGTCGATTAGGGTTTGCGGGCGTCGGACCGAGGAAGGAGAAGGGTTTAGATTAATTACAAATTTAATTAAGTAATTAATGGTATTTACGCCATTTTATTAGTAATTATAATTAATCCGATTAACGGATTATTAAGAAATTGGTTCGGCGGTATCGCGGTTCAGCGCGGGGATTCCGAACCGGCAGCGAAAACCGGTTCAGCGGGATTCGGCGCGGAAGAAAATTTAATTCGGGAATTTGGTTCGGCGGTGTCGCGGTTCAGCGCGAGGATTCCGAACCGGCAGCGAAAACCGGTTCAGCGGGATTCGGCGCGGAGGAAATTTAATTCGGAAATTTATCCGAATTTTCGGAAAAAGGATATTTGTGGAAATTTAAATTTTATTAATTTTCGGAAAAAGGATATATGTGGAATTTAAAAATTAATTCGGAAATTAATCCGAATTTTCGGAAAATGGATATATGTGAATTTAAATTTTAATTTGGAAATTTATTCTGAATTTCGGAAAATTGAGAAAGGGCAGAATTTGATTTTTTTGGAATTTAAAAAAATGCAGTAATTAGAATTTCGGGATTTTTAATTTCTGAAAAAAATTTCAGAAAAAGAGAAATTGGGATTTGAGCGATCTCGAAAATTCTGGAGATCCGTATGTAGAGGAAAATTTCTTGAAGTAGGGAAAAATGTTATCAGTGATGACAGTACAATTGAAACAGTCAGACAGAGGTATGGTACATGGATGCTACCAAAACAGTCAGTAACTGGTACAGTTGTGTTGCTTGGACGGCAATGGCATGGATTGAGTCAGTTTACTCAATGTTGGCATATTTCACGGATTGGCATATTGGACCAGACTACTATAGACCCTATATGATGTTTTAGGGTAGTTATGCTAGGTAACTGTGCGGTTCAGACTTAGCTTCCACAGTATACATGTGACTGGTAGGCACCATGCGTGTTTCGAGTGGGCAATCCCACTGGCATGCTACCTGGAACCCCAGGCTAGGTTGTGATGCGTGTTTCGAGATGGGCAATCCCACTGGCATGCTTTGCCTAGGCGCCATGCGTGTTTCGAGATGGGCAATCCCATTGGCATGCTATATAGACGCTGCGGTGTCGGGTGCTAGGCGTTATGATGCGTGTTTCGAGATGGGCGTATCCCACTGGCCTGCTTTGCCTAAGCGCCATGCATGTTTCGAGATGGGCGATCCCACTGGCATGCTACCTGGAAGCCCAGAGGAGAGCTACTCTGGTGTGACTGGGGTGACTGTGGTTGGTCGGAGTCTGGAACTGAGAGTGCCTTTCCACCATACATTGTTATGCTGTATTCCTATACTCTTGCTATTATCCTTCTCTTGCATGTGAGTTTTTACTAGCTGTCTTTCCTACTGGGCATAGCTCATTCCTTTATTATCTATATTTTTCCAGCGGCTCGACAGACTTGACGCCACCCAGATTAGGTGAGATCGTGGTCAGCAGGCTAGTGGAGGATATCTGATCTGTGATTTCTGAGACATTTTGTTTAGTGTGATTGATGCTATTGGATGTATTCAGTGAGACTTTTATTCTTATGTCAGGTATTGTGTGAGGATGAATCTGACTTATGTATCTGGTTGGATGATGTTGCACTTGTTGGACTTGGATCTTATTCTTGTGATGTAGTTTCCATTCACTGTCTTACTTATTGTTTTGGTGCTATGGTGTGTGGAGTGCCATATTTATATATTTATTCTGTGGATGTTATATATCTTTTTTTGATGGTGAGGTCATTACATGACTATGGAACTTACCATGGGGGTTCAGACTTCTATTAGATCGGTTCTCCTATCGGTATGGGATAGGAGTATTGGGTCTAGTAGGAGTAACATTGCGCGAGTCCATCTGTTAATTCAGGAGTCATGAATCCTGAATTGACGGTGTACCCGGGAGATGGGATCCACATTGTTAAGGAAAGTAGGTGTGTAATGATGTGTTATATCCTATGTTTTTCGTAGGCTACTCAGGTTGGTATGGGACGATCTGAGCTGTCTATATGTAAAAAAAAAAAAAAAATGTATGCCAAAAATCAGCCTAGGAAAAATGGGGTGTAACAAGAAGAGTACTACAAGTTTAGGTTAGGCCAAGCTATGTTAGGTTAGGCTAGACTAGAGCAGGGTAGAGTACTATGAAGTAGATCTTAGTTAGGCTAGGCTAAACTAGGTTAAAGTAGACTAGAGTAGAGTAGGACAAAATAGAGAAGAGTAAAGGAAAGAAGAGTAGTGTAGAGTAGAGCATTGCAGTGTAGAACAAAGTGGAGTGCAATGGAGCTAGGTTAGGCTAGGCTATGCTAGGCTAGAGTAGAGTAGAGTTGAGTGACCTATGCTAGGTTACGTCAGGCTTGGCTAAGTTAGGTTAGGCTAAACTAAAGTAGTCTAGTGGAGTAGAGCTAGGTTTTGTTAGGATAGAGTAGGGTTGAGTATAGTAGTTTAGAGTATGGTAGAGTAGAGTAGAGTAGAGTAGAGCAAAGTAGAGTATAATAGAGCAAAGAAGAGTAGAGCAGAGCAATGTAGAGTAGAGTCAGGTAGAGAAGGGTAGAGCAGAGCAAAGGAGAGTAAAGCAGAGAAGGGAAAACAAGAGTAGATTAGAGTAGAGTAAAGTGGAGTAGAGTAGAATAGAGCAAAGTTAGGCTAGGATAGAGTTGAATAGAGTAGAGTATAATAGAGTTGAGCTAGGTCAGGCTAGGATAGGATTGGTTAGTTGAGGCTTGGTTAGAGTAGAGTAGAATAGAGTATAGTGGAGTGGAGTAGAGTAGAGAAGAGTATAGTAGAGTAGAGTAGAGTGAAGAAGAGTAGAGCTAGGTAAGGTTAGGCTAGGTTAAGCTAGGATAAGGAAGGCTATGCCTAGGCTAGAGTAGAGTAGAGTAGATTAGATTAGAGTAAAGTAGTGTAGAGTAGAGTAGATTTAAGTTAACATAGGATAGGTTGAGCTAGGTTAGAGTAGAGTAAAATTGAGTAGAGTAGTGCAAAGTAGAGTAGAACTAAGTAGAGCAAAGAAGAGCAAAGCTGAGCAACCATAGTGGAGCAGAGTAGAGCAGAGCCAACGAGAGCTACGTTAGGCTAGGCTATGTTGGGCTATGGTAGGCTAGGCTTGGATAGACTAGGTTAGAGCAGAGTAGAGTAGAGTAGAGCAGAGTAGAGTAGAGTATAGTAGAGTAGAGCTAGTTTAGTCTAGGCTAAGCTTGGCAAGGCTAGGCTATGATTGGCTGGTTGGAGTGGAGTAGAGTAGAATTGAGTAGAGCAGAGAAGAGCAGAGCAAAGGAAAGCATAGCATAACATAGTAGAGAAAAGCAGAGAGGAGCTAGGTTAGGCTAGGCTATGCTAGGCTAGGCAAGGCTTGGCTAGGCTAGGAAAGGCAAGGCTGGAGTAGAGTAGAGTAGAGTAGAGCTTGGTTAAGCTAGGCTACGCTACAATAGAAAAGAGTAGTGTCAAGTCGGATATAGTAGAGTAGTGTAGTGTAGAGTAGAGTAGAGTAGAGCTGACCAGAGTAGAGTAGAGCTTACCAGAGTAGAGTAGAATAGAGTAGAGAAGAGCAGGATAGAGTAGAGTAGAGTAGAGTAGAGTAGAGTAGAGAAGAGTAGAGTTATGTTAGGCAAGACTAGGTTATGCTAGGCTAGGTTAGAGTAGAGTAGAGAAGAGCTAGGTTAGGCTAGGCTTTATTTGGTTAGGTTAGAGAAGAGTAGAGTAGAGTAGAGTAGATTAGAGTGGAGTAATGTAGAGTAGAGTTAAGTTAGGGTAGACTAGGTGAATCTATGCTATTCTAGAGGGAGTAAAGTAAATTAGAGTAAAGCAGAGTAGATTTGAGCTAGGTTAGGCTAGGCTCAGCTAAAGTACAATAGAGTAGAGTATAGTTGAGTAGAACAGAGCAAAGAATAGTGGAGTGGAGTAGAGCACAGTAGAATTGAGTAGACCATAGTAGAGTATAGTATAGTAAAGTAGAGTAGAGGAGAGCAAAGCTAGGTTAAGCTAGGCTTGAACAGGTTACGCTTAGCCTGGCTAAGCTAGAGTACAATAGAGTGGAGTAGGTTAGAGTAGAGTAGAGTAGAGTCGAGCTAGGTAGGTTAGGCTAGACGAGACTTGGCTATTTTAGAGTAGAGTCGAGTTGAGTTGAGTAAAGTAGAATACAGTAGAGTAGACTGGAGTAGAGTAAAGCAAAGTTAAGCTAGGCTTAGCTAAGATAGGCTAAGATATGCTAGGTTAGGCTACTATAGAGTAGAGTAGAGAAGAGTAGAGTAGTGTAAAGTAGAGTGGAGTAGAGGAGAGCTCGGTTAGATTAGGTTAGGTAAGAGGAGGCTAGAGTAGAGTAGAGGAGAGTAGAGTAGAGCAAAGAAGGGTAGAGAAGAGCAGAGTAGTCAAAAATATAACATAGTAGAGAGGAGCCATACTGAGTAGAGCAGTGTAGAGAAGAGCAAAATAGAGCAGAGCTTATTGGAGTATAGTAGAGCAAAGTGGATTAGAGCTAAAGTAGGCTAAGCAAGGCTAGGCTAGGCTCAGCTAGGCTAGGTTGGAGTATAGTAAAGTAGAGTAGAGTAGAGTAGAGAAGACCATAATAAATTAGAGTATAGTATGGTATGGTATAGTTGAGTAGAGTAGAGTTGAGCTTGGTTAGGCTAGGTTTGACTGGGCTAGGTTAGGCTAAGCTAGAGAAGAGTAGAGTATTGTACAGTAGAGTGGAGTAAGGTTAGATTTGGCTAGGCTCGAGTAAAGTAGAGTAGAATAGAGTAGAGCAGAGCAGTACAGAGTAGAGTAGAGCAGAGAAGAGCAATGCAGAGCTTGGTTAGGCTAGGTTAGGCAAGGCAGTGCTATAGTAGACAAGAGTAGAGTAGAGTAGTGTAGAGCTAGGTTAGGCTAGGTTAGGTTAGAGTGTTGTAAAGTAGAGTAAAGTAGAGCAAGGTTAGGTAAGGGTAGGCTAGATTAGGCCTAGTCTAGACTAGAGTAAAGTAGAGTAGAATAGAGAAGATTAGAGCACAACAAAGCAGAGTAGAGTAGAGGAGAGCAAAGTAGAACAGAGTATAGTAGAGCAGAGCTAGGTTAGGTCTAGTTAGGCTAGGCTAAGCTTGGTTATACCAGACTAGAGTTGTGTAGAATAGAGTTGAGTAGAATAATGTAGAGTAGATAGAGTAGAATAAGGTGGAATAAAGTAGAGAAAAGTAGAGCTAGGTTAGGTTAGGATAAGCTAGCCTAAGTTAGAGTACAGTAGAATGGTGTAGATTTTTTAGAGTAAGATAAAGTAGAGAGGAGTAGAGGAGAAGAGAGGAGAGGAGAGGAGAGGAGAGGAGGGTAGAGCAGAGTAGAGTAAAGTAGAGTAGAGTAGAGAAAAACAGAGTAGATCATAGAAGAGTATAGTAAAGTAGAGTTAGGTTAGGTTAGATTACGCTAGGTTAGAGAAGAGTATAATAGAGTAGAGTAAAGTGTAGTCGAGTAGAGCTACATTAGGTCTAGGCTATGTTATAGTAGACAAGAGCAGAGCAAAGCAGGGAAGAGTATAGCAAAGTGAGGTGAAGTAGAGTAGAGTAGAGCATAGTAGAGTAGAGTAGAGAAGAGCATAGTTAGGTTAGGTTAAGATAGGCTAGGCTAGGCTAGGCTGGGCTAGGCAAGAGAAGAGTTGAGTAGAGTAGAGAAGGGTTATGCTAGTTTAGGCTAGGCTTTGTTATAGTAGAGTAGAGTAGAGTAGATTAGAGTTGAGTAGAGTAGAATATAGTATAGTAGAGTAAAGTAGAGCTAGGCTTGGTTAGGGTAGGCTAAGCAAGGCTAGAATAGAGTGAAGTAGAGTAGGGTAAGGTAAAGTAGTATAGAGTAGAGCTCAGTTAGGCTATGTTAGACTTGAGTAGAGTAGAGTATAGTTGAGTAGAGTAGAGTATATCAAAGAAGAGCATAGTAGAGAAGAGTAGAGTAGTGTAGAGAAGTGTAGAGTAGAGTAGAGCTGAGTTGAACAGAGTAGAGCACAATAGAGCAGAGTAGGGCAGAGTAAAATAGAGTAGAGTAGAGCAGAGTGAAGCCTGGTTAGGTTAGGCTATGGTAAGCTAGGTTGGAGTAGAGTAGTGAAGAGTAGAGCAGCGTAGAGTCGTGTAGAATATATTATAGTAAAGTAGAGGAGAGCTAGGTTAGGTTTGGCAAAGAAAGGCTAGGATAAGCTTGGCGAGGCTAGGGTTTTCTTGAATAGAATAGAGTAGAGTAGTAGAGTTGAGTAGAGTAGAGTAGAGCTAAGTAGAGTAGAGTAGAGCAAAGTAGAGTAGAGTTAGGTTAGGATAGTTAGCGAAGAGTATAGTAGAGCACAGTAAAGTAGAGTGCAACTTTCTTAGGATGGGATAAGCTCGGGTAGGCTAGGGTAGGCTAGGCTAGGCTAGAGTATAGTAGGGTAGAGTAGAGTAGAGCAGAGTAGAGGTTAGCTAAGTTAAGTTAGCCTAGGCTAGGATAGGATATGCTAGGCTAAAGTAGAGTAGAGCAAAGAAGTGCAGTACAAAGTACAATAGAGTAGAGAAGAGCCAGGTAGAGTAGAGTAAAGAAGAGCAGCGTAGAGTTACGTTAGGCTTGGGTAAGCTTGGCTAGGTTAGTTTAGGTTAACGTGGGCTAGAGTAGAGTAGAGAAGAGCAGTGTAGTGTAATTTGGAGTGGAGTAGAGTAGAGTAGAGTAGAGCAAGGATATGTTAGGCTTGGCTAGGCAAGCCAATAGTAAAGTATAGTAGAATAGAGCAGAGCAAAGAAGAGTAAAGAAGAGTAAAGTAGAGTAGAGCAAAGTAAGGTAGAGTAGAGCATAGCAAAGTATAGTAGAGTAGAGTAGATTAGAGCTGAGCAATATAGAGCAAAGTTAGGTAAGGCTAGGCTAGAGAAGAGTATAGTGGAGCAAAGTAGAATAGAGTTAGGTTAGGATTTGGCCAGCCTAAGCTAGTTTTTAGTAGAGTAGAGTAAAGGAGAGTAGAGTAAAGTAGAGTAGAGCTAGGCTAGGTTTGGCTTGGCAAGTGCATAGTAGTGTATAGTAGAGCTAGATTAGGCTAGGCTAGGCGAGGTTAGAGTAGAGTAGGGTAGAGTCGAGTAAAGTAGGGTGGAGTAAAGTAGAGTAGAGCTAGGTTCAATTTGCCTGGGCTTGGCTCAAGTAGTGTATAGTAGAGTAGAGTGGTGCATAGCAAAACATAGCAGAGTAGAGCATAGTATAGTAGAGCATAGTGGAGTGGAGTAGAGAAGAGTACAATAGAGCTAGGTTTGGCTATGCTATGCAAGGATAGAGTAGAGTAAAGGTAGATTCATTCAGACTAAGCTAGGTTAGGCTTTAGTACAATTGAGTAGAGTAGAGTAAAGTAGAGCTTGGTTAGGCTAGGCTAGGCATGGCATGGCTAGGATAGGATAGGTTAAAGTAGAGTAGAATATAGTAAAGAATAGTAGAGCATAGTAAAGTAGTGTAGTGTAGTGCTAGGTTAAGTTAGGCAAGGCTAAAGTAGAGTAGAGTAGAGTAGGGTAAGTAGTGCTGAGTAGAGCGGAGTAGAGTAGAGCAAAGCAGAGCAAAGCTTGGTTAGGCTAGGCTATAGTAGCATAGGATAGAGCTAGGTTAGGCTAGGCTTGGCTAGGTTAGGTTAGAGTAGAGTATAGTAGAGTATAGTATAATATAGAGAGTAGAGTAAAGTAGTGATAGGTTAGTTTAGGCTAGGCTAAGCAAGAGAAGAGTAGAGTTGGGTAGAGTAGAGCTTAATTAGGCTAGCCTATGCTAGATTAGGCTAGAGTAGAGTAGAATGGAGTTGATTAGAGTAAAGTAGAGTAGAGTACAGCTAGGTTAGGTAAGGTTAGGCTAGGCTAGGTTAGCCAAGGTTAGGCTGGGCTAGGTTAGGCTAGAGTAGAGTAGAGTTTAGTAGAGTAAAGTAGAATAGGGTAAGGTTAGCCTGGGATAGATTGCAATAGATTAGAGTAGGGAAGAGTAAAGTAGAGTAGAGCTGAGTGAAGTAGAGTGGAGTAGAGTAGAATAGAGTAGAGTAAATGGAGTAGAGCAAAGTAGAGTAGAGTTGAGTAGAATAGAGCTTGGTTAGGCTAGGCTAGAGTAGAGTAGAGTAGAAAAGAGTAGAGACATTTAGAGTAGAGTAGTAGAGAGTAGAGCAGAGCAGGATAGAGTAAAATAGAGTTGAGTAGAGCAAAGTTGAGCAAAGTATAGTAGTTTAGAGTAAAGCATACTTGAACTAGGTCAGGCTAAGTTATGCTAGGCTAGGCAAGGCCAGGCTTGGTTAGAGTAGAATAGAGCATAGTAGAATAGAGTAGAGCAAAGTAGAGTATAGTAGAGTAGACCTTGGTTTGGCAAGGCTTAGCTAGGCGATTCTAGGTTAGGCTAAGCTAAGCAAGAGTAGATGAGAGTAGAATTAAGTAGAGTAGAGTAGAGTATAGTAAAGCTCAGTTAGGTTATGTTAGGCTAGGCTAGGCTAAAGTTTAGTAGAATAGAGTAGAGCAGAGCAAAGTAAAGAAGAGAGTAGAGCAGAGCAAAGTAAAATAGAGAAAAACAGAATAGAGTAGAGCAGAGTAGAGCAGAGCAAACTAGAGTAAAGCAAAGCAGAGCAGAGCTAGGTTATGCTAGGCTAGGCTAGAGTGGAGTAGAGTAGAATAGAGCTTGATTAGTCTAGGCTAAGCTAAGTTAGTTAGAGTAGTGTAGAGTAGTGTAGAGTAGAGTTGAGTAGAGTAGAGTAAAGGAGAGGAGAGCAGAGCAAAGTAGAGTAGAGCAAAGCAGAGCAGAATAAAGTAGAATATAGCAAAAAAAGTAGATCAGAGTAGAACAAAACAAAATAGAGTAGTGTAGAGTAGAGCGAGGTTAGGCTAGGCTAGGATAAGCCAGGCTATTCTAGGCTTTATGAGGCTAGGCTAGAGTGGAGTAGAGTTCAGTGGAGTAGATTATAGTAGAGTACAATTGAGTAGAGCTAGGTTAAGTTAGGCTAGGCAAGGCTATGTTAGAGTATAATATAGTAAAGTAGAGTAGAGTTGAGTGGAGTAAGGCAAGGCTAGTCTAGGTTAGTCTTAGCTAGAGTAAAGTAGAGCAGTTTGGAGTATAGTAGAGTAGAGTAGTGCTAGGATAGGGTAGGGTAGCCTAAAGTATAGTAGAGATGAGTACACTGGAGGAGAGCAGAGTTAGGTTAGGCGATGTAGGGGTAGGATAACTAAGGTTAGGCTATATTTGGCCAGGCTAGGCTAGATTAAAGTAGATTAGAGTAGAGCTAGGTTAAGTTAGGCTTGGCTAAGCTAGGATAAAGTAGAGTAGAGAAGAGTAGAGTAGAGTATAGCAGAGTAGAGTGTGGTAGAGCTAACTTAAGCTAGGCTAAGCAAGGCGAGGCTAGGCAAGAGAAGAGTAGATTAGAGTAGAGTAGAGCTCGATTAGGCTAGGCTAGGCCTGGTTAGAGTAGAGTAGAGTAGCATAGATTAGAGCAGAGTAGAGTATCACAGAGTGGAGTAGAGCACAGCAAAGTAGAAAAGAATAGAGTAGGGTAGAGTATAGCACAGCAGAGCAGTGTCGAGTAGAGTAGAGTATAGTAGAGTAGAGCTAGGTTAGGCTAAGCTAGGCAAGGTCTAGCTAGGTTAGAGTAGAGTCGAGAAGAGTATAGTATTGTAGAGTAGAGTAGAGCTAGGTTTGGCTAGGATAGGCTAAGGAAAGCTTGGTTAGGCTTGTTAAAGAAGATTAAAATATAGTGGAGTAGAACTAGGTTAGGTGAGGCTAGGCTTTGCTAAAGTAGAGTAGAGTATAACAGAGTAGAGTAGAGTAAAGTTGTGCAAAGTAGATCAGAGCAGAGAAGAGTAGAGCATTATAGAGGAGAGTAGAGCATTACAGAGTAGAGGTTAGTAGAGTCGAGTAGAGTATAGCTTGGTTAGGATAGGCTAGAATATGCTTGGGTAAAGTAGAGTAGAGTAGAGTTGAGTAGAGTAGAATAGAATAGAGTAGAGCAGGGCAAAGTAGAGTAGAGTAGAGAAGAGCAGAGTAGAGCAGAATAGAGTATAATAAAGCATAATAGAGTAGAGTAGAGTTTAGTGAGGTTAGGTTAGGCTCAGCTAGGCTAGAGTAGAGCAGAGTAGAGTATAATAGAGTAGATTAAAGTAGAGTAGAGCAGAGTAGAGTGAACTATAGTGGAGCAAAATAGAGTAAAGAAGAGCAGAGGAGAGTAGAGTAGAGTAATGTAGAGAGCAGAGTAGAGCAGAGTAGAATAATAAAGTAGAGTAGGGTAGAGTAGAGTAGAATAAAGTAGAGTATATTAGAGCAATATAGAGTAGAGTAGAGAAGAGAATAGTATAGTAGAGTAGAGCTTAGTTAGGTTAGGCTTGGCTAAACAAGGTTAAGCTTGGCTAAGATTGAGTAGAGCAGGGTAGACTATAGTAGAATAGAGTAAAGTATAGTGTAGAGTAGAGTAGAGTAGAGTAGAGCTAGGTTAAGGTAGGCTTGGTTAGCCTAGGGAAGGCTAGGCTAGGGAAGTTTAAGCTTAGTTAGGCTAGAGTAGAGTAGAGTAGAGTAGGGTAGAGTACAGTATAGTAAATTAGAGCTTGGCTAGATTAGGCTAAGCTAGGCTAGAGTAGAGTAGACTAATGTAGAGTATAATAGGATAGAGTAGTGTAGAGAAGAGTAGATTAGAGTAAAGTATAGTAGAGTGGGGTAGAGTAGAGTAGAGGAGGGAGGAGGAGAGGAGAGTGGAGGAGACAAGAGGAGAGAAGAAGAGAGTAGAGTAGACTAGAGTAGAGCATAATAAAGAGTATAGCAAAGCTGAATAGAGTAGAGTATAGCAATGCATGGTAGAGTAAAGCAACATAGAGTAGAGTAGAGCAGAGGAAAGAAGAGATGATTAGAGCGAAGGTAGATTATCTAAGCTAGAGTAGAGTAGATCAGAGTAGAGTAGAGTAGGGTAGAGTTCAATAAAGCTAGGTTAGAGCATAATAGAGTAGAGTAGAGTTGAGTTGAGTAGAGCTAGGTTAGATTGGGCTAAGCTAGGCAAGATTAGCTAAGGGTAGGCTAGAGTAGGGTAGGGTATTGTAGAGCAGAGCAAAGTAGTGTAGAGTAGAGCGTGGTTAGTCTAGGTTAGGCTAGAATAGAGCAAAATAGAGTAGAGCAAAGCAGAGTAAAGATGAGTAGAGAAGAGAAGAGTAGAGTAAAGCATAGTAGAGTAGAGTCAGGTTAGGTTAAGGCTAGGCTAGGCTAGAGTAGAGTAGAGTAAAGCTTGGTTAAGAAAGTTTAATTTGATTTAGGGTAAAGTAGAGTAGAGTTGGGTAGAGTAAACTAAATTAGATTAGAGTAGTGTAGAGTAGAGTGGAATAGAGTTGAGTAGAGTAGAGTAGAGTAAAGTCTAGGCTAAAGTATTATTATGTAGAGTAGTGTAGAGAAGAATAAGGTAGAGTAGACTAGCATTTGGCTAGGCTAGGGTAGAGAAAAGCAAATTAGAGAAAAGTAGATTAGAGTAATATAGAGTAGAGTATATTATAGTAGAGTAGAGTATAATATATTAGAGTAGAGTAGAGTAAAGTAGAGCAAGTTTAAGGTAGGTTAAGGTTAGCTAGGCTAAAGAAGAGTAGAGTAGTGTAGAGTGGAGTAGACTAGAGTAAAGTAGAGTATAGCTAGGTTAGGTTAGGCTAGGCCAAGGTAGGCTAGAGTAAGATAAATTTGAGTAGAGTAGAGTAGAGAAGAGTAGAGTAGGGTAAAGTAGAGCAGAGTATAGTAGAGTAGAAAAGAGTAAAGAATAATAGAGTAGAGCGTATAAAAGAAGAGCATAATAGAGTAGACTAGAGTAGAGCATAGCTAGGTTAGGTTAGGCTAGGCTAAAGAGGAGCAGAGTAGAGTAGAGTAGAGTAGAATAGAGTATAGTAGAGTAGAGTAGAGTAGAGTATAGTATAGTATAGTTTAGTTGAGTAAAGTGGAGTAGAGCTAGCTTAGCCTAACCTATGCTAGGCTAGGCTAGCTAAACTAGGTTAGGTTATGATACGATTGAGTTGAGTAGAGTGGAGTAGAGATGATTAGAGTAGAGTAGAGTAGAGCAAAGTAGAGCAGAGCTGAGTTGAGCAAAGTATAACTGAGAAGATTTGAGTAAAGGAGAGAAGAGCAGAGCAGCAAAAAATAGAGAAGAGCAAAGCAAATCGAAGCAGAGTAGAGTAGTGCTAGGATAAGCTAGAGTAGAGTTGAGTTGAGCAGAGCTAGGCTAAGCTAGGTTTGGCAAGGCTAGGTTAAGAGTAGAGTAGAGTGAAGTTGAGTAATGTAAAGTAGAGTAGAGTAGAGCTAAGAAAAATTGGGTTAAGCTAGGCTATGCATGACTAGTCTAAGGTAGGCTAGGCTAGGCTAGAATAAAGTAGAGTAGAGCAGAGTAAGATAGAGTACAGTAGAGAAGAGTAGACTAAAGTAGAGTTAAGTTAGGCTAGGCTAGGTTATAGTAGAGTAGAATAGAGCTAAGCTGAGTGGAGTAGAGTAGGGTAGAGAAGAGCAGAGTAGAGTAGAGCATAGCAGAGTAGAGTCGAGCTAAGCACAGCGAGTTGGGCTAGGCTAGAGTAAGGTAGAGTAGAGTAGAGTAGTATAAAGAAGAGCTAGTTAGGCTAGGCTAGGGTAGGCTAGAGTAGAGTAGAGTTTAGTAGAATAGATTATAGTAGAGTATAGTAGAGTAGAGTAGAGTAGAGAAGAGTAGAGTAAAGTAGAATAAAGGGTAGGAGATGAGAGAAGAGCATAGTAGTTTTGAGTGAAATAAATAAGAGCAATGAATAAAAAAGCATAATAGAGCAAAGTAGAACAAAGTAGAGCTAGGTTAGTCTAAGCAAGACTAAGCTAGGCTAGGTAAGGGTAGTCTAGGCTAGGTTATGCTAGAGTAAAGTAGAGTGGAGTTGGGATAGGTTTGGTTAAGCTATAGTATAATAGAGCATAGTAAAGTAGAGTAGGGTAGAGTGGAGTAGAGTAGAGTAGACAAGAGAAGAGTAGAGTAGAGTAGTGCAAAGTAGAGTAGAGTATAACAGAGAAGAGATGAGTAGTGTAGAGCAAAGTAAAGTAGAATAGAGCAAAGCAAAGCTACAATTGGCTAGGCTAAGCTAGGCTAGAGTAAAGTGGGGGAGAGTAGAATAAAGTAGATTTAGAGTTGAGTTGAGTAGAGTAGAGTTGGGCTAGTTTAGGTTAGGATAAGCTATTTAGGCTAGGCTAAGCTAGGCTAGGCTAGCATAGAGTAAAGTAGATTAGAGTAAGGCAAGGTTAGACTAAGCTTTGGTAGGCTAGGATAGAGTATTATATAGTGGAGTAGAGTAGAGTAAAGTATAGTAGAGTCTGGTTAGGTTAGACTAACTTAAGCCAGTCTAGAGTAGAATATAGTAAAGCAGAGAAGAGTAGAGAAGAGTAAAGTAGAGCAGAGCAAAGTATAGTAGAGCAGAGTTGAGTAGAGTAGAGTAGATATAGCTAGGTTAGGCTAAGGTAGGCTAGGCCAAGGTAGGTGAGAGTATAATAGAGTAAAATAGAGTATAATATATAAGAGTAGAGTAGAGTAAGGTTTGGCTAGGCTAAGAAATGGTAGGGTAGGATAGGCTTTGTTAGGCTACTTTAAAGTAGAGTAGATTAGAAAAGACTAAAGTAGAGTGGGTTAGTGTAAAGTAGACTAAAGCAGAGCAGAGTAGAGTGGAGCAGATCAGAGTAGAGCAAACAAGAGTGGAGCAGGGCAGAGCAGATTAAAGTAAAGTAGAGTAGAGTAGAGTAAAGAAGAGTAAGGGATTTTTAGGCTAGTTTAGAGTTGAGTAGAGTAGAGTATAGTAGGGTATAGCTTGGTTAAGCTAGGGTAGGCTAGGCTAAGAGAGGCTAGGTTAGAGTAAATTATAGTAGAGTGTAGTAGAGTAGAGTAGAGTAGAGTAAAGTTAGGTAGGCTAAGCTAGGCTAGAGTAGAGTAGAATAGAGTAGAGTAGACCTAGGTTAGGTTAGGAAAAACTAGAGTTTAATAGAGTAGAGTAAAGTAGAATAGAGCAGAGTATAGTATAATAGAGTAGAGAAGGGCATAGTAGAGTAGAGTAGAGATGAGCCACACATAGTAGAAAAGAGAAAAGTAAAGCTTGGTTAGGCTAGGCTAGGCTATAGTAGAGTAGAGTAGAGCTGAGTAAACTAGGGTAGAGTAGAGCCGGTTAGAGTAGAGTAAAGTTAAGTTAAATTAGGCTTGGCTGTGCTAGGCAAAATTAGGAATAAGTAGAGTATAATAGAGTAGAGTATAGTAAAGTAGAGTAGAGTTAGGATAAGCTAAATTAGGCTATAATAGACAAGAGTAGAGTAAAGTATAACAGAATAGAATGGAGTAGAGTAAAGAATAATAAAGCAGAGTAGAGTAGAGTAGACGAGAGTGGAGTAGAAGAGAGTATAGTAGAATAGAGCAGAGCGAGGTTTTGCTAGGCTATAGTAGAGTAGAGTAGAGCTTTGTTAGGTTAGGTTATGCTATGCAAGGCTTGGCTAGGGTAGAGTAAAGCATAGTAGAATAGAGTAAAGTAGAGTAGAGTAGAGTATAGTAGAGTGGTGCAGAGTAGGATAAAGCAAAGTAGAGTAGTATAGAGTAGAGCAGCAAAGAGGAGAGTAGAGTGGAGTAGAGGGGAGCAGAGTAGATGAGACAAAAGTAGAGTAAAGTAGAGCAGAGTATAGTAAATCTATTTTAGGATAAGCTAGAATAGAGTAAAGTAGAGTAGAGCCAAGTTAGGTTAGGCTAAGCTAGGCTAGGCTAGGTTAGGCTCAAGTAGGTTAGGTTAGGTTAGGTTAAGTTAGAGTAGAGTAGAGTAGACCTAGTTTAGGCTTGGCTAGGCTAGGCTAGGCTAAACTTGGCTATAGTAAAGTAGAGTAGAGCAAAGTAAAGCAAAGCAGTGTTGAATAGAGTAGAATAGAGCAGAGAAGAGGTAAGTTAGGCTATGTTAGAGTAGATCAATATAAAGTAGAGTAGATTAAAATGGAGGAGTGTAAACTAGAGTAGAGTATAATAGAGTAGAGCTAGGTTAGGTAAGGCTATGTTACTTTAGAGTATAATAGAGTATAATAGAATAGAGTAGAGAAGAGTAGAGTAGTGTTGAATAAAGTTTATAAAGCTAGGTTAGGCTAGGGTAGGCTAGGCTAGGCTAACTTAAAGTGGAGTTGAGTGGAGTAGATTGGAGCAGAGTATGGTAGAGTAAAGCAAGTATAGGCTAGGATAGGCAAGGCTAAAATAGGCTAGAGTAGAGTAAAGTAAAGTAAAGTATAGTAGAATATTGTAAAACTAGGTTAGGCTAGGCTAGGATTGGTTTGGCTAAGCTAGATTAGAGTAGAGTAGAGTAAGGCATAGTATAATAAAGTAGAGTAGAGCTAGGTTAAGCAAAACTAAGCTAGGCTATGCTAGCGTAGAGTAGAGAAGAGTAGAGTAGAGTAATGTAGGGTTGAGTAGAGTAGAGTGTAGTAGAGTATAATAGAGTAGAGTAGAGTAGGGCATAGTACAGTAGAGCATAGTAAAGAAGAGTGGAGCTAGGATAGGCTAGGCTAGGTTATAGTAGAGGAGAGCAGAATAGAGTAGATCAAGGTTTGACTAGTTTAGGCTTGGCTAACTTAGAGTAAAGTAGAGCAGAGTATAGTAGATTAGAGTAGAGTAGAGCAAGATTAGGCTAGGCTAGGCTAGAGTATAATAGAGTAAGGTAAAGTAGAGTAGAGTAAAGAATAATAAAGAATAATAGAGCAAAGTAGAAGAGAGTAGAGAATAGCAGAGTAGAGTATAGTAGAGTTTGGTTAGGCAAATCAGGGCTAGGCTGGGTTAGAGTAGAGAAGAGTAGAGTAGAGTATATTAGAGTAGAGTAAAGCTAGGTTAGGTTAGCCTAGGTCAGGCTAGGCTAGAGTAGAGTATAGTAGAGTAGAATAGAATAAAGTAGAATAGAGTAAAGTAGAGTAGAGCAGAGTAGAGTGAAGTATAGTGGAGTAGAGTAAAGCAAAGCAGAGCTAAATTGAGCAAGCATTTGTTTGGCTAAGCTTGGCCAGGAGAGGGTAAAGTTGAGCAGAGTAGAGTATAGTTAGGGAGAGTAGAGTAGAGCAATAGAGTAGAGTATAGTAGAGTAGAGTTGAGTATAATAGAGTAGAATAGAGTTGAGATAGGTTAGGCTAGGATAGGGTAGGCTAGGCTAGGTTATAGTGGAGTAGAGTAGAGTAGAGCATAATAGAGTATAGTAGAGCTAGGTTAGGCTAGGCTAGATTAAAGTAAAGTAGAGCAAGATAGAGTAGAGTAGACCATAGTAGAGTAGAGTAGAGTAAAGCGTAGTAGAGTAGAGTAGAACAGAGCAGAGCATAGAAAGCTGGAGAAGAGAAGTGTTATACCCGGTAAAATATTATACGTTTAATCTTCAATAATTCAATTGTGGCTTGGATGATTTCAGATCGACAGTAGGATGAGCCAGGAGCTCAATTGGAGGCTATTGGAATTTTTGAAATTTTCTGGGGATTTTTCGGAGCACCGAGGAAATTTTTAAGTAATTTTCCCTGTTTAATTGGATTTTTGGAAATTCGAAAATCTATTTAAATCGGTCCATTAGATTTTTTTTAAACCGGAATTTGGTTTTTACCGCGCGTGAACCGGACCGGAGCGGTTCAGCGAAGGCGGGGACGGTTCGCCGAGTGCATTTGCGCGTGCGGTTGGATAAGCAGATCGGACGGACGAGATCAGCGGTGGAGATTAACCGGCTGATCGGGTTTAAGCGGCGTTATTAGAAGGTCAACCGGCGCTTAATGGGTTCTTAACGGGTTATTACCGGTTTAAGCCGGGTATTTAACCTGATTTGTTCGGCTGTTAGGGTTTCGATCGGTGGCCGGAGACGAAGTGTTCGCGGCGAACGGCGATAGTTTCCGGCAGCCTTTCAAGGGGCTTTTTGTACCTGGAGGTTCGCGGGACCGAGGAGAATCGATTGGTACCGGTTTCGTTCGGCGAGGAGCAGCGGTTGGTCGAGTGCGAGCTTCACCGTCGCCGGAGAAGAAATGTAGGAAATTCAGATTTTAAATTAGTTATTTACCAAATTAAAAATATGGATTATTTTGCAAATAGCTACCGGAGGATGCGAATTGTGGTTTTTGGAATTGATTAATGCAAATTATTGATTTTAGCATTTTAGGGTTTTTCTTCGGAAAATTATAACCGCAGAATTTGGAAATTTTACCAAGCATGTGTTGATTCGATTATGTGCTTAATCATGTTAAGATAGTATCAAATGCTGAATTTTGTTTAATTTCATAGATTGTTAAAATGGAGATCGGAGGAAACTTCGGCTGAAATTTTAAATTAGTGGCATTATTGAAACATTAGGATAGTACGAACATCGAATTTTGTTTCTCCTTGTTCGCGTTCACCGGAAATCGACGGAAGGATTGGAATTGGTCGACGATTGCGTCGATTAGGGTTTGCGGGCGTCGGACCGAGGAAGGAGAAGGGTTTAGATTAATTACAAATTTAATTAAGTAATTAATGGTATTTACGCCATTTTATTAGTAATTATAATTAATCCGATTAACGGATTATTAAGAAATTGGTTCGGCGGTATCGCGGTTCAGCGCGGGGATTCCGAACCGGCAGCGAAAACCGGTTCAGCGGGATTCGGCGCGGAAGAAAATTTAATTCGGGAATTTGGTTCGGCGGTGTCGCGGTTCAGCGCGAGGATTCCGAACCGGCAGCGAAAACCGGTTCAGCGGGATTCGGCGCGGAGGAAATTTAATTCGGAAATTTATCCGAATTTTCGGAAAAAGGATATTTGTGGAAATTTAAATTTTATTAATTTTCGGAAAAAGGATATATGTGGAATTTAAAAATTAATTCGGAAATTAATCCGAATTTTCGGAAAATGGATATATGTGAATTTAAATTTTAATTTGGAAATTTATTCTGAATTTCGGAAAATTGAGAAAGGGCAGAATTTGATTTTTTTGGAATTTAAAAAAATGCAGTAATTAGAATTTCGGGATTTTTAATTTCTGAAAAAAATTTCAGAAAAAGAGAAATTGGGATTTGAGCGATCTCGAAAATTCTGGAGATCCGTATGTAGAGGAAAATTTCCTGAAGTAGGGAAAAATGTTATCAGTGATGACAGTACAATTGAAACAGTCAGACAGAGGTATGGTACATGGATGCTACCAAAACAGTCAGTAACTGGTACAGTTGTGTTGCTTGGACGGCAATGGCATGGATTGAGTCAGTTTACTCAATGTTGGCATATTTCACGGATTGGCATATTGGACCAGACTACTATAGACCCTATATGATGTTTTAGGGTAGTTATGCTAGGTAACTGTGCGGTTCAGACTTAGCTTCCACAGTATACATGTGACTGGTAGGCACCATGCGTGTTTCGAGTGGGCAATCCCACTGGCATGCTACCTGGAACCCCAGGCTAGGTTGTGATGCGTGTTTCGAGATGGGCAATCCCACTGGCATGCTTTGCCTAGGCGCCATGCGTGTTTCGAGATGGGCAATCCCATTGGCATGCTATATAGACGCTGCGGTGTCGGGTGCTAGGCGTTATGATGCGTGTTTCGAGATGGGCGTATCCCACTGGCATGCTTTGCCTAAGCGCCATGCATGTTTCGAGATGGGCGATCCCACTGGCATGCTACCTGGAAGCCCAGAGGAGAGCTACTCTGGTGTGACTGGGGTGACTGTGGTTGGTCGAAGTCTGGAACTGAGAGTGCCTTTCCACCATACATTGTTATGCTGTATTCCTATACTCTTGCTATTATCCTTCTCTTGCATGTGAGTTTTTACTAGCTGTCTTTCCTACTGGGCATAGCTCATTCCTTTATTATCTATATTTTTCCAGCGGCTCGACAGACTTGACGCCACCCAGATTAGGTGGGATCGTGGTCAGCATGCTAGTGGAGGATATCTGATCTGTGATTTCTGAGACATTTTGGTTAGTGTGATTGATGCTATTGGATGTATTTAGTGAGACTTTTATTCTTATGTCAGGTATTGTGTGAGGATGAATCTGACTTATGTATCTGGTTGGATGATGTTGCACTTGTTGGACTTGGATCTTATTCTTGTGATGTAGTTTCCATTCACTGTCTTACTTATTGTTTTGGTGCTATGGTGTGTGGAGTGCCATATTTATATATTTATTCTGTGGATGTTATATATCTTTTTTTGATGGTGAGGTCATTACATGACTATGGAACTTACCATGGGGGTTCAGACTTCTATTAGATCGGTTCTCCTATCGGTATGGGATAGGAGTATTGGGTCTAGTAGGAGTAACATTGCGCGAGTCCATCTGTTAATTCAGGAGTCATGAATCCTGAATTGACGGTGTACCCGGGAGATGGGATCCACATTGTTAAGGAAAGTAGGTGTGTAATGATGTGTTATATCCTATGTTTTTCGTAGGCTACTCAGGTTGGTATGGGACGATCTGAGCTGTCTATATGTAAAAAAAAAAAAAAAATGTATGCCAAAAATCAGCCTAGGAAAAATGGGGTGTAACAAGAAGAGTACTACAAGTTTAGGTTAGGCCAAGCTATGTTAGGTTAGGCTAGACTAGAGCAGGGTAGAGTACTATGAAGTAGATCTTAGTTAGGCTAGGCTAAACTAGGTTAAAGTAGACTAGAGTAGAGTAGGACAAAATAGAGAAGAGTAAAGGAAAGAAGAGTAGTGTAGAGTAGAGCATTGCAGTGTAGAGCAAAGTGGAGTGCAATGGAGCTAGGTTAGGCTAGGCTATGCTAGGCTAGAGTAGAGTAGAGTTGAGTGACCTATGCTAGGTTACGTCAGGCTTGGCTAAGTTAGGTTAGGCTAAACTAAAGTAGTCTAGTGGAGTAGAGCTAGGTTTTGTTAGGATAGAGTAGGGTTGAGTATAGTAGTTTAGAGTATGGTAGAGTAGAGTAGAGTAGAGTAGAGCAAAGTAGAGTATAATAGAGCAAAGAAGAGTAGAGCAGAGCAATGTAGAGTAGAGTCAGGTAGAGAAGGGTAGAGCAGAGCAAAGGAGAGTAAAGCAGAGAAGGGAAAACAAGAGTAGATTAGAGTAGAGTAAAGTGGAGTAGAGTAGAATAGAGCAAAGTTAGGCTAGGATAGAGTTGAATAGAGTAGAGTATAATAGAGTTGAGCTAGGTCAGGCTAGGATAGGATTGGTTAGTTGAGGCTTGGTTAGAGTAGAGTAGAATAGAGTATAGTGGAGTGGAGTAGAGTAGAGAAGAGTATAGTAGAGTAGAGTAGAGTGAAGAAGAGTAGAGCTAGGTAAGGTTAGACTAGGTTAAGCTAGGATAAGGAAGGCTATGCCTAGGCTAGAGTAGAGTAGAGTAGATTAGATTAGAGTAAAGTAGTGTAGAGTAGAGTAGATTTAAGTTAACATAGGATAGGTTGAGCTAGGTTAGAGTAGAGTAAAATTGAGTAGAGTAGTGCAAAGTAGAGTAGAACTAAGTAGAGCAAAGAAGAGCAAAGCTGAGCAACCATAGTGGAGCAGAGTAGAGCAGAGCCAACGAGAGCTACGTTAGGCTAGGCTATGTTGGGCTATGGTAGGCTAGGCTTGGATAGACTAGGTTAGAGCAGAGTAGAGTAGAGTAGAGCAGAGTAGAGTAGAGTATAGTAGAGTAGAGCTAGTTTAGTCTAGGCTAAGCTTGGCAAGGCTAGGCTATGATTGGCTGGTTGGAGTGGAGTAGAGTAGAATTGAGTAGAGCAGAGAAGAGCAGAGCAAAGGAAAGCATAGCATAACATAGTAGAGAAAAGCAGAGAGGAGCTAGGTTAGGCTAGGCTAGGCAAGGCTTGGCTAGGCTAGGAAAGGCAAGGCTGGAGTAGAGTAGAGTAGAGTAGAGCTTGGTTAAGCTAGGCTACGCTACAATAGAAAAGAGTAGTGTCAAGTCGGATATAGTAGAGTAGTGTAGTGTAGAGTAGAGTAGAGTAGAGCTGACCAGAGTAGAGTAGAGCTTACCAGAGTAGAGTAGAATAGAGTAGAGAAGAGCAGGATAGAGTAGAGTAGAGTAGAGTAGAGTAGAGTAGAGCAGAGTAGAGTTATGTTAGGCAAGACTAGGTTATGCTAGGCTAGGTTAGAGTAGAGTAGAGAAGAGCTAGGTTAGGCTAGGCTTTATTTGGTTAGGTTAGAGAAGAGTAGAGTAGAGTAGAGTAGATTAGAGTGGAGTAATGTAGAGTAGAGTTAAGTTAGGGTAGACTAGGTGAATCTATGCTATTCTAGAGGGAGTAAAGTAAATTAGAGTAGAGCAGAGTAGATTTGAGCTAGGTTAGGCTAGGCTCAGCTAAAGTACAATAGAGTAGAGTATAGTTGAGTAGAACAGAGCAAAGAATAGTGGAGTGGAGTAGAGCACAGTAGAATTGAGTAGACCATAGTAGAGTATAGTATAGTAAAGTAGAGTAGAGGAGAGCAAAGCTAGGTTAAGCTAGGCTTGAACAGGTTACGCTTAGCCTGGCTAAGCTAGAGTACAATAGAGTGGAGTAGGTTAGAGTAGAGTAGAGCAGAGTCGAGCTAGGTAGGTTAGGCTAGACGAGACTTGGCTATTTTAGAGTAGAGTCGAGTTGAGTTGAGTAAAGTAGAATACAGTAGAGTAGACTGGAGTAGAGTAAAGCAAAGTTAAGCTAGGCTTAGCTAAGATAGGCTAAGATATGCTAGGTTAGGCTACTATAGAGTAGAGTAGAGAAGAGTAGAGTAGTGTAAAGTAGAGTGGAGTAGAGGAGAGCTCGGTTAGATTAGGTTAGGTAAGAGGAGGCTAGAGTAGAGTAGAGGAGAGTAGAGTAGAGCAAAGAAGGGTAGAGAAGAGCAGAGTAGTCAAAAATATAACATAGTAGAGAGGAGCCATACTGAGTAGAGCAGTGTAGAGAAGAGCAAAATAGAGCAGAGCTTATTGGAGTATAGTAGAGCAAAGTGGATTAGAGCTAAAGTAGGCTAAGCAAGGCTAGGCTAGGCTCAGCTAGGCTAGGTTGGAGTATAGTAAAGTAGAGTAGAGTAGAGTAGAGAAGACCATAATAAATTAGAGTATAGTATGGTATGGTATAGTTGAGTAGAGTAGAGTTGAGCTTGGTTAGGCTAGGTTTGACTGGGCTAGGTTAGGCTAAGCTAGAGAAGAGTAGAGTATTGTACAGTAGAGTGGAGCAAGGTTAGATTTGGCTAGGCTCGAGTAAAGTAGAGTAGAATAGAGTAGAGCAGAGCAGTACAGAGTAGAGTAGAGCAGAGAAGAGCAATGCAGAGCTTGGTTAGGCAAGGCAGTGCTATAGTAGACAAGAGTAGAGTAGAGTAGTGTAGAGCTAGGTTAGGCTAGGTTAGGTTAGAGTGTTGTAAAGTAGAGTAAAGTAGAGCAAGGTTAGGTAAGGGTAGGCTAGATTAGGCCTAGTCTAGACTAGAGTAAAGTAGAGTAGAATAGAGAAGATTAGAGCACAACAAAGCAGAGTAGAGTAGAGGAGAGCAAAGTAGAACAGAGTATAGTAGAGCAGAGCTAGGTTAGGTCTAGTTAGGCTAGGCTAAGCTTGGTTATACCAGACTAGAGTTGTGTAGAATAGAGTTGAGTAGAATAATGTAGAGTAGATAGAGTAGAATAAGGTGGAATAAAGTAGAGAAAAGTAGAGCTAGGTTAGGTTAGGATAAGCTAGCCTAAGTTAGAGTACAGTAGAATGGTGTAGATTTTTTAGAGTAAGATAAAGTAGAGAGGAGTAGAGGAGAAGAGAGGAGAGGAGAGGAGAGGAGAGGAGGGTAGAGCAGAGTAGGTAAAGTAGAGTAGAGTAGAGAAAAACAGAGTAGATCATAGAAGAGTATAGTAAAGTAGAGTTAGGTTAGGTTAGATTACGCTAGGTTAGAGAAGAGTATAATAGAGTAGAGTAAAGTGTAGTCGAGTAGAGCTACATTAGGTCTAGGCTATGTTATAGTAGACAAGAGCAGAGCAAAGCAGGGAAGAGTATAGCAAAGTGAGGTGAAGTAGAGTAGAGTAGAGCATAGTAGAGTAGAGTAGAGAAGAGCATAGTTAGGTTAGGTTAAGATAGGCTAGGCTAGGCTAGGCTGGGCTAGGCAAGAGAAGAGTTGAGTAGAGTAGAGAAGGGTTATGCTAGTTTAGGCTAGGCTTTGTTATAGTAGAGTAGAGTAGAGTAGATTAGAGTTGAGTAGAGTAGAATATAGTATAGTAGAGTAAAGTAGAGCTAGGCTTGGTTAGGGTAGGCTAAGCAAGGCTAGAATAGAGTGAAGTAGAGTAGGGTAAGGTAAAGTAGTATAGAGTAGAGCTCAGTTAGGCTATGTTAGACTTGAGTAGAGTAGAGTATAGTTGAGTAGAGTAGAGTATATCAAAGAAGAGCATAGTAGAGAAGAGTAGAGTAGTGTAGAGAAGTGTAGAGTAGAGTAGAGTAGAGCTGAGTTGAACAGAGTAGAGCACAATAGAGCAGAGTAGGGCAGAGTAAAATAGAGTAGAGTAGAGCAGAGTGAAGCCTGGTTAGGTTAGGCTATGGTAAGCTAGGTTGGAGTAGAGTAGTGAAGAGTAGAGCAACGTAGAGTCGTGTAGAATATATTATAGTAAAGTAGAGGAGAGCTAGGTTAGGTTTGGCAAAGAAAGGCTAGGATAAGCTTGGCGAGGCTAGGGTTTTCTTGAATAGAATAGAGTAGAGTAGTAGAGTTGAGTAGAGTAGAGTAGAGCTAAGTAGAGTAGAGTAGAGCAAAGTAGAGTAGAGTTAGGTTAGGATAGTTAGCGAAGAGTATAGTAGAGCACAGTAAAGTAGAGTGCAACTTTCTTAGGATGGGATAAGCTCGGGTAGGCTAGGGTAGGCTAGGCTAGGCTAGAGTATAGTAGGGTAGAGTAGAGTAGAGCAGAGTAGAGGTTAGCTAAGTTAAGTTAGCCTAGGCTAGGATAGGATATGCTAGGCTAAAGTAGAGTAGAGCAAAGAAGTGCAGTACAAAGTACAATAGAGTAGAGAAGAGCCAGGTAGAATAGAGTAAAGAAGAGCAGCGTAGAGTTACGTTAGGCTTGGGTAAGCTTGGCTAGGTTAGTTTAGGTTAACGTGGGCTAGAGTAGAGTAGAGAAGAGCAGTGTAGTGTAATTTGGAGTGGAGTAGAGTAGAGTAGAGTAGAGCAAGGATATGTTAGGCTTGGCTAGGCAAGCCAATAGTAAAGTATAGTAGAATAGAGCAGAGCAAAGAAGAGTAAAGTAGAGTAGAGCAAAGTAAGGTAGAGTAGAGCATAGCAAAGTATAGTAGAGTAGAGTAGATTAGAGCTGAGCAATATAGAGCAAAGTTAGGTAAGGCTAGGCTAGAGAAGAGTATAGTGGAGCAAAGTAGAATAGAGTTAGGTTAGGATTTGGCCAGCCTAAGCTAGTTTTTAGTAGAGTAGAGTAAAGGAGAGTAGAGTAAAGTAGAGTAGAGCTAGGCTAGGTTTGGCTTGGCAAGTGCATAGTAGTGTATAGTAGAGCTAGATTAGGCTAGGCTAGGCAAGGTTAGAGTAGAGTAGGGTAGAGTCGAGTAGAGTAGGGTGGAGTAGAGTAGAGTAGAGCTAGGTTCAATTTGCCTGGGCTTGGCTCAAGTAGTGTATAGTAGAGTAGAGTGATGCATAGCAAAACATAGCAGAGTAGAGCATAGTATAGTAGAGCATAGTGGAGTGGAGTAGAGAAGAGTACAATAGAGCTAGGTTTGGCTATGCTATGCGAGGATAGAGTAGAGTAAAGGTAGATTCATTCAGACTAAGCTAGGTTAGGCTTTAGTACAATTGAGTAGAGTAGAGTAAAGTAGAGCTTGGTTAGGCTAGGCTAGGCATGGCATGGCTAGGATAGGATAGGTTAAAGTAGAGTAGAATATAGTAAAGAATAGTAGAGCATAGTAAAGTAGTGTAGTGTAGTGCTAGGTTAAGTTAGGCAAGGCTAAAGTAGAGTAGAGTAGAGTAGGGTAAGTAGTGCTGAGTAGAGTGGAGTAGAGTAGAGCAAAGCAGAGCAAAGCTTGGTTAGGCTAGGCTATAGTAGCATAAGATAGAGCTAGGTTAGGCTAGGCTTGGCTAGGTTAGGTTAGAGTAGAGTATAGTAGAGTATAGTATAATATAGAGAGTAGAGTAAAGTAGTGATAGGTTAGTTTAGGCTAGGCTAAGCAAGAGAAGAGTAGAGTTGGGTAGAGTAGAGCTTAATTAGGCTAGCCTATGCTAGATTAGGCTAGAGTAGAGTAGAATGGAGTTGATTAGAGTAAAGTAGAGTAGAGTACAGCTAGGTTAGGTAAGGCTAGGCTAGGCTAGGTTAGCCAAGGTTAGGCAGGGCTAGGTTAGGCTAGAGTAGAGTAGAGTTTAGTAGAGTAAAGTAGAATAGGGTAAGGTTAGCCTGGGATAGATTGCAATAGATTAGAGTAGGGAAGAGTAAAGTAGAGTAGAGCTGAGTGAAGCACAATAGAGCATAATAAAGTAGTGTAGAGCAAAGAAAAGTAGTGTAGAGAAGAGCAAAGCTAGGTTTGGCTAAGCTAAGCTAGGTTAAGCTAGGCTAGGCTAGGTTAGAGTAGAGTAAAGTAGAGTAGAGCTAGGATAAGCTAAGCCAAGTGAGCTTAGGTTAGCGTAAAGTAGACTAGAGTGGAGTAGAGCAAAGTAGAGTAAAGTAAACAAGAGTAGAGCAGTATTGAGCTCAGTTAGGCTATGCTAAGCTAGATTAGACTAAAGCAGAGTAGAATAGAGTTGAGTAGAGTAAAGAAGAGCAAAGCAGAGTAGAGTAGAGAAGTCTAGAGTAGAGTTAGGTTAGGCTAAGCTAGCCTATGTTATGGTAGAGTATAATATAGTAGGGTATAATTGAGTAGAGTATAGTAGAGTAGAGTAAACTAGAGTAGAGCTAGGTTAGGCTAGGCTAGGCTATGCTTGGCTATGTTATACTAGGCTAGAGTAGTGTAGAGCTAAGTTAGGTTATGTTAGGCAAGGCAAGGCAAGGCAAGAGTAAAGTAGAGTAGAGTAGAACAAAGTAGAGTTGAGAAAAGTAGAGTGAAGCAAACTATAATAAAGTGGAGCAGAGCAAAGTAGAGTAGAGCAGCACAGGGCATAGCAGAGTATTGCAAAGCAGAGTAGAGCAAAGCAGCAAAGAACCGAGCTAGGTTAGGCTATGCTAGGCTATGCAGGGCTTGGCTAGGCTGGAGTAGAATTGAGTGGAGTAGAGTAGAGCAGAGTTAAGTTAGGCTATGCTAAGTTAAAGTAGGGTAGTGTATCATGCAATAGAGTAGAGTATAGTAGGTTAGACTAAGGTAGGCTAGGTTAGGCTTGGCTAAGCTAGGTAAGGCTAGAGTAGAGTACAATAGTGTATAATATATTAGATTAGAGCTTGGTTAGGTTTGGTTAGGCTAGAGTAAAGTAGAGTAGAGTAGAACTGAGCAGAGTAGAGTAGACTTGAGCATAACAAAGTAGAGTAGAATTGAGCAGAGTAGAGAAGAGTATAGTATAGTTGAGTAGAGTAGAGCTATGTTAAGCAAGGAAAAGTTAACCAAGACTAGAGAAGAGTATAGTAGACTACAGTAGAGCTAGGACAAGCTAAGGTAGGCTAAGCTATGTTAAAGTAGAGTACAATAGAATATAGTAGATCAGAATAAAGTAGAGTTAGGTTAGGCAAGGCATGGTGAGGTTTGTCTAGGCTAAGCTAGGCTTGGCTAGACTAGAGTATAGTAGAGAAGCATAGATTAGAGAAGAGTAGAGTGGAGCTAGGTTAGGCTAGGCTAGGCTATGCTAAACTAAGCTAGAGTAGAGAAGAGTGGAGTAGAGTAGAGTAGAGTGGAGAAGAGTAGAGCAGAGTAGATAGAGTTGAATGGAGAAGAGTTGAGCTGAGCAGAGTAGAATAGAGTAGTGTAGAGTAGAGTAAAGTAGAGCAAAGAGGGGTTAAGCTAGGCTAGGCAAGGCTGGAGTAGAGTAGAGTAGAGTAGAGCTAGGTTAGTTAAGTTAGACTAGAGAAGAGCAGAGTAGAGTTATGTAAAGTATAGTAAAGTTGAGGAGAGGAGAGGGGACAAGAGGAGAGAAGAATAGATTAGTGTTGAGTAGAGCAAAGCAGAGTAAAGCAGAGTAGAGCAAAAAAGAGCAGAGAAGAGTAGAGTAGAGTAGAGGAGAGAAGAGCAGAGTAGAGCAAAGTAGAGTAGAGCTTAGATTAGCTTGGCTAGTCTCAGCTAGGCTAAAGTTTGGTAATAGAGTAGAGTATAGGATAGTAGAGCTAGGTTAGGCTTTCTTAGGTTAGAGTAAAGAAGAGTAGAGTATTGTAGAGCAGAGTAGTGTAGAGTAGAGTAAAGTAGAGGGGGTAGAGGTGAGGGGAGGAGAAGATAGCAAAAGAGTGGAGAGAAGAACATATTAGTGTAGAGAATAGCAAAGCAAAGTAGAGCAGAGCAGAGTAGAGTAGATCAGAGTAGAGGAGAGAAGAGTAGAGCAGAGCAAAGCTAGGTTTGCTAGGCTAGGGTAAAGTTCAATAATAAAGTATTGTAGAGTAGAGCTAGGTTAGGCTAGGTTGTGCTACTTTAGAGTAGAATAGAGTACAGTAAAGAAGAGTAGAGTAGTGTGTAGTAAAGTATATAGAGCTAGGTTAGGTTAGGGTAAGCTAGGCCAAGCTAAGCTAGAATAGAGTCAAGTGGAGTAGATTAAAGTATAGTAGAGTAGACTAGGGCAAGTTTACGCTAGGGTAGCAAGGCTAAAATAGGCTAGAGTAGAGTAGGGTAGAGTATAATAGAGTAGAGTTGAGTAGAAGAGAGCAAAGTAGAGTAGAGTAGAGTAGAGTAGAGTAGAGCAGAGCTAAGAAGAGCAGAGCTAAGAAGAGCAGAGCTAAGTCAGGCAATGCTAGGCTAAAGTATAGTAGAGTAGAGTA
This sequence comes from Vanilla planifolia, assembly GCA_023846275.1. NCBI lineage: Eukaryota > Viridiplantae > Streptophyta > Magnoliopsida > Asparagales > Orchidaceae > Vanilla > Vanilla planifolia. The sequence goes on along the minus strand of JAIUJO010000659.1, from coordinate 181,046 downwards.
AAGCTAGGTTAGGCTAAGCTAGGTAAGGCTAAGTTAGAGTAGGGTATAGTAGAGTAGAGTAGAATGGAGTAGAGTAGAGTATGTTATAATAGAGTAGAGTAGAGTAGAGTTTGGTTAGGCTAGGCTAGGGTAGGCTAAGCCAAGAAAAGCTAGAGCAGAGTAGAATAGAGTAAAGTAGCATAAAGAAGAGTTGAATAGAGCAGAGATTGGTTAGGCTAGGCTAGGTTAGGGTAGAGTAGAGTAGTGTGGAGTTGACCAAAGCAGAATATTGTAGAGTAGAGTTGAGCAAAGCTCAGTATAGTAGAGTAGTGCATAGCAAAGCATAGTAGAGCTAGGTTAGTTTATGCAATGTTATGTTAAGCTAAGCTAGGCTAGGTTCGAGTAGAGCAGAGTAGAGTAGCATAGGGTAGAATAAAGTAGAGTTCAGTAGAGTAGAGTAGAGTAGTGTATAGTATAATAGAGTAGAGTAAAGTATAGTAGTGCTTGATTTAGCTATGCTAGGTTAGGTAAGGCTAGGCTATACTAGGTTAGGCTATGCTAGAGTAGAGTAGAGCTAGTTAGGTTAGGCTAAGCAAGGCTAAAATAAAGTAGAGTAGACTAGAGTAGAGCAGAGTAGAGTAGAGCAGTGTAAAGCAGAGCAGAGTAGTATAAAGCAAAGTAGACTGGAGTAGAGTTAAGTTAGGATATGTTAAGCAAGGATAGGTTAGGTTACGTAAGAGTAGAGTACAGTAGAGCCACAAAGTGGAGCAAAGTAGAGTAGAGTGGAGTAGAGTTGAGCTAAGTTAGGCTAAGCTATGGTAAGATAGGCTAAGCCATGCTAGAGTAGAGTAGAGTAGAGTAGATTAGAGTAGGGCTAAATTAACCTAGGCTAAGCAAGGCTACGCTAAAGTATAGAGTAGAGTAAAGAAGAGCAGAGTAGAGAAAAGTACAATAGAATAGTTCAGAGAATAGTAGAGTGGAGCATAGCATAGTATAGTAGAGAAGAGCAGAGCTGAGCAAAGCAAAGCTAGGTTAGGCTAGGCCAGGCTAAAGTAGAGTAATATAGAGTAAAGAAAAGTAGTGCTTGGTTAAGCAAGGCTAAGCTAGGTTAGAGTGTAGTAGAGTAGAGCTTGTTTTAGCTTGGCTAGGCTACACTAGGCAAGATTAAAGTAAAGTAGAGTAAAGTAAAGTAGAGTAAAGCTAGGTTTGGCTTGGCTAGGCTAGAATAGGCTAGGCTAGAGTAGAGTAGAGTGGAGTAGAGTAGAGTAGAGTAGAAGAGAGTACAATAGAGTATAATAGAGTATAGTAGAGTATAGTTGAGTAGGGCTAGGCTAGGCTAGACTTGGTTAGGTTAAGCAAAAGATGAGTAGGGTAAAGAAGAGTAGGGCTAGGTTAGGTTAAGCTAGGGTAGGTTAGGCTAAGCTAAAGTAAAGTGGAGTTTAGTAGAGCAGAGTAGAGTAGAGTAGGGGAGAGTAGAGTAGAGTAGAGCAGGGGAGAGTAGAGTAGAGCAGAGCAAAGCAGAGTAAAGTAGGGTAGAGAAGAAAAGAGCAGAGTAGATCAGAGCAGAGTAAAGTAGAGTAGAGCAGATTAAAGTAGAGTAGAGTAGAGTAAAGTATCCACTCTAGAGTGAAGAAGAGCTAGGTTCGGTTATGCTAGGCTAGGCTAAGTAAGAGTAGAGTAGAATAAAATACAGTAGATAAGAGTAAAGTAGAGTTGAGTAAAATAGAGTAGAGCTTGGTTTGGTTAGGCTAAGATAGACTTGAGTAGGCTTGGTGAAGCAAGGCTAGGCTATAATAAAGTAGAGTAGAGTAGAGGAGAATAGAGCTAGGTTATACTATGCATGTCTAAGCTAGGCTAAACAAAGTTTGAGTAGGGTATAGTAGAATAGAGGGGAGTAGCATGGAGCAGAGCAAACTAGAGTATATCATAGTAGAGTAGATTAGAGTAGAGCAAAGAAGAGTAGAGTTGAGTAGAGCCAAGCAGAGTAGAGCAGAGCATAATAGAGTAGAGTAGAGTAGAGTAGTATAGAGCAGTGTATGGTAGAGTTATGTTAGGCTAAGTAAGGCCAGACTAGGTTAGAGAAGAGTAGAGTAATGAAGAGAAGAGTCGAGTATAATAGAGTACAGTAGAGTATAGTAGAGCTAGGTTATGCTAGGCTAGGCTAGAGTACAATAGAGTAGAGTAGAGCAGAGTAGAGTAGAGTTGAGTTGAGTAGAGCAGAGCTAGGTTAGACAAGGTTATGCTTGCCTAGCCTCAACTAGGCTAAGCTAGGCTAAAGTAGAGCACAATAGAGTAGAGTAGAGTAGAGTAGAGCTTGGTTATGCTAAGCTATGTTTGAGTAGAGTAGAGTTGAAGTGGTTGGAGTAGAGTAGAGTATAGTAGAGTAATATAGATAAGAGCTAGGTTAGGCAAGGCTAGGCTATCATAGGCTAGGCAAGGCTAAGCTAGGTTAGAGTAGAGTAGAGCAAAGTAAAGAATAGTAGAGTAGAGCAAGTTAGGCTAGGTTAGCCTAAGTTATAATAGAGTGGAGTAGAGTAGAGCAGAGTAGAGTAAAGTGGAGTAGAGTAGAGCTAAGTTAGTATAGGATAGGTTAAGTTAGGCTAAGGTAGGCTAGGTAAGGTTTTGCTAGGCTAGAATAAAGTAGAGTAGAGTAGAGTACTGTAGAGTAGAGCTAGGTTAGGTCAGACTAGGCTTGGATAGGCTAGAATAGAGTAGAGTAGAGGAGAAAAGAGGAGAAAAGAGAAGAGGAGAGTAGAGTAGAGTAGAGTAGAGCAGAGTAAAGCTAGGTTAGGTTAGGCTAGGCTAGAGTACAATAGAGTAGAGTAAAGTAAAGTTAGATTAGGCTAGACTAGGCTAGGTTGGAGCAAAGTAGAGTAGTGTAAAGTATAGTAAAGTAGAGTATAATAAAGTAGAGTAGGGTAGAGTAAAGGAGTGAGGATGAGAAGAGTAGAGAGGAAATTAAAGCAGAGTTGAGTAGAGATTAAAGTAGAGTAGGGTAGAATAAAGCAAAGTAGAGCAGAGCAGAGCAGAGCAAAGCTTAGTTGGGCTAGGCTAGCATCGAGTAGAGTAGACTAGAGTAGAGTAAAGTGGAGTACAGTATAGTAGAGCAGAGCTAAGCTATGTTAGGTTAGGTTAGGATAGGCTAGGCTAGAGTAGAGTAGTAGAGTAGAGTAGAGTAGAGTAGTGCTAGGTTAAATGAGGTTAGGTTAGGATAGCCAAGGGTAGAGTAGAGTAGAGTAGAGTATAGCAGAGCAAGGAAGATTAGAGCAGATTAGGGTAAAGCAAAGTAGAGTGGAGCCGAGCAGAGTAGAGCAAAATAGAGTAAAGTAGAACTGAGTAGAGCAAACCAGTTAGCAAAATAGTGTAGTAGAGTACAGCATAGTAGAAAGGAGAAGAGTAGAGGAGTGTAGAGTACAGAATAAAAAAGTAGAGCTAAGCAGAGTAGAAAATAGTAGAGTCGAGTATAACAAAGCTATATCAGGATAAGTTAGGCTAGGCTTGAGAAGAGTTGAGTTGAGTAGAGTTAGTTTGGCTAGGCTTTGTGTAGCTTGGTTAGAGTTGCATAGAGTAGAGTAGAGTAGAGTTGAGTAGAGTAGATTAGATTTATGTTTGTTTAGGCTAAGCTAAGATAAGTTAAGCAAGGGTAGGCAAGGGTAGGCTAGGCTAGGTTAGAGTAGAGTATTGTAGAGTATAGTAGAGTAGAGTTAGGTTAGGCTAAGCAAAGTTAGGCAAGGCTAGAGTAGAATAGAGTAGTATAGAGAAGAGTAGAGAAAAGAAGCAATAAGCAAGGCAAAGTAGAGTAGAGCAGAGCTATGTTAGGCTAGGTTAGAGTCGAGTTGAGCAGAGTAGAGTAGAGTAGAGCAGAGTAGAGTGGAGTAGGGTATGGGTTGGTGAGGCTAGGCAAAGCTAGGTAAGACTAGGCTAGGCGAGGAAAAGCTAGAGTAGAGTAGAGTAGAGCTAAGTTAGGTGAGGCTAAGCTTGGCATGGCTACAGTAGAAAGTAGAGTAGAGTATAATAGTGTAAAAAAGAGTAGAGTAGAGTAGAGTATTGTAGAGAAAACTTAGGTAAGGCAAGGCTAAGTGAGGCTAGGCAAGGTAAGGCAAGGCTAGGCAAAAGTAGAGTATAGTAGAGCTTGGTTAGGCTAGGCTAGGTTAGGTTAGAGTGGAGTAGAGTATTGTAGAGTAGAGTAGAGTAGAATAGAATATAATATAGTTAGTAGGGTAGAGCTAGGGTATAATAGAGTAGAGTAGAGCTTGGTTAGACTATGTTATGCTAGGATAGCTAGGTTAGGCTAGCTAGAGTTGAGTAGAGTGGAGTAGATTAGAGTAGAGTAGAGTAGAGTAGTGCATGAAAATGTAGAGTAAAGAAGATTAAAGTAGAGTGGAGTAGAGAAAAGCATAGTAGAGTAGAGTAGAGTAGAGTAATGTAGAGCTAGATAGGCTAGGCAAGGCTAACCTATGCTAGAGTAGAGTAGAGTAGAGTAGAGTAGAGTAGAGTAGAATAGAGTAGAGTAGAGTAGATTAAATTAGAGTTGAGTAGAGTAGACTAGACTAGAGTAGAGTAGAGTAGAGTATAATAGAGTAAAGTTGAGTAGAGCTAGCTTAGCCTATGCTAGGCTAGGTTTGGCTAGGTAAACTAGGTTAAGTTAAGATAGGCTAGAGTAAAGTAAAGTAGTGTAGAGCTCAGTTGAGGTAAGTTTAGCTGAGAAGATCTGAGTAAAGGAGAGAAGAGCAGAGCAGCAAAAAATAGAGAAGAGCAAAGCAAATCAAAGCAGAGTAGTGCTAGGGTATGCTAAAGTAGAGTAAAGTAGAGTAGAGTAGAGCAAAGCTAGGCTAAGCTATGTTTGGCTAGGCTAGGTTAAGAGTAGAGTAAAGTGAAGTAGAGTAGAGTTGAGTAGAGCAAGGTAAGGTTGGGCTAAGCTAGGCTATGCACGACTTGTGTAAGGTAGGCTAGGCTAGGCTAGAATAAAGTAGAGTAGAGTAGAGTAAGATAGAGTACAGTAAAGTATAGTCAAGTTAGGCTAGGCAAGGTTAGAGTAGAGTAGAATAGTGTTGTGTTGAGTAGAGCTGTGTAGGATAGAGAAGAGCAGAGTAGAGTAGAGCGGAGTAGAGTAGAGTAGAGTCGTGCTGAGCGGAGCGAGTTTGGGCTAGGCAAGGCTGGGCTACGCTATAGTAAGGTAGAGTAGAGTAAAGAAGAGCTGGTTAGGTTAGGCTAGGTTATAATAGAGTAGAGTTTAGTGGAGTAGATTAGAGTAGAGTACAGAAGAGTAGAGTAGAGTAAAGTAGAGTAGAGCAGAGTAGAATAGAGGAGATGAGATGAGAGGTGAGCATAGTAGAGCAGAGCAGAGTAGATTTGAGCATAATAAACTAGAGTAGAGAATAGAAAAGCACAATAGAGCTAAGTAAAGTTGAGCAAAGTAGAGCTAAGTTAGGCTAAGCAAGTCTAAGGTAGGCTAGGCTAGAGTACTGTAGAGTGGAGTTGGGATGGGCTTGGCTAAGCTATAATATAATAGAGCATGGTAAAGTAAAGTAGGGTAGAGTAGAGCAAAGTAGACTAGAGAAGAGTAGAGTAGAGTAGAGCAAAGTAGAGAAGAGTAGAGCAGAGTAGAGTATAGCAGAGAAGAGATGAGTAGTGTAGAGCAAAGTAAAGTAGAAGAGAGCAGAGCAGAGCTACATTAGGCTAGGTTAAGCTAGGCTAGATTAAAGTGGAGGAGAGTAGAATATAGTAGATTAAAGTTGAGTTGAGTTGAGTAGGGTAGAGCTTGTTTAGGTTAGGATAAGCTATGTTAGGCTAGGCTAGGCTAGCATAGAGTAAAGTAGAGTAGAGTAGGGCAAGGTTAGGCTAAGCTATGGTAGGCTAGGTTAGAGTATCATATAGTGGAGTAGAGTAGAGTAGAGTATAGTAGAGTTTTGTTAGGCTAGGGTAGAGTAGAATATAGTAAAGTAGAGAAGAGAAGAGAGGAGTAAAGTAGAGCAGAGCAAAGTAGAGTAGAGAAGTGTTGAGCAGAGTATAGTAGAGTTGAGCTAGGTTATGTTAGGATAGGCTAGGCTAGGTTAGAGTATAGTTGAGTAAAATATAGTATATTAGAGTAGAGTAGAGTAAGGTTAGGCTAGGCTAGGTAAGGATAGGCTAGGCTAGGCTAGGTAAGGCTATGTTAGAGTATAGTAGAAAAGAGTAGATTAGAAAAGAGTTGAGTGAAGTGGTTTAGAGTAGACTAGAGCAGAGCAGAGTAGAAGAGAGTAGATCAGAGTAGAGCAAACATGAGTGGACTAGAGCAGAGTAGATTAAAGTAGAGTAGAGTAGAGTAGAGTAGTGCAAAGAAGAGTAAGGGATGGTTAGGCTGGGCTAGGCTTGTTAGAGTTGAGTAGAGTAGGGGTATAGTAGAGTATAGCTAAGTTAAGCTAGGGTAGGCTAGGCTTAGAGAGGCTAGGTTAGAGTAGATTATAGTATAGTGTAGTAGAGTAGAGTAGAGCTAGATTAGGCTAGGTTAGCCTACAATAGAGTAGAATAAAGTAGAGTAGACCTAGGTTAGGTTAGGCAAAGCTATTATACAGTAGAGTAGAGTAAAGTAGAATAGAGCATAGTAGAGCATAATAGAGTATAGTAAAGTAGAGCATAGCATAGTAGGGTATAGAAAAGTTGAGCAAAATAGAGTAGAAAAGAGAAGAGTAAAGCTTGGTTAGGCTTGTATAGTACAGTAGTATAGAGCAGAGCAACATAGAGGATAATAGAGTAGAGTAGAGGGGAGTAGAGTAGATAAAACAAAAGTAGAGTGAACTAGAGTAGAGTATAGTAAAGCTAGGTTAGGCTAAGCTAGAATGGAGTAGAGTAGAGTTAAATAAAGTAGAGTAGAGCCAAGTTAGGCAATGCTAAGCTAGGGTAAGCTAGGTTAGGCTCAGGTAGGCTAGACTAGGTTAGAGTAGAATAAACTAGAGTAGAGTAGAGTAGAGCTAGTTTAAGCTTGGCTAGGCTAGGCTAGGTTAAACTTGGCTAGAGTAGAGTAGAGCAGAGTAGAGCAGAGCAAAGCAGAGCAGTGATGAGCAGAGTAGAACCGAGCAGAGAAGAGTTAGGTTAGGCTAAGTTAGGTAAGGCTAAGTTAGAGTATAGCAAAATAAAATAGAGTAGAGTAGATTATAATAAAGTAGTGTAAATCAGAATAGAGTATAATAAAGTAGAGCTAAGTTAGGCAAGGCTATGCTACTTTAGAGTAGTGTAGATTAGAGAAGAGTAGAGAAGTGTTGAGTAAAGTATATGGAGTTAGGTTAGGCTAGGGTACGATAGGTTAGGCTATCCTAGAGTGGAGTCGAGTGGAGTAGATTAGAGCAGAGTAGAGTAGGGTAAGTTTAGGCTAGGTATGGCATGCCTAAAATAGGCTAGAGTAGAGTAGAGTAGAGCAAAGTATAGTAAAGTAGAGTGCAAAAGAGTATAGTAGAGCCGAGCAGAGTAGAGTAGAGTAGAGTAGAGCAGAGTAGAGCAGAGTAGAGTGGAGTAAAGAAGTGCAGAGTAGAGTAAAGAAGAACAGAGGAAGGATAGCGAAGGTTATGCATGGCTAGAGTAGAGTTCAGCTCAGTCAGTCTTGGTTAGGTTAGATTAGAGTAGAGTAGAGTAGAGTAGAGTAGAGTAGCGTAGAGTATAGTAAAGTAGAGGAGAAGAGAGGAGAGGGGACGAAAGGAGAGCAAAGGAGAGGAGAGAAGAAAAGATTAGTGCAGAGTAGAGCAAAGCAGGGTAGTGTAAAGTAGAGTAGAGCAAGAAGAGCAAAGTAGATTAGAGTAGAGTAAAGGAGAGAAGAGCAGAGCAAAGCAATGCTGGGATTGATTAGGTTAGGGTCTATTAGGCTAAAGTTTAGTAATAGAGTAGAGTATAGTAGAGTAGAGCTAGTTTAAGATAGGTTAGGCTAAACTTGGCTAGGATAAGCTAGAGTAGAGTAGAGTATAGTAGAGTAGGGAAGAGAAGACTAGAGCAGCATTGAGCAGAGAAAACAAGAGTAAAGCAGAGTAGAGCAAAGCTAGATTAGGCAATGCTAGGCTAGAATAAGTTAGGATAGGCTTGGCTAGAGTAGAATAAAGTAGAGTAGAGTAGAGTAAAGTAGAGTATAGTAGAGTAGAGCTGAGTTAGGCTAGGTAAGGAGAGGTTAGGCTTGGCTAAGCTAAGCTAATCTTGGTTTAGCTAGGCTAGGCTTGAGTAGAATAGTAGAGTAGAGAATAGCTAGGTTAGGCTAGGATAGGTTAGGTTAGAGTAGAGTAGAGTAAAATAGAGTAAAGTAGAGTAGAGTAGAACTGAGCAGACTAGACTAGATCAGAGCTGAGTAAAGCATTGTAGAGCAGAGTAGAGTAGTATGGAGCAGGGCAGAGTATTGTAGAGCAGAGTAAAGTAGAGAAAAATAAAGCAGAGTTGTGCAAAGTAGAGCAGAGGTATGTTAGGCTTGGCTAGAGTAGAGTAGAGTATAGTAAAGCAGAGTAGAGTAGAGTAGAGCGAGGTTAGGCTAGGCTAGGCCAAGATAAGCTAGAGTATAGTAGAGTAGAGCAGAGTAGAGTAGAGAAGAGTAGAGTAGAGTAAGGCATAGTCGAGTAGAGAAGTGTAGAGCAGAGCAAAGCAAAGCACAGCATAGTAGAGTAGAGTAGAATAGAGTAGAGTAGTGTAGAGCTATGTAGAGTAGAGCAAAGTAGAGTAGAGTAGACTAGGAATAAAAGAGTAGAGGTTAGCAGAGCAAAGAATAGTAGAGTGGAGCAGAGCATAGTTAGGTTATGCTAAGCCAAGCTAGGCCAGAGTAGAGTCAATTGATGGAGAGCTGACTAAAGTATAGTAGAGCAGAGTAGAGCTAAGATTGTCTAGGTTAGGATTGCCTTGGTTAGAGTAGAGTGGAGTTGATTTCAGTAGGAAAGAGTAAACTATATTAGAATAGAGTAAAGTAGGGTAGAGTAGAGTTTAGTAGAGCAGAGTAAAGTAAGGTTAGCATAAGCAATGTTAGGCTAGGGTAGGCTAGGATTTGCTAAAGTTGAGGAGAGTATAGTAGAGTAGACTAGAGTAGAGCTAAGCTAGGTTAGGCTAAGCAAGGACAGGCTAGGTTAGATAAGGCTAGAGTTGAGTAGAGTAGAGTAGAATAGAGTAGAGCAAAGTAGAGTAGAGAAGAGATAACAAAGCTAAGTTAGGTTAGGCTAGGCTAGGCCAGGCTAGGTTATGGTAGAGTAGAGTAGATCATAGTAGAGAAGAGCACAATAGAGTAGAGTTGAGTAACATAGAGCAAGGATATGCTAGGCTAGGCTAGGGTAGGCTTGACTAGCTTGGCTATAATAGAGTAGAGCAAAGTAAAGCTAAGTTTTACCTAGCTAAGCTTTGCTAGGCTAGAGTATAGAGTAGTGTAGAGTGGAGTAAAGTAAAAATGATAATGGCACAGTAGAGAAGAATAGAGCATAGTAGAGTAGAGTAGAGCAGAGAACAACTAGCATAGGCTAGGCTAGAGTAGGATAGGCTAGGCAAGACTAGGTTAGAGTAGAGTAGAGTAGTGTAGAGTAGAGTATAATAGAGCCTGGTTTTGCTAGGGTAGGCTAAATCAGAGTAGAGTAAACCTTGGTTAGGCTAAATTAAGATAGGCTAGAGTAGGTTAGAGAAGACTAGCCTAGGCTAAGCTATACTAGAGTTTAGTAGAGTATAGTAAAGTAGAGCTTAGTTAGGTTAGGCTAGGCTAGAGTAAAGGATGGCAGAGTAGAGTAGAGTAGAGAAGAGTAGAGTAGAGTGAAGTATTGTAGGCCATAATATAGTAGAGTTGAGTAGAAGACAGTAGAGGAGACTAGAGCATAGTAGAGTAAAACAAAGTAGAAGAGCATAGTAGAGTAGAGTAAAATGAGTGGAGCAGAGAAGAGTAGTGTAGAACAAAGAAGAATAAAGAAGGGTAGAGTAGAGCAAAGCAAGGTTAGGTGAATCAAGGCTAGGCTAGACTAGGCTTGCTTATAATAGAGTTGAGTAGAATAGAGAAGAGTAGGGTAGAGTGGAGTTAGGTTAGGCTAGGATAAGCTAAGGTAAGCTTAGCTAGGCTAGGCTATATTAAAGTAAAGTAAAGCTTAGTTAGGCTAGCCTAGAGTTCAATGGAGTAAAGCAGAGTAGAGCAGAGTAGAATAGAGAAAAGTAGAGAAAAATAAAGTAGAGCAGTGTAAAATGGAGTAGAGTAGAATAGAGAAGACAGAGTAGAGCAAAACAAATTAGAGTAGAGCTAGTTTAGACAAAGCTAGCTAGGCTTGACTAAGTTAGAGTAGAGTATAGTAAAGTAAGGTTAGGTTGGGCTAGGCTAGAGTAGAGTAGAGTATTGTAGAGCAGACCAGAGTAGAATATAATAGAGCATGGTAGAGTAGAAAAGAACAGAGTGAGGCAAAATGGAGTAGAGCAAAGAAGAGTAGAGCAGAGTATATCATAGCTAAATTAGGCTAAGCAAAGTGAGATAGAGTTGGACAGAGTTAAGTAAAGTAGAGTAGAGTAGAGCTAGGTTAGGTTAGGCTAGGCTAGGTTTGAGTAGAGTATAGTGGAGTAGAGTAGAGTAGAGTAGAGTATAATAGAGTAGAGTAGAGTAGAGTAGAGTAAAGTATAGTAGTTCTAGGTTATGCTAGCTTAGGCTAAGCTAGGTTATAGTAGAGTACAATAGAGCTGGTTGGGCTAGGTTAGGCTAGAGTACAGTAGAGCAGGTTAGTGTAAAGTAGAGCAGAGCAAAATAGAGAAGAGTAGTGTAGAGTATAGCATTGCATAATTCAGTAGAGAAGTGTAAGACTGATCATAGAAGACCTAAGTTAGGCTAGGCTAGGATAATTTTGGTTAGGGGAGAGTCGAGTCGAGTAGAGTAGAGTAGAGCAAAGAAGAGTTGAGTAGAGTAGGGAGAGCAGAGTAGAGTATAGCAGAGCAAAGCAGAGTAGAGATAGGTTAGGCTAGGCTTAGCTTGGCTATAGTGTAGCATAGTAGAGTTGAGTTAAATAGAGCTGAGCTATGTTAGGTTTGTTTAGGCTAGGATAAGCTCAGCTACGCTCAGCTAGAGTAATATAATAGAATAGAGTAGAGTTGAGTAGAGCTACTTTAGGCTAGGCTAGTTATGGTTAGGCAACATTAGGCTAGGTTAGAGTAAAGAAGAGTAGAGTAGAGAATAGCAAAGTAGAGTAGAGCATTACAGTGTGGAATAGTGCAAAGAAGAGTAGAGTAGAGTAGAGCTAAGATAGGCTAGAGTGGGCTAGGCTTAAGTTGAGCAGAATAGAGTAGAGTAGTGTTGAGCTAAGTTAAGCTAGGCTAACATAAGGTAGACAAAAAAAGGCTAGGTTAGAGTTGAGTAGAGTAGAGCTAGATTAGGCTAGGTTAGGTAAGGCTATAGTAGAGTAGATTATAGTACAATAGAGTAGAGTAGAGTAGAGTAAAAGAGAAGAGAGTAGAGGAGAGGAGAGGAAAGGGGAGTAGAGGAGAAGAGAGGAGAGGAGAGTAGAGTGGAGCAAAGTAGAGCTGAGCAGAGTAGAGCAGAAAAGAGTAGAGCTAGCTCACTAGGCTAGGCTTGACAAGGCTAGGTAAGAGAGTAGATAAGGATAGAGTAAAGTGGAGTAGAGCTAGGTTTAGTTAGGCTTGGTTACGTCAAGTTAGAGTAGAGTAGAGTAAAGTAGAGTAGAGAAGAGCAGAGTAGAGTGTAGTAGATTAGAGTAAAGTAGAGTAGAGCAAAGTTGAGAAGAGCAGAGCTAGGTTAGGCTTAGTTAGAGTAGAGTATAGTATAGTAGAGTAGAGTGGAGTAGAGTAGAGTTGAGTAGAGTAGAGTTAGGCTAGGCGAGGTTCGCGTAGGTTTGGCAAAGAAAGGCTAGAGTAGAGTAGAGTATAGTAGCATAAAAAAGAGTTGAATAGAGCTGAGCTTGCTTAGGCTAGCCTAGTTTAGGCTTAGCTAGGTTAGGGTAGAGTAGAGTAGTGTTGAGTAGACCAGAGTGGATTAGAGCAGAGTAGAGTAGAGCAAAGCTCACATAGTGGAGGAGAGAAGAGTAAAGCAAAGCATAGTAGAGCTAGGTTACTTTAAGCAATGTTATGGTAGGCTTGGCTAGGCTAGGTTGGAGTATAGCAAAGCCTCATAATGTAGAGTAGAATAAAGTAGAGTTGTGTAGTGTAGGGTAGTGTATAGTATAATAGAGCAGAGCACAGTAGAGCTAGGTTAGGCTACGCTAGGTTAGGCAAGACTAGGCTATACTAGGTTATGCTAGGCTAGAGTAGAGTAGGGTAGAGCTAATTAGGTTAGGCTAGATTGGGTTAGGCTAGGCTAGGCTAAAGCAAAGTAGAGTAGAGTAGAGCACAATAGAGTAGGGTAGAGTAGAGCAATGTAAAGCAGAGCAGAGAAGTGTAAAGTTAAGTATACTAGAGTAGAGTTAAGTTAGGATAGGCGAGGCTACGTTAAGGTATAGTGAAGTAGAGTACTGTAGAGTAGAGCTTATTTAGGCTAGGCAAGGCTAAGCTAAGCTAGACTAGACTAGATCATAGTAAAGTAGAGTAGAGTAAAGCAAGGTTTTGCTTGAGTAAGCTACAATAAGCTAGGAGAGAGTAGAGTAGAGTAGAGTAGAGTAGAATAAAGTAGAGTAGAGTGGAGTAGAGGAGAGTAGAATATAGCATTGTAGAGTATAATAGAGTATAGTAGATTAGAGGTTGGCTAGTTCAGGCTAGGTTAGGTTAAGCAAAAGGAGTAGAGTAGAATAAATAAGAGTAGAGCTAGGTTAGGTTGGGCTAGGATAGGCTAGTCTAGGCTAGAGTAGGGTGGAGTTTAATAAAGCAGAGTAGAGTAGAGCAGAGTAAAGTAGGGTAGAGTAGAGTATAAAAGATTAGAGTAAAGTAAAGAAGAGAAGAGCAAAACATAATAGAGTAAAGTAGAGTAGAGTAGAGTAGATTAGAGGAGCATAAGACAAAGTAGAGTGGAGTAGAGTTAGGTTAGACAAGGCTGGGCTAGGCTATGCTACTATAGAGTATTGTAGTGTAGAGTAAAGAAGAGCTAGGATAGGCTAAGTATTGCTAGAGTAGAATAAAATATAGTAGATTAGAGTAGAGTTGAGTAAGATAGAATAAAGCAAGGTTAGGCTAGGGTAAGATAGACTAGAATAGGCTTGCCTAAGCATGGTTAGGCTATAGTAGAGTAGAGTAGCATAGAGCTAGGTTAGGCTATGCGAGGCTAGTCTAAGCTAAACTAAGTTGGAGTAGAGTAGAGTAGAGTGGAGTAGAGCAGAGGAGTACAGAGCAGAGTAGAGCAGAGCAGAGCAGAGTAGAGTAGATCAGAGTAAAGTAGAGTAGAGTATAGTAGAGCAGATTAGAGTTGCGTGGAGTAGAGCTAGGCTAGGTTAGGCTAAATTAGGCTTAGCTATAGTAGGGTAGGCTAGGCTAAGATAGAGTAGATTATAGTAGAGTAGATTAGACTAGACTAGAGGGGAGTAGAGCTAGGTGAGTCTAAGCTAGGCTTAGTAAGAGTAGAGTGGAGCAGAGAAGAGTAGAGTAGAGATGAGTAAAGTAGAGTAAAGTAAAGCAGAGCTAAGTTAGGCTAGGCTAGGCCTGGTTAGCCAAGGCAAGGCTAGGCTGGGTTTGGCTAGGCTAGGCTCGGCTAAGCTAAGTTAGAGTATAGAGTAGAGGAAAGTAGGGAAGAGCAGAGACAAGTAAAGTAAAGTTGGGTAGAGTAGAGTTAGGGAGGGCTTGGCTTACCTTGGCAAGAATTTAATAGAGTAGAGTAATGCTAGGTTAGGCTAAGCTAGCTAGAGTGTAGAGTAGAGTAGAGTAGAGAAGAGTATAGTAAAGTAGAGAAGAGCAGAGCATAGCACAATATATTAGAGTATAGTAGAGCATAATAGAGTATAGCAGAGCTAGCTTAGGCTTGGTTAAGATAGCCTAGGCTAGGCTAAGCAAGCTTAGAGTAAAGTAGAGTAGAGTAGGGTAGAGTAGAGTATAGTAGTGTAAAGTAGAGTAGAGTAGAGCTAGTTTAGGGTAAGCTAGGCTAGGTTAGGTTATGCTAGAGTAGATTAGAGTAGAGTATAGTAGAGCTTAGTTAGGCTAGGTTAGAGTAGAGTAGAGTTGAGCTAGGTTTAGTTAGGCTAGGATAGGCTAGGGTATGCTAGGGTTGCCTAGGCTACACTAGAGTAGAATATAGTAGAGTAAAGTATGTTAGAGTAGAGTAGAGTAGAGTAGAGCAAAGTAGAGAAGAGTAGAGCAGAGAAAATCTAAGTTAGGATAGGATAAGCTTCACTAGGCAAGGATATGCTATAGTAGAATAGAATATGGTATAGAAAGGTTAGACTAGGCAAGGCTAGGTTAGGTTATAGTAGACTAGAGTAGAGTAAAGTGGAGCTAGTTTTGGCTAAGCTTGGCTAGGATAGGCTAGGCTAGCCTAAAGAAGAGTAGAGTATACTAGAGCTCAATTAGGCTGGGGTAAGCTAAAGTAGAGCAGAATAGAGTAGTGTAGAGCAAAGTAGAGAAAAATAGAGTAAAGTAAAGCATAACAAAGTAGAGTAACATAGAGTTTAGTAGATTAGAGAAGAGCAGAGTAGAGCAAAGAAGAGTAGAGTAGAGTAGAGTAGAGTATAGAATGTTTAGGCTAAGGTAAGCTAAGTTAGGCTAGGCTAGGTTAGAGTATAGTAGAGTAGTGTAGTACAGAGTAGAGTAGAATAGAGTAGAGTTGAGTATGATAGAGTAGAGTGTAGTATAATAGAGTAGAGTAGAGTAGAGTAGAGTATAGCAAGGTTAGGCTATGTTAGGTAAGGTTAGGCTGGGCTTGGTTAGGTTAGGCTAGGCTCAAGTAGAGTATAGTAGAGTAGAGTAGAAAAAAGTAAAACAAAGTAGAGTAGAAAAGAGCAGAGTAGAAAAGAGTAGAGCAAGATAGAGTGGAGCAAAGCTAGTTAGGCTACACTAGGCTGGAGTCTAGTAGAGCTGAGCAGAGTAGAGTAGAGTAGAGCTAGGATAGGCTAGGCTAAGCTAGGTTAGAGTAAAGTAAGTAGAGTGTAGTAAAGTAGAGGAGTGTAGAGTAGAATATAGTATAGTAGAGTAGATTAGAGTAAAGTATTTTAGAGCAAGGTTAGGCTAGGTTGGGCTAGGTTAGGATACGGTAAGCTTGGCTTGGCTTGAGTATAGTAGAGTAAGTAGAGTAGAGTAAAGTATAGTAGAGCAGAGAAGATTTAGGTTGAGTTTGACTAGGCTAGAGTACAGTAGAGTAGAGTCAAGTAGAGCAAATTAGAGAAGAGCTGAGAAGAGTAGAGCATTGCATTATAGAGTATAGAAGTGCAAGGTAAGAGAGAGCAGAGAAGAGTCGAGCAAGGTCATGCTATGCTAGGCTAAGTTAAGCTAAGCTAAGCTAATCTAGGCTAGAGTAGAGTAGAGCAGAACCTAATATAGTAGAGTAGAATAGAATAGAATAGAGTAGAGTAGATTAGGTTAGAGTAGAGTATGATGGAGTAGTGTAGAGTGGTGTAGAGTAGAGTAGAGGGGAGAAGAGGAGAGGAGAGACGAGAAGTGTAGAGGAGAGGAGAGGAGAGGAGAAGAAAGTAGAGCACAGTGGAGCAGAGTAGAGTAGAATAGAGTAGAGTAGAATAGAGTAGAGAAGAGCAAAGCAAAATAGAGTAGAGAAAAGTAGAGTAGAGCAAAGCAGAGCAGAGTATAAGAGTGTAGAGCACAGCAAAGCAGTGTAGAGTAGAGTAGAGTAGTGTAGAATATAGCTGAGTAGAGTGAAGTTGAGGAGAGCAGAGTACAGTAGAGCAAAGCTAGGCTAGTCTAATTTAGGCTAGAGCAGAGTAGAGTAGAATAGAGTAGAGCAGAGCTTTGTTAGGCATGGCTAGGCAAGGCTTTGGTGGGAGAGTATAGAAGATTAGAGTAGAGTAGAGTAAAGTAGAGTAGAACAGAGTAGAGTAGAGTTGAGCAAAGATGAGTAGAATAAGGTAGAGAAAAGTAGAGTAGAAGAGTAGAGTAGAGTGGAGTAGAGTAGAATAAAGTAGAGTAGAGCAGAGTAGTATAAAGTAGAGCAAAGAAGAGCAGAGCAGAGTAGAGTAGAGGTGAGCTAGATTAGACTAGGTTAAGCTAGGATAGGCTAGGTTAGGATAAAGTAAAGTAGTGTAGAGTAGAGTAATGTTGAGTAGAGTAGAGTAGAGCTAGGTTAGGCTAAGGGAGGCTAAGCTAGGCTAGGGTAGGCTTGGCATGGGTAAGCTGGCTAAGGTAGAGTAGAGTAGATTAGAGTAGAGTACAGCTAGATTAGGCTAGGCTGGATGAGAGTAGAGTAGAGGAGAGTAGGATAAAGTAGAGTAGAGTAGAGTAGAGTATAGTAAAGGAGTGGAGAAAAGTGAGGAGAAGAGAATAAGGAAGGAGTGGAGAGGGCAAGAGAGAAGAAGAGAGTTGAGCAGAATAGAGTAGAGCAGAATAGAGTAGATCAGAATAGAATAGAGTATAGTAAAAAAGAGTAGAACAACGAAGAATAGGAAAGAGTAGAGTAGAGTAGAGGAGAGTTAAGCATAATAAAGAAAAGTAGTGTAGAGCAGAGCAAAGTTGAGTAAAGCATAGCCAACATAGGTTAGGCAAGACAAGAGTAGAATAGAGCAAAGTAGAGTATAATTGAATAATATGGAATGTAGTAGAGCTAGGTTAGGCTAGGTTAGGTTAGAGAAGAGTAGAGTAGAGTAGGCATAGTAGGATAGAGCAAGGTAAGTTTTGGCAAAGCAATGCCAGGCTATGCTAGGTTAGAATATAGTAGAATAAAGCATAGCAAAGTAGAGAAGAGCAGAGGAGAGTCGAGCAGAGCAGAGTAGAGTAGGGTAGAGCTAGGTTAGGCTAGGCTAGGTAATAGTAGAGTAGAGTAGAGTAAAGTAGTATAGAGTAGAGTTAGGTTAAGCAAGGCTATGCAAGATTATAATAGAGTAGAGTAGAGTATAATACAGTAGAGTACGATAGAATAGAGGTAAGTAGGAAAGAGTAGAGTAAGGTAGGGCTTGGTTTTGTTGGGCTAAGCTAGGCTAGGCTAGGGTAGGCTAAGCTAATTTAGAGTAAAGTATATTAGAGTATAGTAGAGTAGAGCTAGAGCAGACAAGAATAGAGTAGAGCATAGTAGAGAAACATTGAGTAGAGTATGGTATAGCATTGTAGAGCAGAGAAGAGCTAAGTTAGGTGTAGTTAGGCTAGGCTAGGCAAGTCTAGGCTTTTTTTTAGTAAAGTGGAGTTAAGTAGAGTAGTGTATAGCAGAGTAGAGTAGAGTAGACCAAGGTTAGGCAAGGCTAAGCAAGACTAGGATAGAGTATAGAGTAGAGTAGAGTAGAATATAGAGCAAAGAAGAGAAGAATAAAACAAAGCATAGTAACATTGAGAAGAACAGAGAATAGAATAGCAGAGTGGAGTAGAGCATAACATAGAAGTGCAAAGTAGAGTAGAGCAGAGCTAGGTTATGTTAGGGGAGGTTAAGTTAGAGAACAGTAAGTAGAGCTTCGTTAGGCTAGGCTAGCCATAGCTAGAGTAGAGTAGAGTAAAGTCGTGTAGAGTAATGTATAGTAGAGTAGAGCTAGGTTAGGTTAAGTAAGGCTAGGCTAAGGTAAGGTGGGCGAGGCTAGATTAGAGTAAAGTAGAGTATATAGAATAGAGTAGAGTAGAGTAGAGGTGAGGTGAGTAGATCAAAGTAGAGTAGGGATGAGTAGAGAAGAGAAGATTAGAGCAGAAGAGCAAAGCAGAGCAGAGTAGAGAAGAGTAGAGCAGAAGACCAGAGCAATGTAGAGCAGAGTAGAGCAGAGCAAAGTAGAGTAGTGTAGAGCAGACAAGAGTAGAGTAAAGCAGAGCTAAGATAGATTAGGGTAGGTTAGGCTTGAGTGGAGTAGAGTAGAGTAAAGTAGAACTAGGTTAGGCTAGGCTAGGATAAGATAGGCTAGGCTATGGTAGAGTAGAGTAGAGTTTAGTAGAGTAAAGCTATTAGCTTGAGTAAGGTTAGGTTAAGCTAGGCTAGGATAGGCTCGAGTATGCTAGGCTATGATAGAGAAAAGGAGAGTATAGTAGAGTAGAGTAAACAAGAGTAGAGCTAAGCTAGGTTACGTAAGGCTAGGCTAGGTTAAGCTAGGCAAGGCTAGAGTAGAGTAAATTATAGTATAGTAGAGTAAAGTAGAGCAAAGTAGAGCAAAGAGGAGTAGAGCAGAGTAAAGAAGAGTATAGTAGAGCATTGAAGAGCTAAGTTAGGCTAGGCTTGGCTAAGCTAGACTTGGTTAGAGTAGAGTAGCGTAGAGCAGAGTAGAGAAGAGCAGATCAGAGTAGAGATTAGTAGAGTAGAGTTATGGTAAGCTAGGCTAGACAAGGCTGGGCTAGTATAGGCTAGGCCAGGCGAGGCTTGGCTAGAGTAGAGTAGAGTAAAGCTAGGTTAGGCTAGGCTAAGCTCGGCTTAGTTAGAGTATAGAGTAGAGCAATGCATAATAGAGAAGAGTAGAGCATAGTAGAGTAGAGAAGAGCAAGACAGAGCAAGCTTAAGCTAAGCTAGCCTAGGCTAGGCTAAGCAAGGCAAAAGTAGAGTAGAGTATAGTAAAGCTTTGTTAGGTTAGGCTAGGCTAGGTTTGAGAAAAGGAGAGTATAGTAGAGTAAAATAGAGCTAATTTAGGCTAAGCTAGGCTAACTTATGATAGGCTAGGCTAGGTTAGAGTAGAGTATAGTAGAGTCTAGCTTGGTTAGGCTAAGCTAGGCAAGAGTAGGGTAAAGTAGTGTTGAGTAGAGTAGAGTAGAGTAGAATAGAGTAGAGTAGAGTAAGGTAGAGTAGAGTGAAGTCGAGTAGAGTAGAATAGAGTATAGTAGAGGAGAGTAGAGGACAACAAAGTAGAGTAAAGCAGAACAGTAGTGTAGAGTAGAGTAAAATAGAGTGGAGTAGAGTATTGTAGAGCAAAGTAGAGTAGAGTAGGGTAAGCCTAAGTTAGGCAAGGCTAGGATGGGCTTGGCTATTCTAAGATAGAATATTATAGAGTAGAGTGAAGTAGAGTAGTGAAGAGTAGAGTAAATTTGAGTAGAGTTAGGTTAGGCTTGGCTAAGATAGGCTAAGCTAAGCTAGGTTAGGCTAGGATAGAGTAGAGTAGAGTATGGTAGAGAAGTGTAGAGTAGAGAAGAGTAGAGCAAGGTTAGGCTAAGCTTTGTTAGGCTAGGCTCAGTTATGCTAAAGTAGAGTAGAGTAGAGCTAGGTTAGGGTAAGCTAGGTTAGGCTAGGCTAGGTAAGGCTAGAGTATAGCGGAGTAGAGTACAGTATAGGATAGCAGAGGAGAGTAGAGTAGAGTTGAGCAGAGTAGAGTAGTGGAGAGAAAAGTAGGGTACAGTAGGGTAGAGTAGAGCAGAGCAAAGTTGAGCACAACAAAGTAGAGTAGGGCTAGGATAGGCTAAGTTAGAGTAGAGTATAATAGAGTAAAATAAAGTTGAGTATAGTAGAGTATAACTTAGTAGAGTGAGAAGAGTAGAGTGGAGTAGAGTAGAGCTAGGTTAGGTTAAGCTAGGCTAGGGAAGGTTAGATAGGCTTGGCTAGATTGGGCTAGGCTATCCTAAAGTATAGAAGAGTAAAGTAGGGTAGAGTGGAGCTTAGTAGAGAAAAGCAGAGTAGAGTTAAGTAGAGAAGAGTAAAGTAGAGTGGAGCCGAGTTAGGTTAGGCTAGGTTAGATTAGAGCAGAGTAGAGTCAAGCTGGGTTAGGATAAGCTAGGCTAAGCTAGAGTCAAAGAGTGTAGAGTAGAGTAGAGCAGAGCAAAGTAGAGTATAATGGAGCAAAGCAAAGTAGAGCAGATCGAAGTCGAGCAGAGAAGACTATAGTAAAGAAGAGCATAGTAGAGTTAAGAAGAGCTAGGATCGGCAAGACGAGGCTATGATAGAGGAGAGTGGAGTAGAGCAGAGTAGAGCACAGCACAGTAGAGTATAGCAGAGTAGAGATAAGAATAGCATAATAGAGTAAAGTTGAGCTAGCTTGGGCTAGGCTCGAGTAGAGTAGAGTAGAGCTAAGTTATGCTAGGCTAGGTTTGAGTAGATTAAGCTAAAATAGAGTAGAGTAGAGTAGAGTATAGTAGAGCTAGGTTAGGCTATGCTTGGCTAGGCGAGGCTAGGCTAGTTAGGTTAGGCTAAGCCAGGTTAGCCTAGAGTAGAGTCGAGTAGACTATAGTAGAGTAGAGCTTCATTAGGCAAGGCTATGCTAGAGTATAATTGAGTAGTGTAGTGTAGAGTAAAGTAGAGCAGAGCAGATAAGAGTAGCATAGAGTTGAGTAAAGCAAAGTAGAGTAGAGCAAAGCTTAGTTGAGTAGAGTAGATTAAAGTAGTACTAGGTTAGGCTATGGTAGGCTAGGCTATTATACAGCATTCCAAAGTAGAGTAGAGTAGGGTAGAGAAGAGCTAGGTTAGGTTAGAGTATAATAGAGTAGAGTAGAGTAGAGCAGAATAGAGAAGAGTAGAGTATAGTAGAGTAGGGAAGAGGAGAGTATAGAAGAACAGAGTAGAGCTAGGTTAGGCTAGGATAGAATAGAGTAGAGTAGAGTCGAGTTGGGTAAAGTAGATTAGAATAGAGCTAAGATAGATTAAGCTAGGCTACGCTAAATTAAAGTAAAGTATAAAAGAGTGAGTATAGTATTGTAGATTAGAGTAGAATAGAGTAGAGCAAAGTAGATTAGAGCTAAGTTAGGTTTGCTTAGGGTAATCTAGACAAGGCTACAATAGAGTGGAGTAGAGAAGAGTAGACTAGAGTAGAGCAGAGAAGAGTAGAGTAAGTAGAGTAGAGTAGTGCAGAGTAAAATTGAGTAGAGCAGAGCATAGTAGAGTTATGTAGAGCATAATGTTATAAAGTAGAGTAAAGCCATGTTAGGCTAGGCTAGAGTAGAGTACAATAAAGTTAAGCTACATTAGGCTAGGTTAGAGTGGCTAGGCTAGGCTAAAGTAGAGTAGAGAAGGGTAGAGTAGAGTAGAGTAGAGAAGGGTAGAGAAGAGTAGAAAAGTGCAGAGAAGAGGAGAGCAAAGTAGAGCTGAAAAGAGTAAAGTAGAGTAGAGTAGAATAGAGCAGAGTAAAGCTTGGTTAGGTAAACCTAAGCTAAGATAAGCTAGGCTGGTCTAAGCTATGCTAGGTTAGAGTAGAGCAGAGTAATGTAGAGTAGAGTAGAGTAGAGAAGGTTAAAGTAGAGTAGAGTAGTGTCGAGTAAGACAGAGCATAGTAAAGTATAGTAGAATACAGTAGAGCAGAGAAGAGTTGAGCAAAGTAGAGCAGTGAGAAACGAAGTAGAACTAGGTTAGGCTAAGCTAGACTAGTCTAGACAAAGCTAGAGTAGAGTAGAGTAGAGTAGAGTAGAGTAGAATATAGTGGAGTACAGTTGAGTTTAGTAGAGTTGCGTTGAGCAGAGTAGAGTAGAGTAGAGTAGTGTTTAGTAGAGTATAGTAGTGTAGAATAGAGTTGAGTAGACTCGAGTAGAGTTGAGTATAGTAGAGTAATGTATAGTAAAGTAGAGTAGAGTGAAGCAGAGTAGAGCAGAGCATAGTAAAACTGAGTACTATAGTGTAAAATAGAGCAGACCAAAGTAGAGTGAGGTGAGGCTATGCTAGAGTTGAGTATAGTAGAATAGAGTGGAGTAAAGTAGATTAGAGTAGAGCTAGGTTAAGATAGGATAAGTTAGGCTAAGTTAGATTAGAGTAAAGTAAAGTAGAGTATAGCTAGGTTAGGCTAGGCTTGGCAAGAGTAGTGTAGGGTAGAGTAGAGTAGAGTATAGTAGAGTAGAGTAAAGTAGAGTAGCATAAAGTGGAGCAATGTAGTGTAGGGTAGAGTAGGGTAATGTAGAGCTAAGTTTTGTTGGGTTAAGTTAGGCTAAGCTAAGCTAGGTAAGAGTAGAGTAGAGTAGAGCTAGGATAGGATAGGCTAGGTTAGGCTAAGCTAGGCTAGGCTATAGAAGAGTAGAGTAGAATAGATCAAAGATGAGTATAACAGAGCAGAGTAGAGCAAAGAAGAGCAAAGTAGAACAAAGTTAGGTGAGGCTATGTTAGGCTAGGCTAGGTTAAGTAAGGCTAGGCTTGGTTAGAGTAGAGTGGAGCAGAACCAAGTAGACTAGAGCAGAGTAGAGTAGATTTGAGAAGACTAGAGCTAGATTAGGCAAGGTTAACCTTAGCTAGGCTATGCTTGGCTAGGCTATGGTAGGCTAGGTTGGGCTAGGCAAGAGTAGAGTAGAGTGGGGTAAAGTAGAATAGAGCAGAGCTAAGTTAAGCCATGCCAGGCTATAATAAAGATTTAAGCAGAGTATAACAGAGCAGAGTAGAACAGAGTAGAGAGGAGCAGAGCAGAGAAGAGAAGAGCAGAGTAGAGCATTGCATAGCAGAGTAGAGAAGAGTAGAGCAAGCTTAGGCTAAGGTAGTATAAGCTAAGCTAGGCTAGGCTAGGCTAGGCAATGTTGGACAAGAGTAGAGTAGAGCTTGGTTAGGCTAGGCAAGGCTAGGTTAGAGTGGAGTAGAGTTGGGTGTAGTAGAGTAGAGTAAAGTAGAGTAGAGAAGAGTAGAATAAAGAAGAGTAGGGTTGAGTAGAGCTAAGTTAGGGTAAGCTAGGATAGGCTTGGCTTAGGCCTAATTAGGCTATGTTAGGCTAGGCTAGGCTTGAGTATGGTAGAGTAGAGTAGAGTAGAGTTAGGTTAGGCTAGGCTTGGCTAGAGTATAATAGAGTAGAGTAGCATAGAGAAGAGCAAAGCAGAGTAGAGTAAAACATAGTAAAGCATAACAGAGTAAAGAAGAGTGTAGCTATGTTAGGCTAGGCTAAGTGTTGCTAGGCTAGGTTAGGCTAAGAAAGGATAGAGTAGAGTAGAGTAAAGCTAGGTTAGCCTAAGCTAGGCTAGGTTAGGTTAGAGTAAAGAAGAGTAGAGTAAAGTAGAGTCTAGTAAAGTAGAGTAGAGCAAGGTTAAGTTAGGCTATGCTAAGCAAGGGTATGCTAGGCTAAAGTAGAGTAGAGTTTAGTAGAGTAGAGTGTAGCTCGGTTAGGCTAGGCTAGGTTAGGAAAGAGTAGAGTAAAATAGATTAGTGCAGAGTTGAGTTGAGCTGAGTACAATAGAGATAAGCAGAGCAGAGTAGAGAAGAGATGAGCAAAGAGGAGTAGAGTAGAGCAGAATAGATAATAACAAAGTTGAGTAGAGCAGAGCAAGGTTAGGCTAAGCTAGGTTAGGCTAGCCTAGGCTAGGCTAGTTAGAGTAGAGTAGTGTAGAGTAGAGTAGAGTAGAGTAGAGTTGAGTATAGTAGAGTTGAGTAGAGTATAGTAGAGTAGGGTAGAGTAGCATAAAGTTTGGTTAGACTAGGCTAGGCTATGCTAGGCTAAGCTAGATTAGATTAGATTAGAGTAAAGTAGAGTAGAGTGAAGAAGAATAGGGAAGGGTTGAGCAGAGCTAGGTTAGGTTAGTTAGGCTATGATTGGTCAGAGTAGGGTGGAGTATAGTATAATAGAGTAGAGTAGAGTAGGGAAGAGTAGAGCTAGGTTAGGCTAGGTTAGGTTTGAGAAAAGTATAGTAGAGCTAGGTTAGCCTATGCTAGACTATGCTTGGTTAGGCTAGTCCAAGGTAGGCTAGGCTAAGTTAGGCTAGGCTAGCTTGAATAGAGTAGAGAAGAATACATTATAATAGGCTTGAGCTAGGTTAGGTAAGGCTAGGATAGAGTATAATAGAGTAGGATATAATAAAGTAGAGAAGAGTAGAGTAGAGTAAAGCAACAAAGAGCAGCACAGAGCATAGTAGAATAGAGTAAAGCATAGTAGATTAGAGCATAGTAAAGTAAAGCAGAGTAGAGCAGAGCTAGGTTAGGCTAGGCTAAGCCAGGCTAGCCTTGGCTTGGCTAGGCTTGAGTAGAGTAGAGGTTTGTAAAGCTAAGTTAGTCTAGGCTAGGCTAGGTTAGAGTAAAGAAAAGAATATTGAAGTGGAGTAGAGTATAGTAGAGTAAAGTAGAGTATAGTAGAGTAGAGTAAAGCTAAGTTAGGCTATGTTAAACTAGGGTAAGCTTGGCTAAGATAAGCTAAGCAAAGCTAGCTATAGTAGAGTAGAGTAGAATATAGTAGTGTTATGTAGATTGGAGTAGAGTGGAGCTCTATTAGGCTAGGTTTGGCAAGGCTATTTCAGAGTAAAGTAGCATAGAACAGAGCAGAGTAGAGTAGAGTAGTGTTGAGTATGGATGAGTAGAGAAGTGTAGAGTAGAGCAGAGTAGAGTAGAGTAAAATAGAGTAGGGTAAAGTAGAATAGAACAGAGCAAAGAAGAGTAGAGCTATGTTAGGTTGGGCTAGGCTAGGTTAGAGTAGAGTAGAGTATAATATAGTATAGTTGAGTAGAGTTGAGCTAAGTTAGGCTAGGCTCAAGTAGGCTAGGCTAGGCTAATTTAAGTTAAGCTAGAGAAGACTAGAGTAGTGTAGATAAGAGTAGACTGAGGTTAGATTAGGCTATGGTAGGCTAGGGTAGAGTAAAGTAGAATAGACTAGAGAAAAGTAGGGCAGAGTTTAGGAGAGCAGTGTAGAGCATAGTAGAGTTAGGTTTGGATAGGGTAGGTTAGGCAAGGCTAGAGAAGTTAGAGTAGTGTAAAGTAGGATAGAGCTAGGTTACATTAGGCAAGGCTAAGCTAGATTAGAGAGGAGTAGAGTATAATAAAGTAGAGTAGAGTAGAGCTAAGTTAGGCTAAGCTAGGCTAGATTAGGCTAAGGTAAGCTAGAGTAATATAGAGTAGAGTAGAGTAGAGTAGGGAAGAGTATAATAAAGAAAAGCATAGTAGAAAATAATAAAGTAGAGTAGAGCTAGGTTAGGTTAGGTTGGGCTAGACTAGAGTAGTGTAGAATAGAATAGATTATGGTAGAGTAGAGTAGAATAAAATGGAGTAGAGTAATGTAGAGGAGAGGAAAGGAGAGAAAAGGAGAGTAGAGTAAAGTAGAGGATAGCAAAGTAGAGTAATTAAAAATAGAGTAGAGGAGAGAAGAGCAGAGTAAAGTAGAGTAGACCTCAGCTATGCTATGCTTGGCTATGTTAGGCTAGGCTAAGTTAGAGTAGAGTATAGTAGAGTGGACTAGAGTTGAGTAGAGTAGATTAGAGTAGAGCTCGGTTAGGTTAGGGTATGCTAAGTTATAGTAGACTAGAGTTGAGTACGATAGAGTAGAGTAGAATAGAGTGGAGTAGACTACAGTCGAGTAGGGTAGAGTAAGAGCTAGGTTAGGCTAGGTTATGCTAGGCTAGGCTAAACTAGAGTACACTAGAAGAGTAGGGAGAAGTAGAGTAGAGTAGATAGAGTTGAGCTAGGTTTTGCTAGGCTAAACTAGAGTACACTAGAAGAGAGCATAATAGAGCAGAGTAGAGTCAAACAAACCAGAGAATTACAGAGTAGAGCAAAGTTGAGCTGAGTTGAGCAGAGAAGAGCTAAGTTAGGTTGGGCTAGGCAAGTCTAGGCTAGAGTAGAGCAAGGTTAGGTTATGTTTGGCTAGGCTAAGCTAGGTAAAAGTAGAGTAGAGCTAAGATAGGTTAAGCTAGCTAGGTTATGTTAGGCAAGGCTAGGCAAGGATAGGTTAGGCTAGGCTAGGTTGGGATAGGCCTAGTTAAGCTAGAGTAGAGTAGAGTAGCATAGAGTAGAGTAGGGCAGAGTAGAGTAGAGCTAGATTAGGGTAGGCAAGGGTAGGCTAGGCTAGAGTACAATGGAGTAGAGTAGAGTAAAGAAGAGCAGAGTAGAGTAGAGTTGACTCGAGTAGAGTAGAGTAGATTAGAGTAGAGCAGAGCAAGGTTAGGCTAGGCTTTGTTGGGCTAGGTAGGAGTAGAGTATAGTAGGGTAGAGCTAGGCTTGGCTAGGTTAGGCTAGTTTAGGTTAGAGTGGAGTAAAGTAGAGTAGTATAGAATATAGTAGAGTAGAGTATAGTAGAGTTAGGTTAAGTTAGGCCAAGCTAGTTTAGGCTAATATAGAGTCGAGTAGAGTATAATAGAGCAGAGTAAAGTGGAGTAGAGTTGAGTAGAATGGAGTAGAGTAAAGTAGAATAGAGTACAGTAGAGTAGAGTATAGCTTGTTTAGGCTAGGTTGGGCTAGGCTTGGCAAGGCTAGGCTATAGTAGTGTAGGATAGAGAAGAGAAGAGCATATCCTAGAATAGAAGAGTAGAGTAGAGCACAGTAGAGTAGAGTAGAGTATAGGAGTGCATAATAGAGCAAGGTTAGGTAAACTAAGCTTCGTTAGGCTAGGTAAGGCTAGTTTAAAGTAGAGTAGAGTAGAGTAGAGAATAGTGTAGCAGAAGAGTAGAGCAAGGTTAGGCTAGGCTTAAGTAGAGTAGAGTAGAGTAGAGTAAAGTAGAGTAGAGTATAGTAAAGTAGAGAAGAGTAGATAAGTGCAAAGTGGAGCAGAGTAGAGTATAAAAGAGTAGAGTAGTGTTGATAGGAGAAGAGTGGAGTAGAGTAGAGTTAGGTTGGCTAAGTTAGAGTAGAATAGAGCAGAGTAGAGTAGAATAAAGTTTGTTTAGGCTAGGCTATGTTTTAGTAGGGTATTATAGAGTAGAGTAGAGTATAGAGTAGAGTTAAGTAGGGTAGAGTAGTGTAGAACAAGGTTATACTAGGTTTGATTATGCTAGTTTAGGCAAGGCTAGGCTAACAAGAGTAGATTAAAGTAGAGTAGAGTATAATAGAGTATAGTGAAGCTAGGTTAGGATAGAGTAATGTAGAGGAGAGTATAACAGAGTAGAGCATAACAGTACAGAGTAGAGCACAGCTAAACAAGGTAAATCATATAAGAGCAGGGCATAGAAAAGTAGAGTGGAGTAGAGTAAAGTAAAGTATAGCTAGGTTAGGTTAGGTTGTGCTAAGGCATATACTACTGGGCTAGGCTAGAGAAGAGTAGGGTGGACTAGAGCAAAGTTAGGATAGGCGAAGCTAGGCTTGGTTAGAGTAGAGTAGAGAAGAATAGATTAGAGTAGAGTAAATTAAAGTAGAGTAGAGTAGAGTATAGTAAAACAGAGTAAAGCTAGGTTAGGTTCTGCAAGAATAGGTTCGACATGGCCAAAGTAGAGAAGAGTATAGCAGAGTTGTGTAGAGCTTTATTAGGATAGGCTAGGCTAAGCTAGGCTTGAGTAAAGTAGAGTAGAGTTGAGGAGAGCAGAGGATAGCAAAGTAGAGCAGAGTAGTTTAGAGTAAAGAGCATAGTAGAGTAAAGCTGAGTTCAGTTATGTAAAGAAAAGTAGAGCATAGCAAAGTAGAGTAGAGTAAAAAAGAGTAGAGCAGACTAAAGTAGAATAGAGTAGAGCTAGTCAGCCCAAGCGAGGTTAGGTTAGGTTATGCTAAGCAAGGTTGGAGTAGAATAGAGTAGAGTAGATTAGTGTAGATTATAGAATAAATGAGTAGCAGAGAGCTAGGTTAGGTTAGTTGAAACAAGGTTATGCTAGGTTAAGTGAGGCTAGGGTAAGCTTGAGTAGAGTAGAGTAGAGTTAAGTTAGGCTAGGTTGGAGTGTAGTAGAGTATAATAGAGTAGAGTAGAGTAGAGTAGACTAGAGAAGAGCTAGGTTAGCTTGGGCTAAGCTAGGCTAGGGTAGGTAGGCTAAGATAGGCTAAGCTAGGCAAGAGTAAAAGAGAGTAGAGTAGAGTAGAGTAAAGTAGAGCTAGGTTAAGCTAGGTTAGGCTTGGATAAGCTAAGCTAGGTTAAAGCATAGTAGAGTAAAGATGACAAGAGCAGAGCAAAGTAGGGTAGAGTAGAGCAGAGTAAAGCAAAGCAGAGTAGAGTAGAGTAGAGCAGAGCTAAGTTATGATAGGCTTGGCTGGGCTAGCTTAGGTTAGGCTAGGCTAGAATAGAGTAGATTTGAGCAGAGTAGAGTGGAGTAGAGCAAAGCTATGATAAGTTAAGCTAAGTTGAGAAAGGCTAAAGTAGAATAAGTAGAGTAGAGTAGATAAGCACAAAGTAGAGCAGAGAAAAGTAGAGGAAGGTACAAAAGAGCAAAGTAGAGCAGAGTAGAACAAAGTAGATCAATGAAGAGAAGAGCAAAGCATAGTAGAGTAGAGTTAGGTAGGCTTGGCTAGACTAGGTTGGGTTTGAGTAGTGTACAGTAAAGTAGAGTAGAGCAAAGCAAGGCAAGGCTAGGTTGGAGTAGAGTAGGGTAGAGTAGAGCAAGGATTGGCTAGGCAAGGCAAAGCATGGTTAGAGAAGAGCAAAGTAGAGTAGAGTAGAGCAAGGATTGGCTAGGCAAGGCAAAGCATGGTTAGAGAAGAGCAAAGTAGAGTAGAGTATAGTAGAGTCTAGTAGAGCTAGGTTAGGTTGGCTAAGTTAAGCTTGACTATAGTAGAGTAGAGTTGAATAGACTAAAGTAGAGAAGAATAGAGCATACCATAATAGAGTTGAGCAGAGTGGAGAAGAGTAGAGCAGAGCAGAGCTATGTTTGGTTAGGCTAGGCTATGCTGGCTAGGCTAGGCTAAGCTTGAGTAGAGTAGAGTAGAATAAAGCTAGTATAGTATAGGCTAGGATTAAGTAGAGTAGAGTAAAGTAGAGTAGAGGAGAGTAGAGTGTGGCTAGGTTAGCCTAAGCTAAGCTAGGTTATGCTTCTCTTAGCTAGGGTAGGCTAAAGAAGAGTTGAGCATAATAGAGAAGAGTATAGCAGAGAAGAGTATAGTAGAGCTAGGTTAGGATAGCTAGAGTAGAGTGTAGTAGTGTAGAATAGAGTAGAGTAATGTATAATAGAGTAGAGGAGTGTAAAGCAGAGTAGAACAGAGTTGAGCAGAGAAAAGTTAGGTTAGGATAGGCTATAGCAGAGTTGAGTAGAGCTAGGTTAGGCTAGGCTAGGTTAGATTAGAGTACAGTGGAGTAGAGTATGGCATAATAGAGTATAGTAGAGTAGATTATATTACAATTAGACTAGGCTAAGGTAGGCAAGAGTAGAGTGGAGGAGAGTGTAGACTATATTAGAATTAGACTAGGCTAAGGTAGGCAAGAGTAGAGTGGAGGAGAGTAGAGTAGAGTAAAGCACAGTTAGGCTAGGCTAAGCTAGGTTAGGCTTGAGCAGAGTATTGTGGAGTAAGTAGAGTAGAGTAGAGTAAAGTAGAGTAGAGTAGAGTAGAAATAGATTAGGCAAGGCTAGGTAGGCTAGGTTAGGCTAGGCTTGGTTAGGTTAGGCAAGGTTATGCTAGGCTAGGCAAGGCTAGGTTTGTATTAGAGTATAGTATAGTAGCATTGAGTAGTGTAGCACTAAGTTGGGCTAGGCTAGAGTATAGTAGAGCAAAGTAGAATAGAGAAGATTATAATAGAGCAAAGCAGAGTAGAGAAAAGCAAAGCACTATAGACAAGAGTGGAGTAGAGTAGAGTTAGTTTTTTTAAGCTAAGCTAGGCCAGGATAGGCTTGGCTAGCCTAGAGTAGAGTAGATTAGAGTAGAGCTAGGTTAGGCTAGGCTAGGTTAGAATAAAGTAGAGTAGAATAGGGTAAAGTATTATATAGTAGAGTAGAGTTAGGTTAGGTTAGGCTAGAGTAGAGTAGAGTAGAGTAGAGTATAGTAGAATAGAGTAGAGTAGAGTTTGTTAGGCTAGGCTAAGTTAGGTTAGGCTAGAGCGAAGTATAATTGAGTTGAGCAGAGTAGAGAAGAGCAAAGCACAGTAGAGCAAAGTAGAGTGGAGAAGTGTAGAGTAGAGCAAAGTGATAAGAGTAGAGTAGAATAGAGCAAAGTAGAGAAGAGCAGGGAAAAAGAGAGTAGAGCAAAGAATAGTATAATAGAGTAGGGCATAGTATAATGGAGCTAGGTTAGGCTAGGCTAGGTGAGGCTAGGATAGGCTTGGCTACATTAAGCTATGTTAGAGTAGAGTTGAGTAGAGTAGAGCAGAGCTAGGTTAAGTTAGGCAAGGCAAGGCTAAAGAAGAGTAGAGTAGATTAGAGCAGAGCATAACAAAGCAGAGTAGAGCAGAGCATAATAGAGCTTATTAGAGAAAAGTGGAGCAAAGTAGAGTAGAGTAGCATTGAGTAGAGTAGAGCATAATAAAGGAAAGAAGAGTAGATTAGAGCTTGGTTAGGCAAGGCTAAGCTAAGTTAGAGTAGGGTAAAGTAGAGTATAATGGAGTAGAGTAGAGCAAGGTTAGGCTATGTTATGCTAGGATGGGGTTGCCTACTCTAGGCTAGGCTTGAGTAGAGTAGAGCTAAGTTAGGCCTGGCTAAGTTAGAGTAGATTAGAGTATGGTAAAGTGAAGTAGAGTAGTGTAGAGCAGAGTAGAGCTAGCTTAGGCTAAGCTTTGCTAGGATAGGCTAGGCTAAAGTAGAGTAGAGTAGAGTAGAGTAGAATAGAGTAATACAAAGTATAGTATAGTAGAGAAGAGTAGAGCATACCAGAGCAAGGTTAGGCTAGGATAGGTTAGAGTAGAGTAGAGTAGAGTAGAATATAATAGATTAGAGTAGAGTAAAATAGAGCAGAGTAGAGTAAAGCTAGGTTAGGCTAGACAAGGTTAAACTAGGGTAGGCTAAAGTAGGCTAGGCTAGGCTAAGATAAACTTGAGTAGAGTAGAGTTAGGTTAGGCAAGGATAAACTTGCCAGAGTATAATAGAGCTGAGTAGAGTATACTAGAGTAGAGTAGAGTAGAGTAGAGTAAAGCAAAGTAGAGTAGAGTAGAGTAAAGTAGGGTAGAGTAGAGTAGTGCAGAGCAAAGTAGAGTCGAGTAGAATAGAGTAGAGCAAAGTAAAGTAGAGAAGGGTAAAGAAGAGAAAAGCATAATAGAGTAGAGTAGAGCATGATAGCATTGAGTAGAGTAGAGCTAGGTTACACTAATCTAGGTTAGGTTGGAGTAAAGTAGAGTGGAGCAAATAAGAGTAGATTAGAGTAGAGTATAGTAGAGTATAGTAGAGTATAGTATAGTAGTGTGGAGTAGGGCTGAGTAGAGCTAGGTTGGGCTAGGCTAGGTTAGGCTAGGCTAGAGTAAAGTAGAGCACAGTTAGGTTAGGTTAGGCTAGGCAAGGTTAAGCGAGGCTAAGATAGAGTAGAGTAGAGCAGAGTATAGTAGGGTAGAGCAAAGTAGAGTAGAGCAGAGTGGAACATAGTATAGTGGAGTAGAGCAAAGTAGAGCAGAGCATAGCAAAGCAAAGCATAGCAAAGTCAAGCAAGGTTAGGCTAAGCTATGCCAAGCAAGGGTGCACAAGGCTAAGCTAGGTTAGTGTAAAGTAGAGTTGAGTAGAGGAATGTTTGACTAGCTGAGGCTAGGATTGATTAGAGTCGAGTAGAGTATGGTAGATTAGAGTAGAAAAGAGTAGAGTAGAGCAGAGTAGAGTAGAGAGAGCTAGGTTAGGCAAGGCAAGGCTAGGGTAGGCTAGGCTAAGCAAGGGTAGATTAGAGTACAGTAGAGTAAATTATAGTAGAGCTAGGTTAGGCTTGGCTAAGCTAGAGTACAATAAAGTAGAGTAGAGTATAATAGGGTAGAGTAGAGCAGAGCAGAGTAGAGTAAAGCAAAGCAGAGGAGAGACAAGTTAAGGTAGGCTATGCAGGAGTAGAGCAGAGTAAAGTAGAGCAAGGTTAGGGTAGGGTAGGCTAAGCTAAGTTAAAGTAGAGTAGAGTAAACTCTAGTAGATTAACATAGAGTAGAATAGAGTGAAAGTAGAGTAGAGCTAGGTTAGGTTAGGCTAGGCTAGACAAGGACATGCTAGAGTAGAGTAGAGAAGAGTATGGTAGAGTAGAATATAAAAAAGTAGAGTAGTGCTCGATTAGGCGAGGCTAAATAAGGCTAGAGCAGAGTAAAGTAAAGTAGAGTGGAGTAGAGCAAAATAGAGTAATGTAGAGTAGAGTAGAACTGAGTAGGGCAAACAAGAGTAGGGCATAGTGGAGCATAATAAAGTAGAGTAGAGCAAAGATTATTACAGTAGAGCAGAGTTGAGTAGAGCTAGGTTTGGCTAAGTTAGGTTAGAGTAGAGTAAAGTAGAGTAAAATAGAGAATAATAGAATAAAGTAGAGAAGAGCTAAGTTAGATTAGGCTAGGCAAGAATAGACAAGGCTATGCTAGGCTAGAGTAGAATAGAGTAGACTAGAGTGGAGTAGATTAGAGAAGAGCATAGCAAGGTTAGGCTTGGGTAGGTTAAAGTACAATAGAGTAGATTAGAGTATAATAAAGTAGAGTATAGTAGAGTAGAGTAGAGCAGAGTAGAGAAAAGCTAGGTTAGGCTAGGCTAAGTTAGTGTAGAGTAGAGTAGAGTAAAGTAGAGTAGAGCTAAGTTATGTTAGGATAGGCTAGGCTAAATTAGAATGGAGTAGAGTAGAGTAGAGTATGTTGGAGTAGAGTAGAGTATAGTAGAGTATAGAGTTTAATAGAGCTAGGTTAGGTTAGGCTAAGCTTGGGTAGGCTAAGTTAGGCTACATTATGCTTGAGAAGAGCAGAGCAGAGTAGTTGAGAGTAGGGTAGAGTAGAGTGGAGTCGAGCTAGGTTAGACTAGGCTCGGCTAGGCCAAGCTAAACTTGGCTAGAGTAGAGTAGAGTACATTAGAGTAGAGTAGAGTAGAGTAGAGTAGAGCTAAGAAGAGTAGAGCAGAGTAGAGTAAAGCAAAGCATAGTAGAGTAGAGAAAAGCAAAGCTGAAAAAAATACGACAGAGCATAATATAGTAGAGTAGAGCCAACCGGAGCTAAACAGAGCAGAGTAGAGGAGAGCAGAACAGAGTAGGGTAAGGTGATGTTAGGCTAGGCTAGGCTATGCTATGTAGAGCAAAGTAGAGTAGAGCAGAGTAGAGAAAAACAAAGGAGAGAATAAAAGAGTAGAGTAGAGTAGAGTAGAGTATAACAGAAAAGAGCAGAGCAAAAAATAGTAGAGCTGAGTAAGTGGAGTAAAGTAGAGTTTAGCTAGGATATGTCAGGCTAGACAAGGCTTGGCTAGGCTAAGCTAGGCTAAGGTAGAGTATAGTAGAGTACAACTTGGTTAGGAAAGGCTAGGTTAGGCTAAGCTAGAGTAGTGTTGAGTTGAGTAGAGTGGAGTAGAGTATAATTTAGTATAATAGAGTAGAGTAGAGTACAATGGAATAGAGTAGGGCTAGGTTAGGCTAGAGTAGAGCATGGTAGAGTGGAGTAGAGTAAAGTAAAGCTCAGTTAGGCTAGGCTAGGCTAAGTAGAGTAGGGTTGGCTAAAGTAGAGCAGAACAAAATAGAGCAAAGTAGAGTAGAGTAGAGCAAAGCAGAGAATAACAAAGTAGAGTAGAGCATTGTAGTGTAGAGCAGAGTAGAGAAGACTAGAATAGAGTAGAGTAGAGTAGAGATAGGCTAAGCTGAGCTAGGCTAGGCCAGGTTAGAGTAGAGCAGATTAAATTATAGTAGAGTAGAGTAGAGTGGAATAGAATAGAGTATAGTAGAGTAGAGTAGAGTAGAGTAGTGTAAAGAAGATTAGAGCAAGGTTAGGCTAGGCTAAGTTAGAGAGAGTGGAGTAGAGTATATTTGAGTATAGTAGAGTATAATAGGGCAAGATTAGACTATGCTTGGCAAGGCTAGGCTAGGCTAAAGTAGAGTAGAGTAGAGATAGGTAAGGCTAAGCTAACTTAGAGTATAAAGTAGAGTAGAGTATACTAGAGTAGAGTAGAGTAGAGTAGAGTGGAGCATAACAGAATAGAGTAGAGCTAAGCACAATAGAGTATAGCATAGTAGAGTAAAGCTAGGTTAAGTTAAGTTAGGTTTGGCTAGGCTATCCTAGGCTAGTTATATTAAAGTAGCGTAGTGTAGGGCTTTGTTATACTAAGTTAGGCTAGATTAGACGAGAGTAGAGTAGAGTAGAGTAGAGTAATGTAGAGTAGAGTAGAGTAGAGTATAATATAGTAGAGCTAGGTTAGTTTAGGTTATGCTCGGCTAAGGTAGGCTAGGCAAGAGTAGAGTTGACTAGAGTAAAGCTAGGTTAGGCTAAGCAAGGATAAACTAACCTGGATTAGAGTAGAGTAGAGTGTAGTAGAGTAGAGTAGAGTAGAGTAAAGTAGAGTAATGTAGAGTAGAGCAAAGTAGAGTAGAGTAGACTAGAGTATTGTAGAGGAGAGTAGAGTAGAGCAGAGTAGAGTAGTAAAGGAAAGTAGAGTAGAGTTGAGTAAAAGAGTAGAGCAAAGAAATATATAGTAGAGTAGAGTTAGGTCAGGTTATGTTAGGCTAGGCTAGATTAAAGTAGAGTAGAGCTTGGTAAGGCTAGGCTAAAGTAAATTAAGATAGAGTAGAGTGGAGTAGAGTAGAGTAGAGTAGAGTAGAGTAGAGTAGAGTAGATTTAAGTAGAGTTAGGTTAGGTTGGGTTAGGCTAGGCTTAGCTGGGTTAGGCTAGGCTTGGCTATGCTAGGCTAGAGTAGAGTAGAGTAGGCTAGAGTAGAGTAGAGTAGAGCTAAGTTAGTTAGGCTAGGATAGAGTATGGTAGAGCAGAGTAGATTAGAGTAAAGAACAGTAGAGACGAGTATAGTAGAGTAAAGTAGAATTGCGTAGAGTAGAGTAGAGTAGAGTAGAACAGAGTAGAGTAGAGAATAGTAGAGTAGAGAAGAGCTAGGTTAGGTTAGGCTAGCCTAGAGTAATGTAGAGTAGAGTTGAGTAAGGTAGAGTAGAGTAGAGCTAAATTAGGTTATGCTAGGCTTGAGTAGAGTAGAGTAGGGCCGAGCTGAGTAGAGCAAAGCAAAGAAGAATAGAGTAGAGCAAAGTAGAGCTAGGTTAGGTTAAGCTAGGCTAGGCTAATTTAGAGTAGACTAGAGTAGAGTAGAGTAGAGTGGAGCTAGGTTATGCTACAAAAGGAAAAGCAAGGTTAGAGTAAACTAGAGTATAATAGATTATAGTAGAGTATATTAAAGTAGATTAAAGAAGAGCTAGGCTAGTCTAAGCTAGGCTAGATTAATCTATGCTATGCTAGAGTAAATTATAGTGGAGTAAAGTAGAGAAGATTAGAGTAGAGCATAATAGAGCGTAGTAGAGTAGAATAGAGAAAAGCAAAGAAGAGTAGAGTAGACTAGAGAAAAATGAGGTTAGGTCAGGCTAGATTAAGCTATGCTAGGCTAGGGTGTACTAGTATAGAGTAGAATAGAGTTGTATAGAGTAGATTAGTGTAGAGAAGAGTAGAGTCAGGTTTGACTAGGCTAGATTAGAGTAAAGTAGTGTAGTGTAGAATAAAGTAGAGTAGCATAGAGAAGAGCAAAGTAGAGTAGAGCAAAGAAGAGTAGAGTAGTGTAGAGCAGAGAAGATTAGAAAAAAAATTAATAGAGTAGAGAAGAGCAGAGTAGAGAATCGTAGAGTAGAGTAGAGTAAACTAGACTAGAGTAGAGTAGAGTAGAGCTTTGTTAGGTTAGTCTAGCTTAGAGTAGAGTAGAGTAGAGCTAGGTTAGGTTAGGCTAGGGTAAATAAGGCAAGGCTAGGCTAGGCTAGGGTAGAGAAGATTAAGGTAGCATAGAGTAGAATGGAGTAGAGCTAGGTTAGGCTAGGCTAGGCTAATGTACAGTAAGAGAGACCAGAGCAATGCATAGTAGAGTAGAGTAGAATAGAGCTGAGCAGATTAGAACTTTACAGAGTAGAGCAGAGCTGAGTTGAGTAAAGTAGATGAGATCTAAATTAGGCTAGGCTATGCTAGAGTAGAGCATTGTAGAGTAGAATAGAGTAGAATAGAGCAAAGCTAATAAGAGCATACTAGAGCAGAGTTGAGCAGAGCAGAGCTAGTAGAGAAGAGTCGAGCTGAGTAGAGCTAGGTTAGGATAGGCTGGGCTAGGCTAGGCTAGGCTAAGTGAGAGTAGAGTGGAATAGAATACATTAGGGTATATAGAGTAGAGTAGAGAAGAGTAGAGTTAAGTAGAGCTCGATTAGGCTAGGCTTGGCTAGGTTAGTGTAGAGTAGAGTATAGTAGAGAAGAGTAGGGTAGAGTAGAGTAAAATATAGTAGAGTGGAGTTAAGTAGAGCTTGGTTAGGCTAGGCTAAACTAGGCTAGAGTATAATAGAGTAGAGTAGAGTAGAAGAAAGTTGAGTAGAGCAATGCAAAGTAGAGGAGAGTAAAGTAGAGCAAAGTAGGGTAGAGTAGAGCAAAGCAAAGTAGAGAAGATTAGATCTAGGTTAGGCTAGGCTAGACTCAGCTATAGTAGAGTAGAGAAGAGCTAAGTTAGGTGAGGCTAAGTTAGGCTGGGATAGAGAAGAGTAGAGTAGAGTAAAGTAGAGTGGAGTAGAGTAGAGTAGAATAAAGTAGCATAGAGTAGTGTAGAGTAAAGCTATGTTAGGCTAGGCTAGGCTATGGTTGGCTTGGCTAACCTAGGCTATCCTAGAGTAGAATAGAGTAGAGTAGACTAGAGTAGAGTTAGGTTAGGCTACTAAACAAATGTAGAGCATAGCAGAGCAAATCAGAGTAGAGAGCATAACACAGTGGAGTAGAGTTAGAGTAGAGATAGGATATGTTAGGTTAGGCAAAGTTAGGATTGGCTAGGCTAGGTTAGGCTAGAGTAGAGTGTAGCAGAGTAGAGTAGCACTTGGTTAGTCTAAGCTAGGCTATGTTAGAGTAAAGTAGAGTCGAGTAGAGTAGAGTTGAGTAGAGTAGAGTAGAGTAGAGTGTGGTAGAGCTGTGTTAGGCTAAGCAAAGTCAGGCTATGATAGGGTAGGTTAAGAGGGGCTACACTATAGTAGAGTAGATAGAGTGGAGTAAAGTAGAATAGAGTAGAGTAGAGCTATATTATGCTAAGTTTGGCTAGGCTAAGCTAGGCCAGAGTAGAGTAGAGTAGAGGTAAGCAAAGTAGAGTGTGGTAAAGGAGAAGAGAAGAGAGGATAGTAGAGCAGAGTAGCATAGTGAAGAGGAGAGTAGGGTAGAGCAGAGCAGAGTTAGGTTATGTTAATGTATGTTAAGCTAAATTAGGCTAGGCTATAGTAGAGTAGAGTAGAGTAGAGTAGTGCTACTTTTGCGAAGCTAGGGTAAGTTAAGCTAGGCAAGGCTAAAGTAGAGAAGAGTAGAGTATAGTAGAGTATAATAGAGTAAAGTAGAGCTAGATTAAGCTAGGCTAGTGTGTAGTAGAGTGGAGTTGAGCAGAGTAAAATAAGTAGAGTAGAATAGAGTAATGTAGAATTTAGAAAAGTAGAGTGGAGTGGAGTAAAGTAGATTAGAGTAAAGTAGAGAATATGAGAGGAAAGGAGAAGAGAGGAGAGGAGAGGAGAGTAGAGCCTAGTAGAGCATAGCAAAGTAGAGCAAATTAGAGTAGAGTAGAGTATAGTAGAGCATAGTAAGGCAGAGAAGAGTAGACTAGAGCAGAGTAGAAGAGAGCATAAGAAAGTAGAGGAGAGTAATTTAGAGTAGAGTAGAGCAGGGCAAGTGGAGTAGAGTAGAGTAGAGTAAGGTTAGGTTTGTCTAGGCTAGGCTATGCTAAGCTATGATAGATTAGTATAGAAAAGAGTGAAGTAGAGTAGAGTAGAGTAAAGCAGAGTAGTACTAGGTTAGGGTAAGCTAAGCTAGAGTATAGCAGAGTAGAGTAGAGTAGAGTAGAGAAGATTACAACATAGTAGTGTAGAATAGAGAAGAATTAGGTAGAGTAGAGCATAGTAGAAAAGAGTAAAGCAGAGTAGTGTAGAGCAGAGAAGAGCTAGGTTAGGCTAGGCTAGGTTATGGTGCATAAGAGTAGAATATAGTAGAGTAGAGTGGAGTAGAGTAGAAAAGAGTAAAGAAAATGAGAGGAAAGGTGAGGAGAAGAGAGGAGAGGAGATGAGAGTTGAGTAGAGTAGAGTCAAGTAGAGCATAAAAGAGTAGAGCAAAGTATAGTATTGTAGAGAAGTGTAGAGTATTGAAGATTAGAGCATAGTAGAGTAGAGTAGATAAGAGTTGACAAAAGAAGAGCATAATAAAGTAGAGGAGAGCAAAGTAGAGTAGAGAAAAGTAGAGTGGACCAAAGTAGAGCAGAGTAGAGTAGAGTAGAGCAGAGCAAGCTTAGGTTAGTCTAGGCTAGGCTATGCTAAGCTCAAGTAGAGTAAAGTAGAGAAGAGTATATTAGAGTAGAGTTGAGTAGAGTAGAGTACTGCTCGGTTAGGCTAGGTAAGGCTAGAGTATATTGGAGTAGAGTATCGTAGAATAGAGTAGATTATAGCAGAGCATAGTAGAATAGAGAAGATTTGTGTAGAGCAGAGCAGGGAAAAGCAAAGCATGGTTAAGTTAGGCTTGGGTTGGCTAGGCTAAAGTAGACAAGAGTAGAATAGAATAGAGTAGAGTAGAGTATAGTTGAGCAAAGTTAGAATAGGCTAAGCTAAGCTAAGTTGAAGTAGAGTATAGTAAAGTAGAGTAGAACTAGGTTAGGCTAGGCTAGAGTAGGCTAAGCTAGGCTATGCTAAACTAGAGTAGAGTAGAGTAGAGTGGAGTAGAGTGGAGTTGGGTAGAGTAGAATAGAGCTAAGTTTGGTAGGCTAAGCTAAGCAAGGATAGGCTATGCTAATCTAGTGTATCCAAGGTTTGGCTAAAGTTGAGTAGAGTAGAGTAAAGTAGAGCTAGATTTGGCTAGGCTAGACTATAATAGAGTGGAGCAGAGTAGACAAGAGCTAGGTTAGTCTAGGCTAGACTAGGTTAATCTATGCTAGAGTAAAGTAGAGTAGATTAAAGTATAATAGAGCAGAGTAGAGTAGAGCTAAGTTAGGTTAGGCTAGGCTAGGCTAAAGAAGTGTATAATAGAGTAGAGTAGAGTAGAGAACAGTAGAGTAGAGAAGAGTAAAGCAAAGTAGAGTAGAGTAGAGTGGAGCAAAGTAGTGTAGAACAAAGTAAAGAAAAGCAGAGTTTGGTTATTCTAGGATTGGATAGGCGAGAGTAGAGTAGATTATAATAGAGTAGAGTAGAGTAGAGAAGAATAGAGCTAGGTTAGGCTAGGCAAGGTTAGGCAAGGTTAAAGTAGAGTAGAGTAGAGTAGAGTAGTGTTGAGCAGAGTATAGTACAGTATAGTGGAGTAAAGTATAGTAAAGTTAGGTTAGGCTAGGGTAGAGTTTAGTAGAGTAAAGTAGAGAAGAGAATAGTAGAGTAGAGGTTAGTAAAGTACAACAAGGTTAGGCTAGATTAGAGAAGAGTTGAGTAGACTAGAGCTTAGTGAAGCTAGGATAGGCTAGGCTAGGCTAGCTAGGTTAGGCTCGACAAAGCTAAGCTAGGCTAGGCTAAGTTATGCTAGGTTAGAGTAGAGAAAACATAGGCTAGGTTAGGATAGGTTAGGGTAGACTACAATAGAGTATAATATAGTAGAGTAGAGCAAAGTAGTACAGAGTAAAGTAGAGTAGAGTAGAGTAGAGCATAGTAGAGTAGAGTAAAGTAGAGCTAGGTTAGGCAAGGCAAGGCCAGGTAAGGTTAGGTTAGGCAAGAGTAGAGTAGAGTGTAGTAGAGTTAGGTTATGCTAAGCTAAGGTAGGCTAAGTTAAAGTAGAGTAGAGTAGAGTACATTAGAGTAGAGTAGAGCTAAGTTAGGCTAGGATAGAGTATAATAGAGTAGAATAGAGTGGACTAAGGTAGAGCTCTATTAGGCTTGGCTAGGCAAGGATAGCCTTGAGTAGAGTAGAGTAGAACAGGGAGCATAGCATAATTGTGTAAAGCAAAGAAGAGTAAAGTAGAGCAGAGAAGAGCATCGTAGAGTAGAGTAGAGTAGAGAGGAGTAGAGCAATATAGAGAAAAATAGAGTAGAGTAGAGCATAGCAAAGTAGAGTAGAGCTAGGTTAGGCTAAGCAAGGCTAGGCTATGCTAAACTAGGCTAAGTTAGAAGTAGAGTGCAGTAGTGTAGGGTAGAGTAGAGTCTATTATAATATGGTATAGTTGCATTAAATAGAGTAGAGCAAGGTTAAGTTTGGCTAGGTAGGCTAGGCTAAAGTAGAGTAGAGTAGAGTATAGTAAATTAGAGTAGCGTAGGATAGAGTAGAGTAGGGTAGAGTAGAGTAGAGTAGTATATAGTAGGGTTAGCTATGCTAGGCTAAATAAGGCGAGAGTAGATTAGAGTATAGTAGAGTAGAGTGAAGTAAGAGGAGTAGAGTATAGTAGAGTAGAGCAGATTGACTAGAGCAAAGCAGAGTAGAGAATAGAGCAGAGCATAATAAAGAAAAGCATAATAGAGTAGGGTAGAGTAGAGTAGAGTTGAGTTGAGCTAAGTTAGGCCATGTAGAGTAGAGCAAAGAAGAGTTAAGTAGAGTAGAGTAGAGCAAGTTTAGGATAAGCTAGGTTAGAGTAGAGTAGAGTAGAGTAGAGTGTAGTGGAGTATAGTATAGTGGACTATAGTAGAGTAGAGTAGAGTGGAGCAAAGTGAAGCATAATAGAATTGAGTGGAATAGAGTAAAGCTAGGTTAGGCTAGGCTAAGCATGGGTAGGCTAAGCTAATCTAGGCTAGAGTAGAGCAGAGTAGAGCAAAGTAGAGCATTGTAAAGCTTGATTAAGTTAGGCTAGGGAAAAGCTGAGGATAGTAGAATAGAGCAAAGCAGAGCAGAATAGAGTAGAGTAGAGTAGAGTTGAGATGAGTAGAGTAGTGTAGAGAAGAGCATAATAAAGAAGAGTAGAGCAGAGTAGAATAGAGCACAAAAGAGTAGGGCAGTGCAAAGTAGTGCAGTTTGGAGCTGGGTTAGGTTTAGCAAGGCTAGGAGAGGATAGAGTAGAGTCGAGTAGAGTAGAGTAGAGTATAGTAGAATAGAGTACAGTAAGGTATAGTAGAGTATAGTTGAGTAGAGTAGAATAGGGTAGAGCTAGGTTAGGCTAGGCTAACTTAGGCTATGCTAGTTAGGTTAGGCTAGGTTAGAGAAGAGTATAGAAGATTAGAGTAGAGTGGAGTAGAGTATGGTAGAGTATAATAGAGTAGAGTAGAGTAGAGTAGAGCTAGGTTGCGGAAGGCTAGGCTAGCTTAAAGTAGAGTAGAGTAGACTAGACCTTAGTAGAGCGGAGCAAGGCAGAGTAGAGCAAATTATAGCTACATTAGGCTAAGGTAGGCTAGACTAGAGTAGAGTAGAGTAGAGCTATGTTTGGTTATGCTAGGCTAGGTTAAGTTAGAGTGGAGTAGAGTAGAGTAGCATTGAGCTAAGTTTGGTTATGCTGGGCTTTGCAAGGCAAGGCTTATTTTGAGTCAAGTAGAGTAGAGTAGAGTAGAGTGGAGTATAATAGAGTATAAGAGAGTAAAGTAGTGCTTGGTTAGGCTAGGCTGTAGTAGGCTGAGCAAGGCAAGGTTAGGCTAAAGTAAAATAGAGTAGAGTAGAGGTTAGTAGAGAAGAGTAGCGTAGAGTAGAGTATAGTAGAGTAAAGTAGAGCTAGGTTAGGCATGGCAAGGCAAGGCTAGGCTAGAGTAGAGTAGAGTAGAGTAGAGCAGTGTAGAGCAGAGTAGAGCATAGTAGAGGAGAGTGAGCAGATGAAAGCATAGTAGAGCATAGTGGAGCAAAGCCGAGCAGAGCAGAGTATAGTAGAGTAGAGCAAACAAGAATGAGATTAGGCTAGGCTATGTTAGAGCAGAGCAGTGCTAGGTCAAGCTAGGCTAGGCTAAGTTAGAGTAGAGTAGAGAAGATTAGAGTAAAGTAAATTAAAGTAGAAATGAGTAGAGTAAAGTCGAATAGAGTAAAGTAGAGTGGAGCAGAACAAGACAGAGAAGAGTAGAGTAGAGAAAAGCTAGATCAGGTTTGGTGAGGCTAAGCAAGGCTAGGCGATAATAGAGAGGGCTAAACTAAGTGAGGCTAAGCTAGAATAGGTTAGAGTAGTGTAGAGTAGAGTAAACCTAGGTTTGGTTAGGCTAAGTTATGCTAAGATAGGTTAGGCAAGATTAGGCTTGAGTAGATTAAAATAGAGTTGACTAGAGTAGATCATAATAGAGTAGAGCTAGATTAGGGTTTTTTATACGAGGTTAAGCTAGAGTTTAATAGAGTAGAGTGGAGCAGAACGAAGCAGAGTTGAGCTGCATAGAGAATACTAGAGCAGAGAAGAGAAAAGTAGAGCAGTGCAGGGCAGAGTAGGAGCAGAGTCGAGCTAAGTTAGGCTAGGCTAGACTAGGCTAGGTAAGGTTATAGTAGAGTAGAGTAGAGTAGAGGTAGGTTAGGCTTGGTTAGGCTAGGCGAGGCTAGAGTAGAGTAGAGTAGAGTACAGTACAGCACAGGTAGGTTGTGCTAGGCTAGGTTTGAGTAGAGTAGAGTCTAGTAGAGCAAAGTAAAGTAGAGTTGATGAGAGTAAAGTAGAGCTAGGTTAGGTTAGGCTAGGCTAGGGCAGGCTAGGCAATGCAATGTGAAGATAAAGTAAGGTAGAGCAGAGTAGAGTAGAGAAGAGTAGAGTGGAGTAGAATAAAGTAGAGCTAGGTTAGGCATGTGAGGCTAGGTTAGGCTAGAGTAGAGTAGAGTAGAGTAGAGCAGTGTAGAGTAGAACATGGTAGAATAAAGTAGTATGGGGCTGAGCATAGTGGAGCAAAGCAATGCAGAGTAGAGCAGAATAGAGTCGAGTAATGCAGAGTAGAGTAGAGTAGAGCAGAACTAGGTTAGGCTAGGCTAGGCTATGCTAGGCTAGAGTAGAGTACAGTAGAGCTAGGTCAAGGAGTGCTAGGCTAAGTTAGAATAGAGTAAAGTAAAATAGAGAAGAGTAACATAGAGTAGAGTAGAGTAAGTAGAGTAGAGCAGAGCAAAGTAGAATAGAGTAGAGTTAGATTAGTCTAGGTTAGGTTAAGCAAGGCTAGGCTACAAAATAGTAGAGCTAGGTTA
Organism: Vanilla planifolia; assembly: GCA_023846275.1. Classification (NCBI taxonomy): domain Eukaryota; kingdom Viridiplantae; phylum Streptophyta; class Magnoliopsida; order Asparagales; family Orchidaceae; genus Vanilla; species Vanilla planifolia. The sequence continues at coordinate 138,564 of JAIUJO010000659.1, read as the reverse complement.
GGTTAAGCTAGTCTTAGATAGGTTGGAGTATAGTGGAATAGAATAGAGTAAAGTATAGTAGAATATACTAGAGTAATGCAGAGTAGAGTATAGTTGGGCTAGGTTAGGCTATAATAGGCTAGGCTAAGTTAGACTAAGATAGGTTAGGCTAGGCTAGAGTAGAGTAGAGTAGATTTGAGAAGAGTAGAGCAAGATTAAGTTGGCTAGTCTAGGCTAGACTAGAGTATAATAAAGTGGAGTAGAGTAGAGTAGAATATGACAGAGCAAAGCAAAGTAAAGTATAGTATAACAGAATAGCAAAAAGTAGAGAAGAGTAGAGTAGAGCTAAGTTAGGCTAGGCCAACCAAAGCTAGGTTAGGTTAAGCAAGAGTAAAATAGAGTAGAGTAGAGCTAGCTTAAGTTAGGCTATACTAGAGTAGAGAAGAGTAGTGTAGAATAGAGTAGAGTAGAGTAGAGCTAGGTTAAGCAAGGCTAAGATTGGCTAGGCTCTGTTATGTTAGAGTAAAGTAGAGTAGAGTAGAGTAGAGTAAAGTAGAGCAGAGCTCAGTTATGCTAGGCTAGGCTAGAGTAGAGTAGAGCAGAGTAGAAAATGGTAAAGTATAGTAGAGCAAAATAGAGCTTAGTAGAGCAGAGAAGAGAATAATAGAGTAGAGTAGAGAAGAGTAGAGCAAAGCAAGCAGAGATGAGTTGAGTAGAGCTTAAGTAAGGCTAAGCTAGGCTAGGCCAAAGTACAGTAAAGTAGAGTCGGTTAAAGTAGAGTATAGCAAGGCCAGGCTTAGCAAAGCAAGGTTAGGCTAGGTTAGAGTAGAGTAGAGTCAAGCAGCATAGTGCTAAGTTAGGCTTAGCTAGGCTAGAGTAGAATAAAATAGAGTAGAGTTGTTTATAGTAGAGTAGAGCAGAGTAGAGAGGCTAGGCTAGGTTAGTTGAGGTTAGGTTAGAATAGGTAAGCTAGCCTAGGCTAAGCTAGGTTACGATTGGCTGGGCTAGACTAGGCTAGGTTAGACTAGACTTGGGTAGGCTAAGTTAGACATAAGTAGAGTATAGTAGAATAAGGTAGAGTTAAGAAGAGTAGAGTATAGTAAAGCTATGTATGGTTAGGCTAGCATAGACTTGACAAGGCTAGGCTAGGCTATTGTTGGCTAGAGTAGAGTAAAGTTGAATAGTATAAAGCTAAGTTGGTCTTAACATGAAGAAGACGAAGAAGAATAAGAAGAATAAGATGAAGAAGATGAAGAAGTAGATGATGAAGAAGAAGGAGAAGAAGAAGAAGAAGAAGAAGAGGAGAAACAACAACAAGAAGAGGAAGAAGAAGAAGTGAAAGAAGAAAAAGGAGGAGGAGGAGAAGAAGAAGAAGAAGAAGAAGAAGGAGAAGAAGAGAAAAAAGAAGATGAAGTTGAAGATGAAGAAGAAGAAGAAGAAGAGGAAGAAGAAGAAGTAGAAGAAGAAGAAGAAGAAGAATAAGAAGAATAAGAAGAAGAAGAAGTAGAAGAAGTAGAAGAAGTAGAGGAAGAAGAAGCAAAAGAAAAAGTGGAAGAAGAATGACAAGAAGAAGAAGGAGAAGAAAACGAAGAAGAGGAGAAAGAAGAAGAAGAAGAAGAAGAAAAAGAAGAAGTGGAAGTGGAAGTGGAAGTGGAAGAAGCGGCCAAATGATGAGGATAAGAAGGAGAAGGAGAACCAGAAGAAGTTGAAAATGAAAAAAAAGAAAAAGAATTAGAAGGTGAAGAAGAAGAAGGAGAAGAAGGAGAAGGAAAAGGAGAAGAACAAGAAGAAGAAAAAGAAGTAGAAGAAGAAGAAGGAGACGAAGAAGAAGAAGAAGAAGAGTGAGAAGAGGAAGAGAAGGAGGAAAAATCAGAAAAAGAAGAAGAAGAAGATGAAGATCAAGAAGGAGAAGTAGAAGAAGAGGAAGAAGGAAAAGAAGAAGAAGAAGAGGAAGAAGAAGAAAAAGAAGAGGAAGAAGAAGGAGAAGAAGGAGGAGGTAAAGAAGAAGAAGAAGAAGAAGAAGGAGAAGATGTAGAAGAAGGAGAAGGAGAAGAAGAAGACGAATAAGAAGATGAAGAAAAAGAAGAAGAAGAAGAAGAAGAGGAAGAAGTAGAAGAAGAAGAGGAAGAAGTAGAAGAAGAAGAAGAAGAAGAGGAGGAAGAAGAAGAAAAATAGGAAGAAGAAGAAGAAGAAGAGGAAGAAGAAGAAGAAGAAGAGGAAGAAGAAGAAGAAAAAGGAGGAGTAGGAGAAGAAGAAGAAGAAGAAGATGCGTAAGATGATGAAGAAGAAGAAGTAGAAGAAGAAGAAGACGAAGAAGAACAACAAAAAGAAGTAGATGAATAAGAGGAAGAAGAGGAAGAACAAGAAGTTGAAGTCGATGAGGAGGAAGAAAAAGAAGAAGATGATGACAATGAAGAAGAAGAAGATGATGATGATAGACAAGATGAAGAAAAAGAAGAAGAAAATGAAGAAGAAGAAGAAGGAGAAGTAGAAAAAGAAGAAAAAGAAGAAGAAGAAAGAGATGAAGAAGAAGGATAGGAAGGAGAAGAGGAAGAAGAAGAAGAAGAAGGAGAGGGAGAAATACGAGCAGAGGAAGAAGAAGAAGAAAAAGTAGAAGAATAGGAAGAGGAAGAAGTTGTAGTAGTAGATGAAGAAGAAGAAGAAGAAGACGAACAAGAAGAAGAAGAAGAAGAAGAACATGTACTTAAAGAAGAAGAAGAAGAAGAAGAAAAAGAAGATGTAGATGATGGACAAGAAGAAGGAAGAAGAAGTAGAAGAAGATGAAGAAGAAGAAGAAGAGGAGGAGGAGAAGGAAGAAAAAGAAGAAGAAGGAAAGGAAGAAGAAGCAGAGGATGAAGAAGAAGGAGAAAAAGGAAAAGAAGAAGAAGAAGAAGAGGAAGTAGAAGTAGAAGAAGAGAAAGAAGAAGAAGAAGAAGAATATTTAGTAAAAGAAAGTGAACAAGAAGAAGAATTTAGAGAAGAAATAGAAGGAGAAGAAAAAGAAGAAGATGAAGAAGTTGAGGAAGGAGAAGAAGCAAAAGATGATGAATAAGAAGAAGAAGAGGAAGATTAGGAAGAAGAAGAAGAAGAAGAAAATGAAAAAGAAGATGAAAAATAAAAAGAAGAAGGCGAAGTAGAAGAAGAAGACGAAGAAGAAGAAGAAGAGGAAGAAGAAATAAAAGAAGAAGAAGACGTAAAATATGTTAATGAAGAAGAAGAATAATAAGAAGAGGAAGAAGAAGAAAAGGAAGAAGAAGAAGAAGAAGAAGAAGAAGAAGGGGAAGAAGAAGAAGAAGAAGAAGAAGAGGAGGAGAAAGAATAAGAAGAAGAAGAAGAAGAAGAACGATAAGATGATGAAAAACGAGAGGAAGAAGAAGCAGAAGAAGGGGATGAAGATGATCAAGAGGAAAAAATGAAGAAGAAGAATATGAAGAAGAAGAAGATGAAGAAGGAGAAGTAGAAGAAGAAGAAGAAAATGTAGAAGGAAGGAGAAGTAATGGAAGGAGTAAGAGGAGAGGAAGAAGAAGAAGAAGTAGTAGTAGAAGAAGAAGAAGAGGAAGAAGTACTAGAAGAAGAAGAAGAAGAAGAGGGAGATGAAGTAGAAGAAGAAGAAGAAGTCAAAGAAGAAGAAGAGGAAGAAGAAGAAGAAGAAGAAAAGGAAGAGGAAGACGAAGTAGAAGAAGAAGAAGATGCATAAGACGATGAAGAAGCAGAAGAAGATGAAAAAAAAGCAGAGGAAGAAGAACAAGAAGAAGAAGAAGAAGATGATGATGAAGAAGAAGAAGAAAAAGAAGTTGAAGAAGAAGAAGAAGAATAATAGGATGAAGATGACGAAGAAGAAAAAGAAGAAGAAGAATAAGAAGAAGAAGAAGATGCAGAAGAAGAAGGAGAAGAAGTAGAAAGAGTAAAAGAAGACAAAGATGAGGAAGAAGAATAAGAAGAAGAGGAGATGAAGTAAAATTAAGAGAAGGAGAAGAAGAAGAAGAAGAAAAAGTAGTTTAAGTTGAAAAAGTAGAATAAGAGGACGATGAAGAAGAAGAAGAAGAAGAAGAGGAAGAAGAAGAAGTAGAAGAAGGTGATGATGATGAAAAAGAAGAAGAAAAGAAGAGGAAGAACAAGAAGAAGAAGAAGAAGAAGAAGTAGAGGAAGAAGAAGAAGATGAAGAAGAGGAAGAAGAAAAAGAAGAGGAAGAAAAAGATGAACAAGAAGAAGAAGGAGAAGAAGAGGAAGAAGAAGAAGAATAAGAAGAGGAAGAAGAAGAAGAAGAAGAGGGAGAAGGAGAAGAAGAAGAGGAACTAGAAAAAGACGAAGAAGAAGATGAAGAAGTGGAAGAAGAGGAAGAAAAAGAAGAAGAAGAAGATGAAGAAGAGGAAAAAAAAGAAGAAAGAAAAAGAAGGAGAAGAAGATGATGACGAAGAAGGAGAAGAAGCTGTAGGAGAAGGAGAAGGAAAAGAAGAAGAAGAAGAAGGAAATGAAAAGGAGACAAAGAGGAAGGGGGGGAAGAAGAAGAAGAAGAAGATGGAGAAGGATGAGGAGAAGAAGAAGAAGAAGAAGAAGAAAAACAAGAGGAAGAAGAAGTGCTAATAGAGGATTAAGAAGAAGAAGAAGTTAAAGAAGAAGAAGAAGAACAAAAAGAAGAAGAATAAGAAGAAGAAGAAGAAGTAGAGGAAGTAGAAGTAGAAGAAGTAGTAGTAGTAGTAGTAGAAGAAGAAGAAGAAGAGATACAACAAGAAAAAGAGGAAGAAAAGACACATAAGAAGAAAAGGAGGAGGAGAAGAAGATGAAGAAGAATAAGAGGAAGAAGAGGAAGAAGAAGAAAAGAAGAAGAAAAAGAGTTAAAAAAGAAGAAGTAGAACAAAAAGATGATGAAGAAGAAGAAGAAGATGTAGAAGAATTACAAGAAGAAAGAAAAAGAAGAAGAAGAAGATGAAGGAGAAGAAGAAAAAAACAAAAAGAAGAAGAAGAAGAAAAGAAGAAGAAAAAGTATGTAAAAAAGAAGAAAAATGGGAAGATGAAGAAGTAGAACAACAATAATAATTATAATAAAATAATAATAATAATAATAATAAGATGTACGAGGAGAAGAAGAAGAAGAAGAAGAAGGAGAACAAGTTGAAGAAGAAGATGGAGAAGAAGAAGTAGAAGAAGAAGACGACGAAGTAGAAGTTGGTGTAGAAAAAGAAGATGATGATGAAGTAGAACATGCAGATGAAGAAGGAAAAGTCGAAGAAGATGAAGAAGAAGGAGACGAAGTTGAAATAGAAGGAGAAGGAGAACAAGGCTAAGAAGAAGAACAACAACAAGAAGAAGAATAAGGAGAGAAGGAAGTAGAAGAGGAAGAATAATAAAAATAATAATAATAATAATAATAATAATAATAATAATAATAATAAGAAAAAGAAAAAGAAGACGAAGGAGAAGAATAAGAAGAAGAAGAAGAAGAAGAAGAAGAGGAAGAAGAAGAAGAAGAAGAAGAAGAGGAAGAAGAAGAAGAAGAAGAAGAAGAAGAAGATGATGATGATTATGAAGAAGACAAGAAGAAGAAGAAGAAGTAGAAGAAGAAGAAGAAGAAGAAAAAGAAGAAGAAAAAGATGAAGAAGAGGAAGAAGAAGAAGAAGTAGAAGTAGAAGAAGTTGTAGAATAAGGAAGAGGAGGAGAAGAAGAAAGAGAAGAAGAAGATGATGAATAGGAAGAGAGGAGGAGGAAGAAGAAGAAGAAGAGGAGGGATAAGAAGCAGCAGTAGTAGTAGAAGAAGAAGAAGAAGAAGAAAATAAGGAAGAACTAGTGGTAGAAGAATAAGAAGATGACGAAGAAGAAGAAGATGTTGAAGAAGCATAAGGAGAATAAGGAGAAGAAGAAGAAGATGAAGAAGAAGAAGAAGAAGAAAAGGTAGAGGATGAACAAGAGGAGGAATAAGTATAAGAAGTCGAAGAAGAAGAAGAAGAAGATGAAGAAGAGTAAGAAAAAGAAGTAGTGGAAGGAGGAGGAGAAGAAGAAGAAGAAGAAGAAGTAGGGGAAGAAGAAGAAAGAGAAGAAGGAGAAGGAGAACAAGGAGAGGAAGTACAAGAAGAAGAAGAAGAAGAAGAAGAAGTAGAAGAAGTTGAAGAAGAAGAGATAGGAGAGGAACAGAAAGAAGAAGAAGAAGAAGAAGAAGAAGTGGAGAAGGGAGTGTAAGAAGAAAAAGAAGAAGAGAAAGAAGAAGAAGAAGATGATGAAGAAGAAAAAGGAAAAGAAGAAGAAAAAGGAAAAAGAAGAAGAAAAAGGAAAAAGAAGAAGAGAAAGTAGACGAAGAAGAAGGGGATGAAGAAAAGGAGGAAGAAGAAGGAGAACAAGAAGAAGTAGAACAAGAGGAAGACGAAGAAGAAGAAAAAGAATTAGTAGAGAAAGAAAGAGAAGAAGTTAAAGCAGAAGAAGAAGAAGAAGAAAAAGTAGTAGTAGAAGAAGAAGAAGAGGAAGAAGAAGAAGAGGAAGAAGAAGAAGAAGAAGAAGAAGAACAGAAAGAACAAGAAGATGGAAAATAAGAAGAAGAAGAGGAAAAAGAAGAAGAAGAAGTAGAAGAAGAAGATGAAGGAGAAGAAGAAAAACATGAAGATCAAGAAGTAGAAGAAGAAGGATATAAAGAAGAAGAAAAATTAGAAGAAGATGAAGAAGAATAAGAGGAAGAAGAAGAGGAAGAACAACAAAAAGATGAAGTAGGAGAAGTAAGAGAAGAAGAAGAAGTAGAAGAACTAGAGAAAGGAGGAGAAGAAGAAGAAGAAGAAGAAGGAAAGAAAGATGTAGAGGAAGAAGAAGAAGAAGTAGAAGAAGAACAAGAAGAAAGAAGAAGAAGAAGAAGAAGAAGAAGAAGATGAAGAAAAGTGGAATGAGAAGAGGAGGAACTAGAAGAAGTTGAAGAAGAAGAAGAATAAGAGGAAGAGGGAGAAGATTAAGATGAAGAAGTAGAAGTAGAAGAGGAATAAGAAGAAGAAGAAGAAGAAGGATAAAAGAAAGAAGAGGATGAACATGTAGATGGAGAAGAAGAAGGACAAGTAGAAGAAGAAGTAGAAGAACTAGAAGATGGAGAAGAAGAAGAAGAAGAAGAGGGAGAAGAAGAAGAATAATAAGAAGAAGACGAAGAAGATGACGAAGAAGAAGAAGAAAAAGAATACAAAAAAGAAGAAAAATGAGAAAAAGAAGAAGTAGTAGTATTAGAATAATAATAATAATTATAATAATAATAATAATAATAATACGAAGAAGAAGAAGTAGGAGGAGAAGAAGAAGATGAAGAAGGAGAAGAAGTCGAAGAAGAAGATGGAGAAGAAGAAGAAGAAGAACAAGAACAAGAAGATGTAGAAGGAGAAGAAGGAGGAGGAGAAGAAGAAGCTGAATAAGAAGAAGACGAAGATGATGAAGTAGAGGATGAAGATGCAAAAGAAGGAGAAGGAGAAGTAGAGGAAGAAGAAGAAGAAGAAGGAGAAGAAGGACGAGGAGAAGGGGAAGGAGAACGAGACATAGATGTAGAAGAACAAGAAGAAGAAGAAGAAGAAGAGAAGGAAGAAGAAGGAGAAGAAGAAGTAGAAGAAGAAGAAGAGGAAAAAGAAGTTGATATCGAAGAAGAAGAAGAAGAAGAAGAAGAAGAAGAAGAGGAAGAAGGCTGTGAAGAAAAAGAAGAAGAAGAAGAAGAAGAGGAGGAGGGGAAGAAGAAGAAGTAGATGAAGAAGAAGAAGTAGAAGAAGTATAAGAAGCAAGAAGAAGAAGATGAAGAAAAAAGAAGAAGAAGAAGTGTATGAACAAGAAGTAGAAGAAGAAGATGAAGAACAAGAGGAGGAAGAAGAAGATCAAGATGATGAAGAAGAAGTAGAACAAGAAGAGGAGGAAGAAGAAGAAGGAGAAGAATAAGAGGATGAAGATGCGGTCGAAGAAGATGAAGAAGAAGAGGAAGCGGAAGAAGAAGAAAAAGAAGTGGAAGAAGAATAGAAAGAAGAAGAAGAAGAAGAAGGAGTAGGAGGAGAAGAAAGAGAACAAGGTATTGAATTAGAAGAGCAAAATAACAAAGAAGAGGAACAAAGAGAAGGAGAAGAAGAAGAAGTAAAATAAGTATTGAAAGAAGAAGATGAAGAAGTACAAGAAGAAGAAGAAGAAGAAGACTAAGAAGAAGAAGAAGAAGAAGTAAAAGAAAAGGAAGAAGAAGAAGACGAATAAGTGGAAGAAGAAGGACAAGAAGAAGAACGAGAAGAAGAGGAAGAAGAGGAAGAAGAGGAGGAGAAAGAAGAAGAAGAAGAAGAAGAAAAAGAAGAAGTGGAAGTGGTAGTGGAAGTGGAAGAATAGGCCAAATGATGAGGAAAAGAAGGAGAAGGAGAACCAGAAGAAGATGAAAATTAAAAAAAAGAAAAAGGATTAGAAGGGGAAGAAGTAGAAGAAGAAGAGGGAGAAGGAGAAGAAGAAGAAGAAGAAGAAGATGAAGAAGAAGAAGAAGAAGAAGAGAAAGGTGAGGAAGAAGTTGAAGAAGAAGAGGGACAAGAGGAAGAAGAGGAGGAAAAATCAAAAGAAGAAGAAGAAGAAGAGGATGAAGAAGGAGAAGTAGTGGAAGAGGAACAAGAAGAAGGAAAAGAAGAAGAAGAAGAAGAAGAAATAGAAGAGGAAGAAGAAGGAGAAGGAAAAGAGTTAAAGAAGAAGAAGATGAAGTTGACGAAGAAGAAGAAGATGATGATGACGAAGAAGAAGAAGAAGGAGAAGAAGAAGAAGAAGAATAAGAATAAGAAAAAGAAGAAGAAGAAGAAGAAGAAGAGGAATAAGCAGAAGAAGAAGAAGAAGAGGAAGAAGAAGAAAAATACGAAGAAGAAGAAGAAGAAGAAGAAGAAGAAGAAGAAGAAGAAGTAGAAGAAGAAGAAGAAGAAGAAGAAGAAGAAGAAGAAAAATGAGGAAGAGGAGTAGGAGGAGAAGAAGAAGAAGAAGAAGCGTAAGCTGAAGAAGAAGTAGAAGAAGAAGTAGAAGAAGAAGAAGACGAAGAAGAACAACAAAAAGAAGAAGATTAATAGAGGAAGAGGAAGAAGAAGACGTTCAAGTCGATGAGGAGGAAGAATAAGAAGAAGATGATGGCGATGAAGAAGAAGAAGAAGATGATGATGATGATGATCATGATAAACAAGAAGAAGAAGAAGAAGAAAATAAAGAAGAAGAAGAAGGAGAAGTAGAAAAAGAATAAAAAGAAGAAGAAGAAGGAGAACTACAAAAATAAGAAAAAGATGAAGAAGAGAGAGATAAAGTAGAAGGATAGGAAGGAGAAGTGGAAGAAGAAGGAGAAGAAGATGGAGAAGTACGAGAAGAGGAAGAAGAAGAAGAAGATGAAGAAAAAGACGAAGAAGAAGAAGGAGAAGAAGAAGAAGAAGAAGAAGAAGAGGAAGGTAGAAGTAGAAGAAGAACAAGAACAAGAACACGAAGATGTTTTGGAAAAAGAAAGAGAACAAGAAGAGGAAGAAGAAAGAGAAGAAGAATTTAGAGATGAAAGAGAAGGAGAAGAAGAAGATGATGATGAAGAAGAAGAAGGAGAAGAAGAAGGAGAAGAAGTAGAGGAAGATAAAGAAGAAGAAGAAGAAGAAGATGCGAAGGAAGAAGAAGTTGAAGATGAAGAAGAAGAAGAAGAAGATGATGAGGAAGGTAAAGAAGAAGAAGAATATGTACAAGAAGAAGAACAAGAAGAAGAATAAGAGAAGAAGAATAAGATGAAGTGCAAGAACAAGAGGAAGAAGAAGATGAAGATTTTGATTATGAAGAAGAAGAAGAAAAAGTAGAAGAAGAAGAAGAAGAAGAAGAACGAGAAGAAGAAGATCAAGAAGAAGAAGAAGAAGAAGAAGAGAAAGAAGTTGAGGACGACAATGAAAGGAAGAAGAAGAAGAAGAGGAAGAAGAAGAAGAATAAGAAGAAGAAAAAGAAATAGTAGAAGAAGAAGAATAATAATAAAGAGAAGAAGAAAAATTAGAAGAAGGAAAAGAAGAACATGATGAACATGATGAAGATGTAAAGGAAGTAGAAGAAGAAGAAGAAGAAAAAGGAGGAGAAGAAGAAGAAGAAAAAGGAGGAGAAGAAGAAGAAGGATCACAAGAAGATGAAGAAGAAGGAGGAGGAGTAGAAGAAGAAGAAGAAGAAGAAGAAAAAGAAGAAGAGGAAGAAGAAAAATAACCAGAAGGAATGGTGGAAGAAGAAGAAATGAAGAAGAAGAAGGAGAAGAAGAAGAAGAGGAAGATGAAAAAGATGAAGAAGGAAAGGAAGAAGAAGAAGAAGATGATGAAGAAGAAGAGGGAGAGGAAGATGAAGAAGAAAAAGAAGAAGAAATGGAAGATGAGGAATAAGAAAAAGAAGAGAAGAAGAAGAAGAATATTTAGTAAAAGAAAGAGGAGAAGAAGAAGAAGAAAGAGAAGTAGAAGTTGGAGAAGAAAGAGAAGGAGAAGTAGAAGAAGAAGAGATGAAGAAGAAGGAGAAGAAGAAGAAGAGGAAAGAGAAAGAAGAAGAAGAAGAGGAAGAAGTTGAAGAGGAAGAAGAAGTTGATGAAGAAGAAGACGAAGAAAAAGAGGAAGAATATGAATAAGAAGAAGAAGAAGAAGAAGAATAAAATGAAGTAGAAAAAGAAGTGGAAGAAGAAGAAGATAACAAGAAGAAGAAGAAGAAGAAGAAGAAGAAGAAGAAGGAGAAGAAGAAGAGGAAGAAGTAAAGGAAGAAGAAGAAGAAGAAAAACAAGAAGAGAAGGAGAAGAATAAGAATAAAAGAAGAAGTAGAGCTAAAAGGAGAAGAAGAAGAATAAGAATAAGAAGAATAAGAATAAGAAGAAGTATAAGGAGAAGAAGAAGAAGGAGAAGAAGAAGATGAAGAGAAGAAGGAGAAGAAGGAGAAGGAGTAGGAGAAGAGAAGAAGAAGAACAAGAACAAGAACAAGAAGTATTAGAAGAAGGAGGGAAAGAAGTAGAAGAAGAAGACGGAGAAGAAGAATTAGAAGAACAAGAAGAAGAAGAGGAAGAAGAAGAGGAAGAAAAAAAAGAAGGGGAAGAGGAAGAAGAAGAAGAAGCAGGAGAAGAAGATTTATAAGATGATGAAGAAGTAGAAGAAGATGAAGAAAAAGAAGGACAAGAAGGAGGAGGAGGAGGAGAAGAAGAAGAAGAAGAAGAAGTAAAAGAAAAAGAATAAAAAGGAGAGGAAAAAGAAGAAGAAGATGATGAAGAAGAAGAAGAAGAAAAGTAGTAGAAGAAGAAGTTGATAAGGAAGAAGTAGAAGAAGAAGAAGATCAAGAAGAAGGAGAAGAAGAAGAAGAAGAAGATCAAGAAGAAGGAGGAGAAGAAGAAGAAGATGGTGAAGAAGAAGTAGAAGAATAAGAAAAAGAGAAGAAGAATAAGAGGATGAAGATGAAGAAGAAGAAGAAGAAGAAGAAGAAGAAGGAGAAGAAGCAGAAGTAAGAGAAGGAGAAGAAGAAGATGATGATGATGATGAAGAAGAAGAAGTAGAGAAAAAGAAGAAGAAGAAGAAGTAGAAGAAGAAGAAAATGAAGATGAAAATGAAGAAACAGAAGAAGAAGAAGGAAAAGAAGAAGAAGAAGAGGAAGAATAAGAAGAAGAAGAAGAAGAAGAAGTAGAGGAAAAAAGAAGAAGAAGAATAAGAAGAAGAAAAAGAAGAAGAAGAAAAGAAGAACAAGAAAAGAAGAAGAAGAAGAAGAAAATGAAAAGAAGAAGTGGAAGATGAAGAAGAATAAGAAGAAGAAGAAGAAGACGAATAAGTAGAACATGAAGAGAAGAAGAAGAAGATGAATAAGAAGAGGAAGATGTAGTAGTCGAAGAAGAAGAAGAGGAATAAGAAGAAGAAGAGGAATAAGAAGAAGAAGAGGAATAAGAAGAAGAAGATAATGAAGATAAAAAGAAGCGGGTAAGGAAGAAAGAAGATGATGAAGAAGAAGAAGAAGAAGAACAAGAGGCACAGTGATGAGGACAAGGAGAACAAGAAGAAGATTAAGATGAAGAAGAAGAAGACGAAGAAGAAGAAAAAGATGAAGGAGATGAAGAGGAAGAAGAAAGAGAAGAAGAAGTTGAAGAAGAAATTAAAGAAGTAGAAGGAGAAGAAGGAAGAGAATAGGAAGAAGAAGGAGAAGAAGATGATGAGGATGATGTTGAAGAAGAGGAAAAGGAAGAAGAAGAAGGAGAGGAAGAAGGAGATGATGAAGAAGAAGTAGAAGAAGAAGTTTTAGATGGAGAAGAAGAAGAAGATGATGATGAAGAAGAAGAAGAATATGAATAAGAAGAAGAAGGACAGGGAAAGAAGAAGAAGAAGAAGAAAAAGAAGAAGAATAAGAAGAAGAGGAAGAGGAAGAAGAAGAAGAACATGAAGATAACAAGAAGAAGCAGACGAGGAAGAATAAGCAGAAGAAGAAGACAGAAAAGAAGAGGAAGATGAAGTAGAAGTAGAAGAAGAAGAAAAGACAGAAAGACGAGTAAGAGAAAGAGAACAAGAAGAAGATGAAAAAGAAGAAGAAGAAGATGATGAAGAAGGTGAAGAAGTAGAATTAGTAGAGGGAGCAGGAGAACAAGAAGAAGAAGAAGAAGAAGATTAAGATGTAGAAGAAGAAGAAGAAAGAGAGGAAGAAGTAGAAAAAGAAGGGCAAGAAGAGGAAAAAGTGGGGAGGAAAAGCAGAAGAAGAAGAAGAAGAAGAAAGAGAGGAGGAACAAGAAATGAAGAGCAAGAAGATGAAGAATAGGAGGAAAAGTAGAAAAAGAGGCAGAAGAAGAAGAAGAAGAAGATGTGACAGAAAAAGAAGCAGAAGAAGCAGAAGAAGAAGAAGATGAAGAAGAAGAAGAAGAAGAAGTAGAAGAAGAAAATAAAAAGAAGAAGAAGAAGAAGAAGAAGAAGAAGAAAAGAAGAGGAAGATGATGAAGAAGAAGAAGAGAAGAAGAAGAAGGAGAAGATGTACAAGAAGAAGGAGAGAAGTAGAAGAACAAGAAGAATAAGAAGAAGAAGAAGAAGAAGAAGAGGAAGACGAAGAACAAGAGGATGAAAAAGAATAACAAGAAGAAGAAGATGAAGTAGAAAAAGAAGGAGAAGGAGAAGAAGAAGAAGAAGAAGAGGAAGAAGAAGAAAAAGAAGAGGAAAGAAGAAGTAGAAGAAGAAGAAGAAGAAAAAGAAGAACGAGAAGAAGATTTGGAAAAAGAAAGAGAAGAAGAAGAAGAAGAAAGAGAAGAAGTTAGTGAAGAAAGAGAAAGAGAAGAATAAGATGATGATGACGATGATGAAGAGGAAGATGGAAAAGAAGACAAAGAAGAAGAAGCAGAGGAAGACAAAGAAGAACAAGAACAAGAAGAAGAAGGAGAAAAGGGCAAAGAAGATGAAGAGGAAGAAGAAGAAGAAGAAGAAGAAGATGAAGGAGATAAGGAAGAAAAACAATATGGACAAGAATAAGAAAAAGAATAATAAGAGACGAAGAACAAGATGAAGTAGAAGAAGAAGAGGAAGAAGAAGAACAAGAAGAGGAAGAAGAAGAAGAATAAGAAGATTTTGATTAAGAAGAAGAAGAAGAACGAGGAGAAGAAGAAGAAGAAGAAGAAAAAGATGGAGAAGTTGAGGACGAGGAAGATGAAGAAGAAGAAGAAGAAATAGAAGAAGGGAAAGAAGAAGAGAATGAAGATGATGAAGTAAAAGAAGTAGTAGTAGTAGTAGAAGAAGAAGAAGATAAAGAAGGAGAAGAAGAAGAAGGAGAAGAAGAAGGAGGAGGAGAAGAAGATGAAGAAGAAGGAGGAGAAGAAGAAGAAGAAGAAGAAGAAGAGGAAGTAGAAAAATTAGAAGGAAAGGAAGAAGAAGAAGAAATGAAGAAGAAGGAGAAGAAGAAGAAGAGGAAAAAAAGAAGAAGGAAAGGAAGAAGAAGAGGAAGATTAAGAAGAAGAAGGAGAAGAAGAACAAGTGGAAGAAGAGGTAGAAGAAGAAGACGAAGAAGAAGAAGAAGAAGATTTAGTAAAAGAAAGACAAGAAGTTAGAGAAGGACAAGAAGTTAGAGAAGAAAGAGAAGGAGAAGTAGAAGATGATGATAATGAAGAAGAAGAGGGAGAAGAAGAAGAAGAGGAAGAAGAAGTTGAAGAGGAAGAAAAAGATGTTGATGAAGAAGAAGAGGATAATGAGGAAGAAGAAGAAGAAGAAGAACAACAACAACAAGACAAAGTGGAAGAAGAAGTGGAGGAAGAAGAAGAGCAAGAAGTAGTTGAAGAAGAAGAAGAAGAAGAAGAAAAAGAAGAAGAAGAAGAAGAAAAAGAAAAAGAAAAAGAAGAATAATAATAATAATAATAATAATAATAATAATAATAATAAGAACAAAAAGAAGAAGAAGAGATGGAGGAAGAGGAAGTAGAAGAAGAAGAAGAAGAAGAATAAGAAGAAGAAGAGGATGATGCCGATAAAGAAAAAGAGGAGGAGAAGAAGAAGAATAAGAGTAAGAAGAAGAAGAAGGAGAAGAAGAAGATGAAGAAGAAGGAGAAGAACAATAAGAAGGAGTAGGAGAAGAAGAAGAAGAAGAAGAACAAGGAAAAGAAGAAGTAGAAGAAGAAGAAGAAGGAGAGGAAGAGGTAGAAGAAGAAGAAGGAGAAGAAGAATTTGAAGAAGAAGAAGAAGAGGAAGAAGTAGAAGAGAAAGAAGAAGAAGAAGATGGGGAAGAGGAGGAAGAAGAAGAAGGAGGAGAAGAAGATGTATAAGATGATTAAGAAGTAGAAGAAGATGAAGAAAACGAAGGACAAGAAAATGGAGGAGGAGGAGAAGAAGAAGAAGAAGAAGGAAAAGAAGAAGAATAAGAAGAAGAAGGAGGAGAAGGAGAGGAATAAGAAGAAGATGAAGATGAAGATGAATAAGAAGTAGAAGAAGAAGAAGAAGAGGAAGAAGAAAAAGTAGTAGTAGAAGAAGAAGTTGATGAGGAAGGAGTAAAAGAAGAAGATCAAGAAGTAGAACAAGAAGAAGAAGATAAAGAAGATAAAGAAGAAGAAGAAGAAGAAGAAGGAGGAGAAGAAAATGTAGAAGAGGAAGGTGAAGAAGAAGAAGAAGAAAGAGAAGAAACAGAAGTAAGAGAAGGAGAAAAAGATGAAGATGATGATGAAGAAGAAGAAGTAGAAGAGGAAGAAGAAGAAGAAGAGGAAGAAGCTAAAGAAGAAGGAGAAGAAGAAGAAAAAGTAGAATATGAAGAAGAAGAAGAAGAAGGAGAAGTAAAAGAACAAGAAGAGGAAGAAGATGATGATGAAGAAGAAGAAGGAGAAGAAGAAGAAGAAGAAGCAGAGGAAGACAAAAAAGAAGAAGAAGAAGAAGAAGAAGAAAAGGACGAACAAGATGAAGAGGAAAGAGAAGATGATGAAGAAGAAGAAGATGATGAGGAAGATAGAGAAGAAGAAGAATATGGACAAGAAAAAGAAAAAGAAGAAGAATAAGAGAAGAAGAACAAGATGAAGTAGAAGAAGAAGAGGAAGAACAAAAAGAAGAGGAAGAAGAAGAAGAAGAAGAAGAAGAACGAGAAGAAGAAAAAGATGGAGAAGTTGAGGATGATGATGAAGAAGAAGAAGAAGAAGAGTAAGAAGAAGAAGAAGAAGAAGTTGTAGTAGTAGAAGATGAAGAATAAAGAGAAAAAGGAGAAAAAATAGAAGAAGGAAAAGAAGTAGAGGATGAAGATAATGAAGAAGTAAAAGAAGTAGTAGTAGTAGTAGAAGAAGAAGAAGGTAAAGAAGGAGAAGGAGAAGAAGAAGAAGATGGAGAAGAAGGAGAAGAAAAAGATGAAGAAGGAGGAGGAGGAGAAGAAGAAGAAGTAGAAAAATAAGAGGAAGAAGAAAAATAAGGAGTGGGAGAAGAAGAAGAAGAAGATGATGAAGAAGAAGAAGATTATGAAGAAGAAGAAGATTATGATGAAGAAGAAGAAGAAGAATAAGAAGATTATGATGATGATGAAGAAGAAGAAGAAGAATAAGAAGATTATGATGATGATAAAGAAGAAGAAGAAGAAAAAGAAGAAGAAGAAGAAGAAGAAGAAGAAGTGGAAAAAGAAGAAGAAGAAAAAGAAGAAGAAGAGAAGGAGGATGAAGAAGAAGAAGAAGAAGAAAAATAAGAGCA